>ML780699.1:130887-150247 GCA_009831015.1 Picea engelmannii | reverse complement strand
TCTAATATGTTTTTCAGTGTGATGGAAATGCAATTCTAAGACACGGTGAAGTGACACAAACAAAGAAAAAAATATGGCATGTGACATCCAAACATGGAGAGACATTTGGCCAATATGAGAGAAATCCTTTCCTATAAATTGTGGAGATTATAGAATCCTTAATCACTACCTCATTCATAACCACCATATGTCAAGTGTCCTATCCTGTGAAACGAAATCCAACATCTATGAATTACGGTGAAGGACAACATAGATGATAGTAGCATCATAAGCCATAAAGGAATCATCAATTGGATATTGAAGATCATTCAATGTAGGCCCATAATGCTAGGAATCCATCAACTTAGCATGAAACAAGGGATTATGAATCCAGAGAGAGAGAGAGAGAGAGAGAGAGAGAGAGAGAGAGAGATAATATCCCATGTTAATCAAATGTTCCCCTCTATAACCATAGATACTTTGGTTTACAAAGATGGGAATGATGGCTTGTAAAGAAGCCATATTAATATGTTGGTTCTATAAATATGTAGCGGTTAATTGATCGATTCTCTCCCTTATTTTTGTCTCTATATTGATCCTTTATGTGGGTACATTTTTTTATCTTATTTGTTTATGTTTTTGTATTGAGTTGAAAAGAGTTGAAATGGGAGAGTAGATGAGATCTAGTTCTCAGTTTCACTTGCCAAATTGTTGAATAGGTTGCCATAGGATTTGCAAATGGAGACCTTGACATGGTTGTTGGTGTAATGTATGCAATGATATAACATTGTCTACAAGTAGTGGAAAGCCATACTTTCATCCAAATACTTCACAACTTGTATGTGGGGTTATGCACCTATAAAGAAGGGACCATTACTTGCTTTGTGCAGTAGACACCCCATTTATAAGCCTTGTACTTGAATCTCTTTCTGCTTCTACACATGCTCCTGGAAGTCACACTTCTCCCTTTCTTTCAGAATGGACTCCCCATGTTTATGATAGGAAATGTATGAAGATGTATTTTGCAAGGGTTTCACAACATAATCTTCTTGTTGGTAGATTTCCTTATCATTGTCCCCAACTCTTAGGATGGTGGACACATTTCAGTGAATGTGTGAAATCCTTATACACAAATTTCCATCAGACTTCACAACATGTCAAGGATAATCAATGATGAGATCCCATCATTTTAAAGTTTATTAAAATTTGTTCCATTATTTTTGGATTAAATATTTCATTAAGATCAATGTGTAGGTCCCTGACATGCCTCAATATCATTGTCTCACAAACCACTCTCTCAACATGTTAAGAACCAAATATCAAAATAGGATAAAAACCTCAGAATAAGTACTCAATGCCTTGAAAAAGAGAGAAATTTAGATAATAAGCCTCTTCAAGGGGGAAACCTCCTTATACATCTTATGAATTCCCAAATACAAGATGATTCCAAATTAAAAGGTCTCCTTGGTATATATAGGAGACTAGGAGGTACAATTACAACTAATCGACCCAAGTCGACATAGATAAAATAACAATACTAATGTAATATTTCCCAATTAAGGGGTAATGTGCCACGAATTAGGGCTTACATGCCCCTCCCCTTAAGACAAGTGTTGTCCTTTACTCTTGAGTAGTTCTAGATTCTTCTATATAAAAGAATCATCTTCCCACGTGGAATCTTTAGCAGGTAGTTTCTTCCACTTAATGAGATACTCTGAAATTGATCTATTCATCAACTGGTGAATTCTTGTGTCAGTGATAGCTTTGGTCTCTAATATGATTTTTCCTTCCTCGTCAATTTCTAGCAATATATTTTTAACTGGGATCTTCTCACCTATAACCTTCTTTAAGCATAAAAACATGGAAAACATGGTGTACTCGCAAATATGCATTCAACTCCAATTTGTATGCCATAGTACCAATATTTTGCAACACCTTATAAGAGCCATATTACTTTGGTGATAATTTATTATCCTTCTTAGTTTTCTGGAGGGACATATTTTTTCATGGTTGTAGTCTTAAAAATACTCAATCCCCTACTTCAAAACTTCTTTCACTATGATGTTGTTATGCTTGTTGTTTTATGTGATTTTGTGCATGGTCAGGTTTTCCTTTAAGAGTTGGAGAACTTGTTGTTGATGCTCGATGTGATCTTCCACTGCTTGAACCTTAGATTTTTATTTTATATAAGAAGTGATGGATGGTGGGTGATATCCATAAAGCACCATAAATGGTGTCATTTTTTTTGCAGTATGAAAGGAAGTGTTATACCACCATTCTACCAAGGGTAACCACTTGAACCATTGCATTTGTTTATCAGAGACAAAACCATGAAGGTATCCTTCTAGACATTTGTTCACTATCTCAGTTTTTCCATCAGATTGAGGATGATAAGATGAGCTATGACCCAATTGGGTACCCAAAAAAGAAAATAATTATGCCAAAAAATGTCCAGTGAAGATGGGATCTCTGTCACTTATAATAATCTTTGGTCTTCCATGTAGCTTTTGAACTCTCTCCATGAATGCAGTAGCAACTGTATTGGCTTTGAAAGGATGAGAGAATGCATAGAAGTGTGTGTAATTGGTAAGTCTATCAAAAATCACCATGATGACACTCTTTCCTTCAAACTTTGGTAACCCTGTGATGAAATCCATGGAAACCTCCTCCTAACGAACTTGTACAGACTACCACGTGTCACAGTCTTCACTTCATAAATTAAAATTTGTACCAGTAAAACTTCGGTCTCTACCCTAAATAATGGAACATGTCTCACACAATTTTGAGGTATGTAGCTTCAGATATAATAGTTTTTCCAAGAATATATGTTTTAGAATGAAATATGGACCAACCAAAAACCTTAATTTCCTCATAGAATAACTTTCAAAGTACAATGAATCAAGAGCTTAAATTTGTACAAAATATACTTCACTATTCCTCCTTCATACTGTAAAAATTTCATAACTTGAAACCAAGCCAAAAAAAATTGGGAGCAAAAATTCCAATAAGACCTGTTTCGGACTAGTTTTAGAACTAGTCACAAACCCTAACTTGATCATAATGTATCTCCAAAAATGTAATGAACCAAGATCTTAAATTTGGACCCAATTTATCTCTATATGTCTCCTATATACCATAGAAATTCCATATCCCGAAACCTTCCAGAACAAAAGTTGTAGTGAAAATTCCAATAAGACTTGTTTTGAAGAAACTAGTCCCGAGGATTGTCTAGCACTGATACCAAATGTTAAGAACCAAATATCAAAATAGCATAAAAACCTCAAAATAAGTATTCAACACCTTGAAAAAGAGATAAATTCAGATAATAAGCCTCTTTGAGGGGGAAACTCCTTATACATCACATGAATTGCCAAATACAAGATGATTCCAAATGAAAAGGTCTCCTTGGGGAGGTACAATTACAACTAATGGACCCAAGCTGACATAAATAAAATAAAAATACTAATGTAATATGCCCCAATTAAGGGGTAATGTGCCACAAATTAGGGCTTAACACAACACCTATCTGTGGACATGCAATTTTCCATTCTTTTGTCAATGTTCTAACTGTGCAAAGGCCTTCTCAATAAGATATTGATCAATATCATTTATTAGGTTTGAGTCTGCTCAATAAGTTATATCACACTCTATCTATTTGATTAACACAAGATCAATTTTATTATATCCTTTTGATTTCTTGCCTAGATCGAGGACTCGAGCAGAGGTGGAAAACAATTTCTCAAGCGACGTGAGGATTCAAAATACATACTATTGATGGTAGTATTTTAGCAGTTGCTTGTGTTTTGAATTCCATTTTAGAGGAAGAATTGAACATGTGTTTGTGATGTATGGGGGAGTCTCCAAGTTGGGATGCAGTACACAAAGGTGTTTTGTGAATGTAGGGTTAAAGTTCAAGTATGCATTGTCCCACACTAAAAATTCAGATATTAACTGAAGTTTTAACTATGTATTCACTTGAATCCCTTTTCCATTCCCATTTGATTCAATTATGATTTACTTTCCTACACAACGTCTAATAAATTCAAAGGAACAATTCCTAAAATTAAATCTCCACCAAAGTAATACAAAATTCATCTTTAACTTCAAATATCCACACATAATATTAAGGTAAAATATGCTTAACTATAATCCTAATTTCCAAATCTAAATGCATCTAAATAAAATAAAATAAACAAAAAAAATATTTACCATTTACCAAACCAAAAATAAAGGGCCTTGATGGAGAATTTTACAATGACAAAATCCTCTATAAACAGTTACACAAAGTCAAAGAATGACTTCAAGGCTTGCATAAATTTTCATGTAAAGCCCCACACGCCATGTGTTTGATGCAAATTTTCAACATAGACACTACCTCAAGTCTAGACTCGATAAGGGAAACGAGTCAACGAAGTACCAAACATCACAAGTTATAGAGCAATGGTTAAAAAAGATGGAGATATGGACAAAATTATATAGGGACAAATGACATACTTGCATTAAAAGTGGACAAACAACGAAACCGAGTCAAAAGAAATTCATTTGATATCATTAATAAAACTCAATAAAGATTTTTTAAAAATCATTTATATACAAAGTTCATAAATAAAATAAAAATATATACAAAGTTTATAAATAAAATAAAAAATATAAAATGTGATTTTACTTTTTAACTTTATATCACATCATTATTCTCAAATTCATTCAAGGAAAGTTATTCAATAACAAGGGTTGCATGGCAACATAGTCTGTCTAGTTAGTTTAGTTGGGAAATACATGTTGAACAATGAAATTTAATATAACTAAATGCATAAGTAATAAATATTTTTTGTCAAAAGATAATAATTGATGATTGTTTGTTATTCAAAATGTATAATGAACCGTAAGCATAATATTTATAAATATAATATAAAAATAATAAATATATTATAAATATAATAATAAATAATATATTAGATAATAAATATAATATAAATATAATAATGTATAATAATAAATACATAGTACAATTTTTTATATTTAGATGTGGTGATTGGCGAAATTCATTGATTATGTAATTAATTCTACATATTGAAAGATGTGAAGGGAGAAATAACACTTCAATTTTATCAATCAATTAGAAATGAGAAACACACATATTTTTATTATATCCAAAAATATATATTTGTTTTCCTATGTTAAACATTACATTACATACACACATTTATGATAAAAGGCAAATTAATGTCACATCAAAAGCAAACTCATTGCTATAGTCCCATGACAGAGACTAATAACTGATTATAATCCTTTTTTAACTTTTAAATCGTGTTAAGAGAAATTCTTAATTTTAAAAATAGATAATTGTTATTTTTATTTTATAAAATATTAAAATAAAAATTAAAAATTTTAATTAATATCTCTAAAAATAATAATAATATATATATAATTTTTTATTTAAATTCAAAAAAGCCCCTAAGATGTATCTTTTCATTCAATATTATTACATGTGGCATACTTTATTGAATTCCATGGCATGTAAGGTAATATTATTTTGTGATATCATATATGAATCTTAAAGTAATAATATTTTTGTGATGTCGTATATGAATTTTAAATTTCATTTTGTATTTTGAGAAAACCAAATTGCATAGATGTGTCATATTAATAAGGTGTTGAACAATGTTTTCTTTTAACAAAAAAGGGGAATTATATTATAATTTAAAACAGTGTGCGAAGATGTCGAGGAAATACAATCTATTAAAAAATGTAATTAGATTTGCAACAGAGTCTAAGAATATAATTGTTGCATCAGCTAAGATCAACAAATCTACTAGACAATGTTCCCCAAAACCAAAAATTTTCTTCTTATACAATTTATAAAATATCCATAGGATAAGTAAGAAGGGATGGTGTGAAACCGGGTTGGGTGGGAAGAGTTTTTTAAAACTGTGCTACAATGGCGGATTACCAAACTTAGAAACTGGTGCCTGGCTGCTGTTGGAGCGGTTTGGCTTTATCGATGGAGCTTGGACTTAGCTGCCAGGTTCTCTCGGATGCTGGGACCGAGCTGTAAACAATATCTTTCATTTTTTTTTCCCTCTTGTTTCTAGCCTTCTATCAGGATTGGTGGAATCCTATTCACTCAGCTCTGGAGATGCGTTACAACCCTGGACCAGCCATGTGTAAAAAGGATCAGGGTTTTCTATTCTTTTAACAACCTAATCTCCCCCTTTTTTAGGAATTGTTCTCGGTTTCGTGAACCCTGACTTTCTGACTAGCCTCTGTCCTAACAAGCGGTTTCTAACTGGGGGGACAACCTAGGGATATGGCTTCATTTGAGGTTAGTGCGCTCATGGGTGTTGTAGACGATTCTGAATGGGAGCAAGCGGGTCTTTTCAAAACTGTTGATGAGCTGAGCTGTAAACTGGGTGGTGGAGGTATTTTAAAGGCCTCTTCAGCACATGCAGTTAAGACTCCTCTTCCCTCTTTTTCAGAACACTCTATGGTAAAGGAGCCTCATACTCTTGAAGCTGGCAAGACTACCCTTCATCTCAATAATGTTTTTGGTGAGAGCTCAGGGCAGCCTCTGAAGACTCTTGTCTCCATTTCAGGTCCCCTATTTGGACCAGGGTCTTCTCCTGTTATTCAACAACATTTCTCTGTGGGGAACTCTCATCAGGAGTCTTTGAAGGTAAAGGACTCTTTCCATAAGAAAGTGATTCGGGTCTGGAAGCCTAAGAGGAAGAGAAGGCATTTAGTTATAGGCATGGATGTTGGGCTGGAAGAAACTTGCTAGCTCTCTCTTTATGCACTAGTTAGGTGTTTTGCCTATAAGTCCTATTGCTCTTTACCTTTCACGGAGTGGATGGTACAAAATTGGGTTCCTCGTTGTGGTTATGCCCTGGAGCTGCTCATACTCCCTTTTGGATGGTTTTGCCTGGTGTTTAAGTCTCCTGAAGATGTCGAGCTCATTTTAAATAGCTTATGGGATTATGCAGGAAGTATTCTAATGCAGAAGAGGTGGAGGATAGGTCTTAACCCAGCCACAGACTACTTCAGTCTCAGACATGTTTGGTTGCCTTTACGAGGATTACCTTTAAATCTGTCGAGTGTTAAAGCACTCACAGTGATAGGAAACCTTCTTGGTCATTTTCTAAAGGTGGATGAAGTGGGTTTACTATCAACTTGTTATCACTCCAAGAAACTCTTTGGAGTTGTAGGCCAAAGATGCTTGGTAACTCAAGAATATGGTAAATTTGGTATACTTGGAACAATGGGATAACTCAATGACTAATGAAATGGACAACTCATCATACATTCGAATAAGACAGTGCTTTTAGAAATCAATAATCAAACAAGATAGTTTAAACAGAGGATGAATAATACTAATCTTGATAACCAAATACAACTAGGTGTAGGGTCAATACAAGATAGCAAGAAGTCCTTCAATTCAAGTTTATGAGATTAATAAAGAGATGACAGTCTTTAGAAGCTAAGAAACACTAAAGTAATGTACAGAAAGATGAGATGCATGAGAAATTCTGATATTGAAGACAAAAGAAGACTATGATTCTATTATCAAATAAGAGTCTAGAACAGTAGCAAAATGTATCCAAGATTGAACCCCCTATGGTGCTCCAAATGTCTTTGGCTTTACAGCCTTACAAGATGAAATCTAGAGCCTTGAAAGATGGATCATATTTGCTAAAAATAGTCAAATCAAAATAGATACAACAAGTGTAGGATGAGATCCTATAAAAATGGATCTAAAATACTAAACATGGAAAGTTAAAAAAAAATAGGAAAAGATCTTATCTAAGGAGTCAAATTCTATCTTGATAGCCTTCATATCCTCCAAACTCTTTGACAGATGTAGAAAACCTTCCAAGGCTGATGAATCTTCATAAGAAATTCGAATTTGCCACCTTTGGAAAAAAAAACATTTTTTTGCTCATGAACTAGGTCACCATTTTCACTTTTCCACCTTCTTAAACATTAAATACATCAAGATAAAACCTTAAATTTGATGTATTTAATTATTATGCATCTTTATAAACCAACCTTGAAATATTTGGTTGAGAAAAAGTCAAATCTGGGAAAAAATACGATCTTGCTGCCATGTAACAAGTTTCACCAGCTAATTTTCCCTAAATATGCCCCTTTAGTTGGTGAAAAGGAAAGCTTTCAACAGCTAACTAGCGGATTTCAAAACTAATAGGATGGTGAAAACCCAGAAAAACTGTCTTGGGAAAAATCAAATTTCTCAGCCATGGAGAGTCCGTTTTACACATTTGAATAATGAATTGACAACTAGACATCCTAATATTTCCAATTGTTCTTTCGAATATTCATTTAGAGCTAGGGAAGGCAGTCAAAAGTCCCCTGCAAGATTAGGCATCATTTTTAAAACAAATTTCAGAATGAATTATTTGATCGCTAACATCTGTCTCCAACTGGGATGGAGACCTCCCTGCGAGGTCTCCAAGAACCTGGAAGACCTTGTGCCTTTAGTATTGGGCATGGAGTCATTCAGTCTTTACAATTTATCATCTAGCTATTCTCCAAAGTTTGTTGTTATCTTTCACAATCTTCTTTATCTGGAACATGTCTACTTCAAACTTCCCTAGAAATGTTGTTTGCACATCGACATGGCATCTGTTGTGGGAATCTCTTCATTAAGAAGAGAAGTGTTGGACATAGGCAGAATGGTGAGATCTGTAACCATGGTTTGGAAATTCGAGAATAACTCCAACCTTGAAATGAGAGCATTGCAGGTAGCTTGAGGTCTTCGACTTTTCGTTTTCCAGCAACTTCAGATACAAAGCATTTGTCTTGAGATGCCTTCAGCAAAAAGTTGCAATAACAATAGATCATCTATTATAGGTCCTTTGAAACATACTCTAGACATAATGCACCAAGAAAACAAAGAAAACCCTAGTGTGTTGAATCAAACACTTCACCCTGCTCAGCTTCTTTAAAGAGCATCATTGCACCTTGTGAACCAATATCCATCTCTGTTTCGGTCTCCATCGTAACCACCTCGGATTCTATTATCACCTCCATATCAATGCATTTTTTTCGTTCATGTCATTGCCCTGAAAGGACTCTGGAAGAATATTTTCAGAAGATAACCGATCCATATTGAATCAGAAGACCGAGCCAACCACCTAGGTCCTCTGAAATAAAATGTACCAAAACCCAATATATATTGCCACAAATCTGGATCTTGGCTGCCTAGCCCTAATGAATATAGATATCAGAGATCTTCTTCCTCCTATAAGCCCATGGCTCAAAACCTTGTTAATGGATGATTAAGGGTTATAGCTTTAGCTTTGCCAGTTGAGAAGTAATCACATGGATCGGCTTCGAAGAAGAAAACATGTGATCTTGCCTTGAAGAGAGACACCTAAAACCCTTCCCAAGAGGAACATTGGTCCCATGTACTGAGTTAGGAAAAGCTTACAAGTGTATGACCATCTCCTACTAGAGCTGCCATTAGAAATATTAAAGCAACTTCACTAATATTTGAGGATATTGTGTACCAAATTAAAGCCTTCATGTTGTTGTAAATGGAATGACCTTCAGCAACAACTGCAACTATTGAACTAAAAATTTCATCTGCTAAGACCATATTAGCTGCCTCCTTTGCGACCTCTTTAGTCCGAGAATCTTCCATGAAGCACTTCAAGTGATCAACAAAATCTGTCCCATTGGAAGGATCACCCCCAACTTCTACACATGTTGATTGTTTTCATGCACAGTTGTTCCACCACTCACAAGGTATGAAAAGGCATCAGCTATACCCATAGCAGGGGCCACTTTCAATGCTCCATTAGTTGAAAAATTGACATGATTTAGTCTCTTCTCCTTCAAAAATTTTGGACTTAGATAGGTAAATCCTATTATAATTCATAGAGGCCTGTTTTCAGTCCAACTTGGCATTGCTACCAGTTTGTCCATAGATGAAATGTTCTAAAAACATTCCATACTTCAGAATTGCAATAGATGAACGACACTCCTCATACTCAAGAGTATCGTAAACAAAGATCAAGTCCTCATTGCCCAAGTTTGTTGCATGAGCATTTTCTTCCTGCAAATCGGGCATCTGTATCATCAATTTAGCTTGGCGTATGAAAAGAAATATATGTGTTGACTTGATACAATACTGTTGTTTCAAATATTTTCTTTTAATCTTCAGGTCGATACATCTCAAATGCATCTTTCAAAAACCCGTAAGCTGTCAATTGTTCAATAATATAACCACCCAAGATTTGCGTTTTTCACCACCCAACAAAACCTTCAAACACAGAATACAAGTGTCTAGGTGTCGATTTGCCAAGTTGACAGACTCTACAGAAACAAAATGTTAGATAAATCAAACGTCGAGCATACTTGCCAAGTATCGCCAGTAAGAAGAGGAAAGAATCGACTGTATCTTCTGATTTTGATTATGTCGCCTAAAAGGAAAATACATTGGGTCAAAATTCATATTTGTGACAACGCAGGCAGAGATTTTGTGAACAGAGGATTTGTTGTAGTTTGACTCATAGCTTTCAATGATCTGGCAACCAAGGTTAGGATCCATTGATCAAATGACACGACCCTCCTTGATTTTCGCAGAAAAACATCTGTAGATTAGACAATAAGATCTGTCATATTCTCAGTGTCATCGTTCCCTTAATGCAGGAATCTGACCCAGATCATTAAACTTGCACTTTTGCGTTGTCACAAATGGAATATTGCCCTATATTTTCCCTGTGACACTTAATAATACACTTGGCAGTATTGCTTAGATATCTATGCATTGCACCATCGATAGTTTGAATTCTTCTGCATGTAATTCACAATATTTCCCACAATCAACGAAGGCTCCAAGAGAAGAAGCTGCCCTCCACAATTCAATTCTCATCACTGCCTATACTTTATCTCTGTCCCCGTTAAGATGTTTGCTTCAACCAAGTCAACTTCCCAACAGGCTCTGCATCTAAGTTTGAGACATCAATAGTGGAAATTGGAGTTGCATCCACATTTGACTTGTCTAGTGAAAAAGAAACTGGGAACGAAGTTGGCCTAATACTCATTATGCAGGGACCTATCCCAATGTAACGAACTGTATAGAGAGCATTTTCAGCATAGATTAGCCTGACAAATGTTTGATCCCCAATAATCTGTGTGATATCCGAAACATGAGAAACGTCTAACAGAGTTGCAGCTCGTGGAATTACATGTTTTCCAAAAGAAGTTGAGGCAACAATTATATGTGAATAAGAGCCATTATGTTGAACTAATCAGATTAACTCTGCCTAGGGTTCATCCAATGGATGTTCAAATTTCTCTGAATCCGCAATAAATACCTGAGAGATTGATGGATAACTCAAGGCTACTTGAGTAGTTGCAGCATGGAGGGACGGTCCAGATCCAGCCATTAAAAGTGAAATGGGAGTCTCTTGGCCTAATTAAGAAAACTGAAAGTAATCTACCTGCTCAAAGAAAGAGCTTATTCTTCTATCAATCCCCACACTAACCAGTAGAGGCAGATTGATCAAGTAAAACTAAATTTCCAAAGCAGCCAAGAAAGTAATTGACTTGCTAGTATCATGCTAGATCTTGACCCAAAAAAATAATGGAAGCCATATCATGCAGAAAAGAGGTTTGAACAGATGATAAAGACAATCTTCTTCTGACAAAAATGATTTAACGCATTTGCTGCTCATAGATTCCAAATAGTTATCAACATGGTCATAAATGTCATAAAGAAATACCTCTTTGAGCTGCCAATCCAATTGACTCTATTATAGCTGTTGATTGCTTTCACTAGTCTCTATGTTGAAAACAGACTGCTCATCCTCTGTCAGAGAGTCATATAACAAGAACTGTTGATCAAAACTTTTCATCTTATCTCCTTCCTACAAATATCTTTTGTAATTTGCCTTTGTCTGCAAACCAGAAAATTGAGAGCTGCCCTCAGCATCTACTATAGATTCAACACTTTCACTTGCTGATTTGTCAATCTGCTCATCACCTTTCAAGTCTTCAAAGGGGACAATTCGATTTTCCTGACAGCCTAAGACAATAGATACATTTGGCACAATTTCAAAAGCACTTATACTATGGATAACATTGTAAAGCTCATCAATGTCTTGGTCACAATGAGAAATATCCCCTATAACAACATACTCTTCATAATTTTTTGAATCTTTAGTTAATAAGTTGAATTCATGATAGCATTCAGCAAATAGAAGGTTGGATGAAAATATCTCTTTACAAAACAAATGAAAGGCAACATGAAAATCTGCCAAAGAGTTGATATTGGCAATAGGAAGGGATCGGTACCAATCATGAGCAATCCCCTCTAATGAAAAATAGAAGAGCCGGATCTGAACATCCTCATGTACAACTTGCAACCGATGAATGTAATCATGAAAGTCTAGCAAATGTTCAGCTGGTACTTCCCAATCTTCACCTCGAAATCTAGGAAGGCTATTTTCCCATTCATCTCTACTAGGCACTAGATTAGGGAAACCAACAATCTTTGAAAAATTGCAGAACACATACCTCTTAGATAAGATCTTGTTCATTTCATACCAGTGGGGTCACCAATGGATTTCAGAACAATGGAGTCGCCACCGAATCCGTCCTTCATGGAGTCGCCAGATAGATGATTACAACCAAATGATGTCCAGACTTTGTGTATCATCAAAGATGGATCTTGTCGTCTCCCAAGGAAGCTGAGCTTCAATCTCCTCTCCTCGACAACGACGCCAATTTGTTATCACTCCAAGAAACTCTTTGGGGTTGTAGGCCAAAGATGCTTGGTAACTCAAGAATATGGTAAATTTGGTATACTTGGAACAATGGGATAACTCAATGACTAATGAAATGGACAACTCATCATACATTCGAATAAGACTTTTAGAAATCAATAATCAGACAAGATAGTTTAAACAAGGGATGAATAATACTAATCTTGATAACCAAATACAACTAGGTGTAGGGTCAATACAAGATAGCAAGAAGTCCTTCAATTCAAGTTTATGAGCTTAATAAAGGGATGTCAGTCTTTAGAAGCTAAGACAAACTAAAGTAAAGTATAGAAAGATGAGATGCATGAGAAATTATGATATTGAAGACAAAAGAAGACTATGATTCTATTATCAAATAAGACTCTATAACAGTAGCAAAATGTATCCAAGATTGAACCCCCTATGGTGCTCCAAATGTCTTTAGGTTTATAGCGTTACACGATGAAATCTAGATCCTTGAAAGATGGATCAGATTTGCTAAAAATAGTCAAATCAAAATAGATACAACAAGTGTAGGATGAGATCCTATAAAAATGGATCTAAAATACTAAACATGGAAAGTCAAAACAAAATAGGAAAAGATCTTATCTAAGGAGTCAAACTCTATCTTGATAGCCTTCATATCCTCCAGACTCTTTGACAGATGTAGAAAACCTTCCAAGGCTGATGAATCTTCATAAGAAATTCGAATTTGCCACCTTTGGCAAAAAAGACAGTTTTTTGCTCCTGAACTAGGTCACCATTTTCACTTTTCCACCTTCTTAAACATTAAATACATTAAGATAAAACCTTAAATCTGATGTATTTAATTATTATGCATCTTTAGAAACCAACCTCGAAAGATTTGGTTGAGAAAAAGTCAAATCTGGCAAAAATACGATCTTGCTTCCATGTAACAGGTTTCACCAGCTAATTTTCCCTTAATCTACCCCTTTAGCTGGTGAAAAGGAAAGCTTTCAACAACTAACTAGCGGATTTCAAAACCAATAAGCTGGTGAAAACCCAGAAAAACTATCTTGGGGAAAATCAAATTTCTTAGCCATGGAGAGTCCATTTTACACGTTTGAATAGTCGATTGATAACTAGACATCCTAAGATTTCCAATGGTTCTTTCAAATCTTCATTTAGAACTAGGGAAGGCAGTCAAAAGTCCACTGCAATATTAGGCATCATTTTTAAAACAAATTTTAGAATGAATTATTTGATTGCTAACACAACTGAAAAATGAATGGCAAGGGTCTTAGTTGAGATTGATGTTACTACTAGCCTAATGGACTCTCTGGAAGTTGAATGGCATGGCCAAGTTATGATCCAATACTTGGACTACCAAGGGATACCTTTTCAATGTCTTCTTTGCCAATGCACTGGACATTTAAAAAGAGACTATTCCTTTAGTACAGGTGATGAAGAAGTCAAGGACCCACATAAAGACCCTAATATGGATTTGTATTTGAATGAAGAGGACTCAGGTGCATTGGGTGATCATGATTACACTAGCGAACCATAATCTATGGAAGATTCATCAGGAAATCTTATAGGTAAGTTAAGATCTTTTTGTCCAAGATTGTTTTCAAAATTATCTGCATGGGAGGGCGATTTCTTGGGTAACTCCTCCATGGTGAATGTTGTTCCCAGTGATTTTCTTAGTAGTGCTAAGGACATCTTGGACACAGGGGGTTCTACCTCTGAGTCAATAAGGGTCATGCCATACATTTCAGTGTATGTCACTACTCCTTCTCTACTCGTAGTTTCTCAGCCTGCGCTTGGACATGTTAGCCCCCTGCTTGCTCATCCTTCTCCCAAATTTGACTCGACTCTGGACGACGTCATTGACTCTCTACTTCCTTCTCTTAGAGAATCATTTAGTCCATTACCTCTTCCTATTTACCAGGGATGTGATCTCCACCTGACTATAACCTCCAATTCACCGGGTTGCTCCACTTCTAGCAAGCAAGATAACAAGGGGAAATCATTTGCATGGTCACGGGGATTGGGGGTGGAACCATCTCCCATTAAGACACAGAGTGTTTGAAAAAAATATGGTCAAACGTCTATTGTAGAATAGTTATTGGGTTCCACTCACGACTTAGGGGCGCTTAGAGGCATGAAATCCCTTGCAAGGGGTAAATCATGATCCTATTGTCCTTGAATATACATGGGGTTGGAGGCCCCAAAAAACTTCCTTCTCTTCAAAGACTATTGAGTTCTACAAAGCCAGACATTATTTTTCTACAGGAGACTTTAGTGGATGACGAGAAGGCCATATTTTTCATGTCTTCTCTCTACCCTTTCTGGTTGATTACATCAGTTGGTTCATTTGGGAAATCTGGTGGACTGTTGGTAGCATGGAATCTTTGTGTTTTTGAGTTACAATCTTACCTATGTGTTGGCGGCATTTTGTTCACAGGCACACATTTATCGGATAAAAGCAGGACCTGCCTACTAAATGTTTATGGAACCTGTACTAGTAGAAGACAATTTTGGGACTCTGTAGTGTCCAAAGGTTTTTTAGCTCAGGATAAACTCATTTTAGCAGGAGATATAAATTTTATGACAAGTTTTGATGAAGTTTGGGGAGTTGGGGATTTACCCGACCCTTTGGCAGGTTACTTTAGAAATCTTATAGGGATTTCTCACATGGTGGACATTCAGCCAACAGAGTTTGTGCCCACTTGGTGCAATGGTAGAACTGGGGAACATGGAATACAAAAAAGGCTTGACAGGGTGTTGGTATTAGAAACACCTCTGGTTGACTCCGCCAGGTACAAATCTTGGGTTGTTTACCCTTTTTTATCGGATCACACTCTAGTTCTCTTTCAGCTTAATCATGAGTACAGTTCCATTGCCTATCCTTATAAATTTAACCTTGCTGTCTTGGGTGAAGATTCTTTTGGGGAGATAGTTCGGGAGGTTTGGAGTTCAGGCCAGGGCAGTAATGAGATTGGAGCACAAAATGGACTATTTCAGAAGCTTTCTAAACTTAAAGCCAGAGTTAAATTGTGGCAAATGGAAAAAAAAAATGACAGTTGTGCCCTTGATCTATTAGAGAAGCAGATTACAAATCTCACAATGCAGAGATGGGATTCATAATTAATTTAGATAGGAGACATCGACTGAATTTGTTGGAACAGGAACGGAACAAGTTGTTGATGGAGGAGGAGGCACGCAGGTGCTTGAAGAGAAGAGCTATCTGGATTCAATGTGGTGACAGAAACACTAAGTACTTTCACAACTTTGCTAGTTTTAGATGCAATAAAAAATTTATGTGGGAAATTGAAGATGATTAGGGGCATTTACATAAGGGGCATGAAGCGTTAAAAAAAGAAGTAAAACATTACTTCAACTCCTTTTATAAAGAATCGGTTGAGAATAGGATCATGGATCAGATTGCAACAGTTAGAATGTATCCAAAACTGGTTTTAGATGTTAAAGTATTAATCCTTGAAAAGCCAGTTACCGAGAAGGAAATATTAGAGGTCTTAAAAGGTTTTAAAAAATATAAAAGCCCGAGCCCTGACAAGTGGAATGTGGAATTATTTATTCACTTCTTTGACCTGGTTGCTAAGGATTTGTTGGAGGTAGTTGAAGAATATCGCACATCCAATGAGGTGAACAGGGCATTGAACTGGACCTTTATTTTTCTCATCCCGAAAGTTAATGGCCCGACAAAATATGGGGACTTTTTCCCAATTGCTTTACGCAATCTCTGCTACAAAATAATTTCAAATATTATAGCTACAAGAATAAGACCAATTCTCTCTAGAACCTTATCTGAGGAACAATTCAGCTTCTTAAAAGGTAGGCAAATTACTGGTGTGATCGAGATTGCACAAGAGTGTCTCCACAATATTAAAGAAAAAAAACTCTAGGCCTTAATCCTAAAAAATGATTTACAGAAAGCATATGACTGCTTAAGTTGGGACTACTTAAGGCTAGTTTTATTATAGTGTGGCTTCGGGTTGTCCATGACCAATTGGATAATGGGTTGTATTTCATTGACAACTTTTGTGGTTCTAGTCAATGGAAAACCTTCATATTTTTTTTCGCAGTGGTAGGGGTCTTAGACAGGGTTGCCCCCTATCATCGCTGCTCTTTATCCTTGTTATGGAGGGGTTGAGCTTGGCTTTAAATCACAACAAATATCTTGGTCTCTTGACTGGCATTAAGGTTTCGATATTGATCTAGATTCTCCACCTTCTATTCATCGATGACATCCTCATAATGACCACTGTCTCCATTGCAGAGTGGAAAGAGATAAGAAGAATATTAAAGATTTTTTGTAATGCCTTTGGGCTCTGGATCAATCCACAAAAAACCACTCTCCTTCAACACAGTTTCATTCCTTTTGTTCTGGACTCTGTGTCATCCTTCCTTCCGTAAAATTTTCATGCTTTATCTAAGGGGTTTAAATACCTTGGTTTCTTTTTAAAAATTGACAGGTATAGATCAACTAACTGGACGTGGCTGCTGGAGAAATTCGAAAGGATAATCAACCAATGGTACTCGTAGTGGTTGTCTCTGGGGGGCCGACTGGTTTTGACAAAAGAGGTTCTAGAAAGCCAACCCGTCTATTGGCTGGCGTTGAAAAATTTTCCTACTTCTATATTCAAACAAATCTGCCAACTCTTTTTTTGTTTTCTTTGGTTGGGTTGTTGGAAAAAAATGAGTATGCATCTCTGCAAGTGGCAACATATTGCTAGGCCCAAGCACCTTGGGGGATGGGGTCTGCAGAATTTGATCGGGTTTAGTAAAGATTTGGCTTCCGAAAACCTTTGGAGGGATCTCATGAAGGAGGGACTGTGGCATCGGGTGATTAAAACAAAATATTTTCCCTCTATCTTTGTTGATCGATGGATTCACACAGTGGACATTAAGAAGGAAAGAGGTTCCTAGACCTGGAGGTACCTACTTAAATCGCTCCATCTACTCTTACATTGGATTGTGTGGAGCCCAGAGAATGGTTACTCTATTGAGATTGGGAAAGACCGTATTTTGGGCATGGGAAATGGGGTTCTACTATCGGATGAGCTGATAGCCACCATCAATAGGAAGGGGATTCAATTCTTATTTCAACTACAAAAGGACTTGCAGGCAGGGAGAATTACTCAAAAATGCAAAACCAGTGATGACTCGAATTTGATCAAGCATTTATCTATTGAATGGTAACAATTTAGTTGCCTTCTCATCAACAATGGAGTAAATCTGCAAGAGATACTGGATACTCTCAAATGGATAGGTGGAGACTCATCGGGCTTCATTTATGTTAAGAACGTTTACATGGCTTCTGAAAATATGAGTTGGAAATTGAAGTTAGATGGTTGGAGAAAAGCATTGTGGGACTGGGATTGTCCCCTAAAAGTCAAGCTCTTTACCTGGCTATTGGTGGAGAAAAAAATCCTCTCATGGGAGATCTTGTAGCACAGAGGCTTTAGTGGCCCTGGCATTTGTTCATTATGTAAAAACCAGACAAAAAATACCTATCACATGTTCATCGAATGTGGCTTCACGATAATCGTCTGGAGGAAGATTAAAGAGGCTATTAAATACTTGGGCAATTGGACTGGCTCAAATTTAACTATGATTGAATGTTTTAAACAGTGGAATGAAACAAACAAGGATGTTCCCACTTTACCAACGATAATTTGTTGGTTCACTTGGAAGGAACACAACCTAACGATTTTTAAAAAAAACAAACCCTGTACGATGAAGGTAATCCATCATACATTTTCACTTTTAAGGGAGCACACTGAGGGAACGAAAATCGTGAGTAGTAGGTCGAAGCCATCTCAGATAGACTGTAGTGGAAACATTGGTTGGTTCAATGGGGTGGCCATTTCTATGGGAACACATAGTGGAGTCGGTGGTGTTATAAAGGTAAGTGATCATTGCAGGTATAAGTGGATTCTAAATTGTGGTCAGGGCACAAACACTCGATCATAACTGCTAGGGTCTTGGGATTTTATCTCATTGGCCTCTCGTTTGTCCATTCAGTCACTTCATGTAATGGGAGACTCAAAAATAATTATAGAATGGCTTTGGGGTCAAGGATGGCTTCAGGTCATCACCCTGGACTGCTGGAAAGACAATATAATTTCTCTAATCTCCACTTTCCCTAAGATCTCCTTTTCCCACGTTTAAAGGAAGGATAATCACTTGGAAGATAGCCTATCAAAACCAGTGCTTAAAAGTGTTGAAATAATGTAACTGCGAAGAGAATTCTTATTATTTTGTTATTGGATTAAATCCCCATTGTGGATTAATCATGTCATTATTATTATTTTTATTATTAGATTAATCCCCATTGAGGATTAATCAAGTCAGTAATTGTATAAGGACCAAATCCCCTTTTGCGGATTGGTCATCGGAAAATTATAATGTAAAGAATAAGAAGTCGGCCCCAACAGTTATAATGAAAGGGACAGAATTAATTAAAGGTGGGTTTACCCACCTAGAGTGAGAGGTCGGCCCTGCCAGATGGTGACTCTTCACACGTGCCAGATTGATATAAATAAGAGGCTAGCGCCTCACTTCTAACACACACTTCACTTGCTCATGATCTTATGAGGCAAGTTGACATTTCAAGTTGGTGAGAGGAG
>ML780699.1:106043-118526 GCA_009831015.1 Picea engelmannii | reverse complement strand
CCCAACTTATCATTCGAAGACAAAGCATATTGATGTTCAGTATCACTTTGTGAGAGACATGGTTGAGGAAAAGAAGGTGTTGCTGGAAAAGGTTGACACTTTGAAGAATGTTGTAGATTCATTGACAAAGTCTGTGAGAACAGAAAATTTCTCCTGGTGTAGAGTAACAATGGGCATTTTTACCCTGGATTGTTGACTATATAATCCCTTGGACCCCTGGATGCAAAGAAAAAAACAAGTGGGAGAATGTTGGGTATGTGTTATATTCTTTGCATGTGTGTGTGTGGGCGTGTCAGATTAGGCAACTATGTCTGATGATCTCTCTAGTAGTGCTCTTTGTGTCGTGTGCACCGGGTGCTTTCCTAGGGGCATCCCGGGGGGTGGGGTTAGGTATTCCCCCCCTGGTTACGTGCAACACCCCCATTTTTTTTGGGCGGTTTTTGTTATTTTTAGTGGTTTACGAAATTAATCTTAGATTAAGGGATTAGGGTTTTGGTATCTACGAAATACCTAAAAACATTGTATATATTGTATGGTGAATGGTGAAATTTGAGATATGAATATAAGAAAGGTTTTCCCGGTTGAGGGTTTCCGGTATAAAATATCTGTGTACTCTGTGCATGAGCCATTGATTAAATTCTGTTTTTCTTAAGAATCTATATGCATTGCTTTACTTCACAGGTTTAAAAATTACAGATATTACCTTTGATGAGAGGCTTCCAATTATTGTCTATCCAAAGATTCATTGAATTAGGAGATGGCCATATACATATGAACTTCCCAATGGGCATGTTTTCTACAAATCGAAGGCCTATGTTTCTTGAGTTTCTCTGAAATGAAACTGTTGGAATTTCATCAAGTTGCTTGACAAATTTAGCAGGTGGTTTCTTTACAGATTTGGGGAGTGAGGCCACGAGAGTAGAAAATGCCATGATATAAGAAGAAGGATGAGGGGTGGGGGGGTGGGGGAGGTTTGCCCTCGTTGGGGGTTGAAGCCATGCAAACCAAAGGGAGGCTTATGGTTACGGTTTAACAAATCCCATGCACGTTGGTTCATTGTAATTTTCTTACTTAGTGAACACTCTTATATTAAATACAATATTAGAAAAAATAAATTTCTATATGTTGGGATAGGGATTGGCAGAGGACAATAGATCCAAGAAAGAAATGGTGTCGAAATACACTGTAGCACTGAAGAAAAATTCTCTTAAGGAGTGAGAGAAGATCATCCAAGATGATATAACAATCTGAGATGATGATAGACTGATCACTAAGATCATCTATAAATAGGTTTGGTCATGGAACAAAATAAAAAAAATCGGGTGAAGAGGGTTGCACCTATTCGTAAATGTGAATTGATAATCCATAATTGGACATAGTCAATCGAGAGTTTAGTTAAATATTGATCCAAATGCTTAGTTGAACCAATCAATTTGAAAATGTGAGGTTACAAAGGAACCACATGTTCCAACACCCCCCTGTAAACTCAAATTGGAGGAAAACAAATTCTGCAACATTCCCCCCTGAATTTGTCTTGACTACAAAATATGATCTCAAGACAGTACAACAAAACTCACGAGAAAGTATTATCACCATCAACATAGATCAAGGCTAAAGATAATCCATCCATTGCAAAACAAGTTGCAAAATTAGTTGTCTAAATCCGGTCCCAATCGGTCGGTTAACTAGACAACAAGACATCACTAGCTAGTCGATTAGGCGACTAGACATGAACACACCAATATAATCAGTATTTTTCAATCCAACAGTATCTACAAATCAAGACAGTCTCTGCAACATGTTCAATAAGTAGAAGTACATCTCCCAATAACATAGTCAAACATGGTTTGATCGGTCTGAGCAATACAGGTCGAGTCAACAAGAAGCAATCAAGTCAAAACATAACTCATTAGTTGGGTTTATACATCAACAAATTCAATTACTCCCCCCCCTAAACACAACTGAGGGGTCAAAGCATTAGAAACAATTATTCATCGAAAAATATTAGTCGACGAATAATAGATAGTCAAAATGCAGTCGACAAATGCATATTCGAAACTCCTCCAGTCGACTATTAATATAGGATGAACCCTAGCCGATCAATATCCTAATCGAACACCAATCGACTGTCAAGTTGGGTCAAACCCATGGTTGAACACTGCAAAACATCATAAATGAAAAGGAGTGTTGTATGTCTATACATTCAATGATACACAATGATAGGAACTCTTCAAAAATTGTTTCAAATGGGACCATGACCACTCATCTATCTAACCACAGTCAACCCCGGTAGTCAGTACAGGTCCATAGTTTTTCTTTCATGTCTCTTTTGCAATGATATGAAAGCATGATTTACATGTCTACAATGGAGAGGATGACGATAAGGCACAAAAGGTTGTGCTGGCTGATCAAGATATATAGCCTCAGGGTTTAGTGTACTCTTAGGAGTAGAAAAACCCAATATATCAATAACAATGTCATCAACAACAATATTCTTAGAATCTGGTGTGTCAATAACAACCATCTCATCAATTTTTTCAGGAGATTGCTCTACTGAAAACTCCGCCTGCTATGAAAAAAAATTTCCTGTTTGCTCCAAGGGCAGGTGTAGGCAAGGAGGCAACAAAAACATCATTTTCAATACCGATTCTTAGTGGCAACATCTCAGGCATAATAGGACAAGAAATACCTTTCCCATTCTTTCCAATTCCTCCTTCGGTATATCCCATCTTGTTGAGCAGTCGAGATCCTATACATGTAGTGTATTTTTCAAAGCTAGGAGAAACAACATAGTTACCAATTTCAAATCATAAAATAACAACATATTTCTTACAAATATAAGTAGGGGGTGGAGAAGAAATGGGTGAGATTGGCATCTCAACAACATTAACATTCTTCTCACAAAAACTAGACTAGCGACAATGGTGGAAGAAGAAACATGTGAGTCTGGCAACTCAACAACATCAATCTTCTTCTCAACAGTTGTCTCAACATTCTTTTCAGTAGTCTGCAAGCTCTATCTCATTCAATTGCATCAATATGGCATTATAATTTTCATTCAATGCATGATACTCGTCAAATAGTCGATTGTTATCTTCTTGGAGCGAAACATCTTCTTCATGAAGCTCATCAATGGAGGCCTGGAAGTGGGAAACCTCATGAGTCATATATGTATTTTCTTCCATCAGTTGGTTGACATTTATGCTCGTTGTTGTATGAGAAAGAGCTTTCACTTCTTCTTCCAAGTCTTCAATAAGATCAGACGTCTTTTTCAAATTCATCTGAAAGGGTCTGAAAAAAGCGAGCACCAATGGTCCCCATGGCAGTAACTCTTTTGGAGTTCTTAGTCACAATAGTCTGGAACATTTCTTCTTCATATTTTAACTGATTTTTTAGTCCTATATTTTCAGTCTCTAAGGAAGAATTTTCATGAGAGAGGACTTTCACCTCTTTCACCATCGATAATATCCTTTTTAACACTAAAATAATCCACTAGATCTTGAAATATGGTTTCCATGGTCTACTCTAGGTCAATAATTCTTCAATACCATTCATCAAACCACTGCAAAAGTATGGTTTGAAAGAGGGAAGCCTCATCTTTCAGTTGGCTATGAGATTTCTTCATTTGACTATTTAATCGTTGGTTCTCAGTATGCAACTATGCAATGAAATTTTGCAAGGCAGTGACTTCTCCATGAAGTTGGCTGTGAGATTCTTCCAAGGCGATAACCTTCTTCACAT
The DNA here is from genome assembly GCA_009831015.1 of Picea engelmannii. Classification (NCBI taxonomy): domain Eukaryota; kingdom Viridiplantae; phylum Streptophyta; class Pinopsida; order Pinales; family Pinaceae; genus Picea; species Picea engelmannii. Next base: position 114,785 of record ML780699.1, on the reverse strand, counting down.
GAATCTCCTGCAGTTTTTGAAGCATTAGATCTTCCTCTTCTCCATGAAGTTGGCTGTGAGATTCTTCCAAGGCGATAACCTTCTTCACCTGAATCTCCTGCAGTTTTTGAAGCATTAGATCTTCCTCTTCATACAATATTCCCATCGTCGATGGATGGCACAATCAAAGCACAAATCTGCAACAAAATATAATGGACGGGAAATCGAATTTTACAAGAAGTCGAAGTCACCCATTCTTAGCATAGACCACCGGTTGAATTTATACTAAGTTAGTCGAATTTATGTCAGATGAGATTAAGGACACATCCATTCATCATGTGAGATTTTTTATACATGAACCAAGAATAAGTTCAAATATTCTTCGAGTTCCATGCATGAAGGTCAACCAAACCTCTTACAAGTTGATTCAAGTAGAGAGGTCGAGTAGTCGACACAAAGGTTGGTTGGTGTATCTTGCAAGTCGAGACAAAAGGATAGACAAAAACTAGATGCACAAGTTCAGGATAGGGTATCAACCGAGATCATTCAATAAAAGATCGAGAAAGAAAATCAAACCTCCTTCTAGTCGCACAAGTTCAGGATAGGGTATCAACCGAGATCAAATTCCCAGGACATCCAACATCAGTCTATTTGTAAGTCAATTCCATGATGCAATCATACTCGTATTCTTCCACGCTAGTTAATGTAAGTCAAGAGATGTGCAAGTCGGGTTCTAGCCAATTCGTCCTGACCCTATATGTCTTAGTCGAAGGAGCCTTGACACCAATCGAGGGTTCCAAATTCAAGTCGGGTCGGTCTCCTGCGTGTCGATAGTCAACTCTAGGTCGAACGGTTTTATCAACTTTCCTTTCACTCTAGTCCAGATCTATGAAGTGAAATTCAGGTACCAAGTCTTGAGTCGAGTCGACCAATGAGAACTAGGGTATCCATGGACTGCCACAGATCCTTCCTTCATCTTTTGAGTTCCAAGAAATACTCATTGAACGAAGGCCACACATAAGAGAAGGAAAGATTAATCGAACACCAAACAAATTGAACCATAACTCAGTCCAGTAATGATCCTTCTCTATCCATCAAAGGGGGTGACCCACGTAAATAAGTGAATCAATATTTGGGAAATAATCCAAATCATTCCCACTTTCAAAAAATCTTAGTCGGTCGAGGGCAGAACCAAAACAAAAAGGAGAGTTTTGTGGTTCAATATCCCACGTTGAGTAATGAGTTTTCACCCATTTTAGATTCACGATCTCTCACTTCTATCTGATTCTTCTTCAATGATCCTGAGATCAAAGAACCATTCTCTCTAATACCTTGTTGGGACAGGGACTGAATGTAGAGGAAAACAGATCCAAGAGAGTGGTGGTGTCGAAAGACATTATATCATAGTTTGCTTAAGGAGTGAGAGAAGATCACCCGAGATGATTTGATAATCTGAAATGAAGATAGACTGATCACTAATATTGTCTATAAATAGGTTTGGTCATGGACCAAACTCAACAAACTTGGGTGAAGGTTGTTGCACATGTTCATAAAAAGTGGATAGGGAATCTATAAGTGGACATTGTCAATGGAGGATTTAGTTGATGTCGACCCAAAGACTTGGTCGACCCAATCAATCCAAGAAGATGAGGTTACAAAGGAACTGCACTGTATTTATTAATTTTCATAATATAATAAAAAATATTAATTAATATAAATTATTTTTGTTTTATTTTATTTTAAAATAAAAACTTTATATTTAGTTTTTAAAATTTTTAATATGATATATTTATTAATTTTCATAATATAATAAAAAATATTAATTAATATAAATTATTTTTGTTTTATTTTATTTTAAAATAAAAACTTTATATTTAGTTTTTAAAATTTTTAATATGATTAATATATAAAAGGTTGAGATAAATCTATGCTAATTTAGTATTAATATTTATGAATGAGGAATTTATTTAATAATATTTAGTAAGAATACATAAAAAGGGGACCAAAGGGATTGGATCAAATGGTGAAAAGTGAGGAGCTTTCATCATTGGGTAAGGTTCAATTTTCATGAGGGATTTTTTTGGAGCCATAGGATCAACTTGAGGTAGTGTTAGAATGTGTGGTTTCACCTAGAGAGATTATATTAAATGGTCTTGTGACCTGTGCACACATAAGTGGATCAAATCCCATGCACATGTCCTTCAAAAGTTTTACTAGGGTGACAAGTGTGTGTCTGTGTGTGTGGGGTCATCTATGACCCGGGAGGAACAATTCAATAAACTTATACATAGAGTTGGGGTATCTCATCTAATAATTTGGTTGAGACGTATGGTTTATACCAGGGTCTTAATATCATTCAAGCAAATAAAATGTAGAAGGTAATAATATGTGGCAATTCTCTCCTTCTCATCTGTCACATGATCAAAGGCACAATTTCAGTGGACACCAAGATGGCCTCAGTATTATGTCGAATATGCTCATTAACCACTAAATTCTTACAACTGAGGAACTATCATGTCTTAAGAGACAACAAAATAGAAGCAAACCGAATGGGAAATCGAGTAACCAAAAAAGTGTTGGGAGAATTGGTTATCAATAATGAGGTCATATGGGATCCCTTACCTTAGGATTTCAAATGACCCTTGAGGGATTAAAGGCATGTACTATCTACACTAAAGTTTTGAAAAATGAAATCTAGATGGAGAAGGGAATAATGTGACTTCCCACATATATGAGTCTAATTTCCCCTAGTTCATATCAACTTCTGGAATCCTTGCAGAAGATGGGAAGGCATGTAACTGGTGTTTTTACTTTCAACTTGGGGAAAAATATGCAATCCATCTACATATGGTTTTGGATAAAATGACCCCCAACCTACGGTTACTCTAAATCATGATTCAGGTCTTCCCATAATGTTGTTGCAGAGGGAGGATCTGTAATGAAAAGGGTCTGCATTTAGGCTTACCTAGGGACTAAGTTTTAGGTTCATAAGTACAAGAATACAAAACCATCAGAGGAAGAAAAATCCATTTAGGAGAATCATTATAGATCTGGGAAAGGTTATTGCAACCTTAGAGGATTAATTAGCCAACAATCCTGATAATATTGATGAGAGAAAGAGAGTTTTACTAGAGAATACTAAAAAAGTATTATTCTTGGAGGATGAATTGGATCCTCTTGAGTGGGTGGTAGTTTATGGTCATCATGCCTCTTATGGAAATTCAAGTTCCTTCTTGAAAGAATCAAGAAAATAATCCTAGTCAAAGCTCCAAGGGAGATGAATGGGAAAGAGTTGTAGATAATGAAGGTGGGAGTTCTCCAAGCCACAAAGAAAAATGATTATGGTCAACATATTTCAACATAGTAAAAATTTTGGAAGCATTTTGTAAGTATTACACTTATCAACATAATATTTTTGTAACCCATGCTGGGATCCCATTAGTCTTAACTGAAAATTTAGATGGGGTGATATTATGTAATGTATTGGGCTCCTCAACAATGTCTGCTTTGTATTTTCCACTGTTAAATTTCTAGCATTCTTTTTAATATAAAATCCTCTAGTTTCAATTAAAAACAAAGAATACATAAAAAAATGAGTTCTTATATCAACTTTAGAAATATCAAGGTAAGTATGTTAAATTTAATTAGATTAAGAAGGAGATAGAGAAAGATAAGAAGAGAAGAGATAAAGAATATAATATTGAGATTTACTAATGGCCTCTAAAGAAAGATGGGATGAATGATTTCTCTTAACATTTGAGGTCAAGAAAAATTGAATATTACACAACAATGAACTTCTATTTTGGGTATAAATTAAGATATGGACTACAAAAGATATTTAATGTTGAGGGATCCTCTAAACTCGATAAGATCCATGTGTCTCTTCCTACTTTACTGAATAAATGGGTAGCAAGATAAGAGGTTTTAGTGTGATCTTGATTTAGAGGTATTTAACAACTTTCCTCCATACCTAAGTAAGCTCTCCAATGAAAAGAGAAACACACTTATGGTTGTTATCATAAATCTACATTGTCAAAATGTGAGTATATCTAAGTATCGTAACAAAGTGCTTATTACTAAATTATTGATATATTTTTCAAACTCATTTGTGATACCCACTAGGAGCCGAGGATGTGTAGTGTGAAGGACAACACCAAACTCTAGAGAATTTAGCATAACCAATGTAAATATATCTTAACTTTGAATCTATTAAGCACCAGAAAAGTTGAAAAAAATTAGATGAAAATCTCTTGTTGCTTAAAATATCCTAATTTAAGTTTGATCTACGTTGGTGTGTGTGTGTGTGCACGTGCACACATACATATGTGTGTGTGTGTGTGTGTGTGTGTGTGCACGTGCACACATACATATGTGCGTGTGTATGTGTGTGTGCATGTGCACGTGTACATATGTGTGTGTGTGTGTGTGTGTGTGTGTGTGTGTGTGTATGTGTGTGTGTGTGTTATTCCTTGTCCATTACTAGAAGAGGTGATGAACTAGAGGTTTTAGCAGAGGTTTTTTAATTGGTGAGTTTAAATTGTCTAAATTGCACTAGTTTTCCTAGATCTAAAGAGCATAGATGTGTTAGCAACTAGGTGCCTTGAAAGTCGTCAGAACTAATCTGTAGAAAAAAAATTAGGTTTCTTTTAATTTTAAACAAACTTTAAGAGATACACGTCATAAAATTATAAGTGCATTACCATCTACAATGCATTGAACGAGTTTATAAATTTTACTAGGCAATATTGGTTTTTATTTACAAAAACAGAAAAAGCATATCAATGTGCACCTATAGAAGATGCTTTGGTGCATTCCTTATATAGGTGCAGCGGAGAACGTTTTAGTATTTCTTGATATCACATACATTGGTGCATTTATATGTAAGAAGCACCAAAATGTAAGAAGCACCATGCCTCCTCGACAAGGAAGAGACTAGGTAAATTGTTTGTTACCTCTTCATTTGCATGTTTAACACACTAAAATGTAGAATTTGGCTTAAAATTTCATTTTTTCATTTTTTTTTTTTTAAATTTACATGGTGTATTCAAGTCGTTCAACTCACACTATAATATGTAGTGCATATTGTAAATTTGTAATATGCATCATTAGTGGTGCATTGTTTTATGTTGAGCACACCAATAAATCAGTAAAAACATTAAAAATATTGCATTTGTTCGATACTCTTTATCATATTAGGTGGCACCATACTTGGTGATTCTTGATATTATAAATGCACCATTGAGGATTTTTTATAAAAAAATATCCTCTTGTTAGTGCTTTAAGAAATGTATGGACACACATCTCGTGGTTCCTTCCTACATATAACACAATAACATAGTTTGTTTAAATAAATCATTTAAACATACTAGTGCATTTTAAAATTCCAAATAACACTATTATCAATGCTCTTAGACATCATAAGCACATCATTGAACTCAAATAATAATCCTAATTTACCTACCATGTTAGTGCTCTTTTAATATTAGGTGGAACGATGCTTGATGCTTCTCAATACTATAAATGCACCATTGAGAGTACACTATATAAAAACATATCAAACTTATTGATGCTCTAGGAAATATACAAATCAAGTGCACTGATAGGATTAGTTTGAATTTAGAAAAGAAAATTATCTTGTGAATGCTCTTTTTAGATTTAAGGAAGCATTGATACCGATTCTCTCTTACATTCTAATTGCAACATTACTCCTAGGTATAAATTAAAAATTTTCAAAGTTATCGGTTCATTTTGGAATGTACAAACGTGTCATTGGTTGTGTGTCTAAGCATACAAAGTACAATGTATAATTGTTTGTGTTCTTGTAAAAGAAATAAATCAATTACCAATAATAATAAAACCTTATCCACTTTCCTAGTGTGTTGATGGTAAATATGAAGCACTAATTACAATGCACTTGAATTTACTATGCACAATGAATGACGCATCTTTGTTTTAAGATGCACCGATGTGTTTTACACAATTTTTTTTTTCCAAAAAAACTAATTTGAATTTTTAATAGATAAAAATTGTAATTTGTTATAGATTATTTATGTTATGTGTGTGTGCACTTAATGAAATTTGTGTGTGAATTAAAGATAATGATGATGATGGTAGTAACAGTAGCAGTAGGAGTAGGTCAACCCATACAACTTTGTATGAAAGTGGAAGGTCTGATAAAGGGAGAGGATATGTATCCTTTCCCTATTACAACACAAAGTCATGCCCTTTTGAGGGATGTTGGCCTCCTCAAGTTTTATGAGGAGATTACTTCCTCTAAGGGAACACACTTGTTGATGCAACAAATACATTACCGAGATCATACAAGTCAAGAATTAAGTGTCATTCCTTATATACGACATCAATGCACAAATTAGGATATTTATTTCATTATTGGGTTGTATATGATAGGGGAAGATTTTCCCAGTTTGCCAATATCCTGCCTATCATTTATGGAGAGGATTATATCAAATATATGTAGAGATATGACAATGTAGACATCATTGAACCTAATGAATTCCAAGTTGTTAGTGGCTACTTGTTTTTACATGCATTTAGTGTAGAGGAGGTTAGGTTTCTATCACTTATGTTCATGACATTAGTACACTATGATTTTAATAGGAAATACATTAGTTTCCCTTTTATGCACTATGTAGATACTTTATTTGAAAGGCCTAGGCTAATTAAATGATCAACCATTTTTTGTTACAATTTTGTTTTTCTCTGGATTGTTGTTGTTCTATGTTTGATGGGAAGATGGTATTCCCCTTTTGTTAAGAGACATTTACTTTATTTTTTGAGAGGATTTTGGTCACTCAAGTGACATTGACCCGCCTCCATCCTAGGGTAATGAATGATGCATGTATGTGAATCTGGTGATAGATGTTTCCCAAGAGAGGCTAGTTGGAGTGGCTATGTAGGTTGGTTAGCTCAGATGTATTAGTGCTTTTATCTATGAGTATGATCACTCCTTTGATCTTGTATAGTACCAATATGAAAGGATGTACTAGTAAGGATGTATGAACATTCTATTTAATTATGTCGAACCACCAAATGCTAGAGGTAATATTATCATCATGTTTTCATTGTTCTAGTTGCATATTTTTTTGTCTTATTTAATGCACACATAATTTATTCTAACATTTAATTTAAATTATATAATTATTGTTATCTATTGTTTTGTAGATGTTGACACATATGATGGGGAGGTGCCTCCCAATAGGGTAAAGAGATGGTTGAGGCTAACGAGTCACCTCAGATACAAAGACCTGGCTCGTGACAAGGGTTAGATCATGTAGTGTCCCCAAGGCCGAGCCCTGTTGCAGATCATGTTATATGCAAAGAATTGTAAATATGTTCTATAGGCCGGTGAGCCAAGTTTTGAATAAGCTGTAGACTTATGAGTTTTGTTAGGCTAGGGAGCCTAAGTGTTGAAGGCCAGGAGCCTGTTGATGTACTTGTATCTATGCAGGTCAATTAATAAAATATAAATACCGCCAGTGCAGACCGACCACGATGAAAGAGTGATGGGGGACTGAGAATCCACAGAATGGACAAGGGATCAGGGGCTGGAAGGTGGGAAAGGGGCTGAGTGAGGAGCCTAGGGGCTAAGCCTAGGGGGCTTAGGCTTGGAATAATATTTTATTATTATTCATAAAAATCCATATGCACATTATTTTATCCTAAGTCCTTTTTGGAAGGACCCGTGAATTCCCAAGTGGTGGGAGGAAGGTGTACGGATGGAATGCATGCAGTTCGCAGGGTGACAAATGTCAACCCTGGTGCATGCAAATAAAAAAACCCTGAACTGAGCCAAGAAGGGGTCTCGCCTCCATTCTGCACTGAACCTCTGTGCGTGGAACCCATACGACCTCTACCAGATACCCTGATTCATCTCTGAAACCATTAGCGGTGTTTTCCTGAGGAAAACTGTGCAATAAACCTTGCAGAGCTATGAGTCTGTGGTTGTTCCAGGAAAACCCGAGAACGCATTCCCTGAACCCAAATTCCCTGTCTTAAACTCGAGTGGAAGAATCCCTAGTTGTTCGGGGAGAACTAAGCTAGTCTGTGTGAGAAGCCCGCTCCGAAATCATCACCGTGAGATCATCCTGTAATTGTCGAGCCGTTGTGGGAAGCATTTGTCTGTGTTCCTGTGGATTGTTGTGATTGCGCAGCACTGGACTGCATGAGGCTTGTTGGCCTGTGAGCGACTCCTCCAGGTGAGGGAGTGCACAGAGGGAGAAGAGAACTCCTGAGAGAAATCCCTGTAGCTGCCATAGAGCCCAGAGAATTCTGGTCCGGCCTGTTCCTGTAACCCAAGGTAAGGGAGACTGGCAACTAAAGGACTGTTTAGGTGACAGAGAAGGTGCACTCTCCTGGGGTGGAACAAGCATGTGGGGAATGAGGGTCTGTGTGCAGTGAGCGTGGGAGATTCCTGGGAGGGCTTCTTCCTGTTGAATGTGTATGTGTTGTCTTCCCTGTAACCTCAGCCAGAGTCTAGATTCCTTGCCCGGGGGTGGAGCTCGGTCCTAGCTCGGGGGTGACCTACTGTTGAGCTGATGAACAGTGTGGTCTAAGGCTGGGAGGTTCGTGGAAGGCTTGCACTTGGTTGGTGATTTCTCCGGCTGATACAAGATAAGTATTCTGAATTATGATTTAACACGTTTGGCATGACTGTGTTGTTCTGTATCATGTTTTCCGCTGTGTAAATGAATTAATGATGAATGCTATGGAACATTTAATTATAGCAGTACCCATATATTTTAC
>ML780699.1:75229-97364 GCA_009831015.1 Picea engelmannii | reverse complement strand
TCTGAGTTGTTAAGTGTGTTTAATTCTGGTTAAATGCATTTGTTTTTAAATCCATGTAATGAATGGTAAACCGAGAGGTTGGGTGAACCTGGGTAGTGAAGGGTACACTACAAATTGGTATCAGAGCAATTGGTACACTACAGATCATATATTCCATCATGATCTAGATATATGATCATATGATCATGATATGAAAAAGGTGATATGGTATTTTTCGAAGAGATATATCATATGCTACATTCTACGTTATTATCTAGGGGAGTTACTAATGCCTTTCTCTCTAGTGGTGGAGGTATTGATGCCTCTATCTCTTGTGGTAGACCTAGATTATAATAGTGGTTGGGATGTATATATTTTATTGGTGCGATGCATATTTTCCATATATATTTCACATTTATATTTGTCTTGAGATATACATTCAAAATTAATGTTTATTTTGTTATTATCCCTCATGTATAATACAACTTTTCATATCATGTTAATGGTGACATTGTTTTATTTATAAAATGTATTATGTGTATGTCAAAGATTTATACTATCAATGATTTCCCTATTCTTAAATTAAATTTGAGATGTATCACTAATTTAAATTTGAGATGCCATATTTGACATATTTGAGTTGTATACCTAACATATATATTGATTTTGATATTATTATTCATGTATATTAAATGTCTTTTAATATCACGTCGATGTTGAAGTTGCTTGATTTATAAAATGTAGTGTATGTTAATTATTAACATCATTAATGGTTTTTCTATTTTAAAAATAAAATTTGAAATGTACCACTCATTTAAATTTGAGATGCCATATAATGTTTAGGTCTAGTTATAATCTTTAATGTTTTTTTTGCATGGTAATTATTTACTGTCATTATAATATTGTTTAACAATTTTTCAAAGTGAATTCTTTATTGTGCAATAAGAAATAATATGTTGATTAAACATGTCTTAAATGATTCAAACAATGATTGTTGATTTGATTAATATTTTAAATCACAATTTTTATTAAATTATATTTTTTAAAATTATTCTTAAATATTTGTATTAACTTTTTTTAATTAATTTTGCTCAAATTAAAATTATTATAAATAAATATACCAAAATAATTATTCCTCCAATCTTACATAGTGATAACATCATGCATATTAAATCATGAAGATAAATCTTATTATTAAAAAATATTTTTTTTAATAAAGTTATTTTGAGTGTGAATTCAACATCTACATTTAAATATAGGAAAAAAATTAAACTTTACAAACATTACAAATAATAAGAATACAAATTTACAACTTTACCATAGAACAATACTTTAAAAATTATTTGTTTTTATTATATAACTATGATAAATGAATGTGGTACATACAAAATTATTTCCCATTAAAATAATGAAAACTTAGATACATGATGAACAATGGAATCTTATGTTATTTATTGAAATATGTGACAAGTTAATGTTGAAATTACACTTATGAATTGAATCTAGCCTTGGAAGTACACATGACATTGTGCATGGTTTGCCTAAATTAACATTGTAATGGATATTGATGTTAATTTATAAGTTCACTATCTTGTGATTTTGGTCATACTTCATATATACAATGTTATAAGTGTGTTGGTTATATTTGATAAATATGTTCTTTGTGTTAAAGAGTTTTTTTAATAGCTGTTTTAGTTATATTTGATAAATATGTGGGTGTTTTTTTGTGTTAAAGAGTTCTTGAAGTATGTTGAATGTTTGTTGGGATTAGTGATACAAAAATTCAAGTTTGATAAGATGTAGAACTTTTAGGTATAAAGAAATGTGTTTGATATTTTATAATTGATTTCTCTAAGTTATCAAAAATATTTATCACATGTTATAAAATAAATAGATTTAAATAAAAGTTAATAAAAAATGTTATCCTTTATTTTTAAACACTTTACCCCATATATATATATAAAAGGAACTATACATTAATATTCACAAATATACATGGCATTACAAAATATGGAGTCTTCCATCTGTCCTACCACATCTAGGAAACCAGGACAGGTGGCCATCAAAATTAAAGAGAAACTGTAACTGTTTGAACAAGAAAGTGAAAATGTCTAACTGACAAAAATGGTCACTATGACCAACTAACTAGTGGCCATTGTCGACTGACATACATTGTCTGATAGAGAATCTCAATTCTCTGCGTAATTGACATAGCCAAAAGAAAAACATAGACCTGGGGGAGTTAGTCCAAATGCAAACTCGGCTCGAGCGCTGTAAGTTGGGACAAATTATTGGCCGCAGGTTGGGCACCGATTCCTTGCTAGATATTCTATCATGGCATCGAATAGGAGGTCGATTCTCTGTCCCATGATTTGTTGGATGTGTGCCCAGTCATTAAGTTTCTTTCGTAGCTCAAAAATGAGTTAAAGATGCTCATCCAAGACTTGATCGGGGTGCGTGGAGGCGACTCCTCCATCAGTTATGTATCCATCTCCAAGTTTGCATCTGTTTCTATCATTGGAATATCCATTTTCCAACTGGGAGGAATTTCTTCTTCTAAAATCCATTCTCCGGTGCCATAAAAATGATTTGGAGTACGGGCTCTGAGAGGGGCAATTTCTGGGTGAAAGATAAGAAAAGGGGTAAGCTCCTCAGGAGGGGGAATTTCCTCCTCAATAGGGCAACTTCCATAGTCATATGTGGAATTAGAGGTAGGAGGTCGGGGTTTATGAGGCCAATTATGGATTTGGTTGGGATTACTGGTAGTGATGAGGGCAAGTTGAGAGAGGGGGAGTTTATTGCTTTTGGTAAGGGCGCTGTAATACATCATACCCCTTCTATATTTTCCCCTCTCTCTAGGAATGGTATGGGTTTTTTGATAGGAATTGGGTAGGATTGACAATGGAGGATTGGTAGTGGGTGGCTAAAATTTTAGGAGCAAGAGAAAGCCAAGGAATAGTTGAGCATAAGGAAAAGATGGAACGGGACAGAAATCCAAGGAACGTGCCTTCATATTTCCCGATGGAATGAAAGGGGAGAATTACATGAAATCGGAGGTGATTGCTATCCTTGTGCTAGTACCTTTCTTGGTACACCTAGCTTGGTTCACGCAAGGAACCATTAAGTCACCTTGGAGTGCCCAATGCACTACCATTACTTCTAGCTGAGTGTAGTTCATTCAGTATGGAGGGAAGGTACGTTGTTGATAGGGGTTAATAACTCCCTATGCTGTCTATCTCCACCGGCCATCCCTTGAAAGCCACTTGTCACCCCATCTGGGAGCACTTTACCTAATATATCATTTTAATAAAAATGAATGGATTTTTTTACCCAATTTATCTAGTATATTGTTTTAATAAAAATAAAAAAATTATTACATTCAAAGTAATTAGGTATATCACAACTAAATTAAAGTGCCAATTGGTTAATATTAATAAATTAAATTGAAAATAAATTTAAAACAAAAATTAAAATTAAAGAAACTCATTTTAATAACAAATAAGAAAATTAATTAAACCCATCTTAAGAAAGTTATAAACATTAACTATTAATAATAATTTTTTAAAATCCCTGGATGGGGTGACACTTGGCGTACACGTGTCATCGTCTAGGGAAGATACGAGGGTAGTTAAATCCCCTTTCCACCACCCTCCTCCCCTATCCAGTCGTGATGTCAAGTTTATATGTTTGCCAAGGCTTAATGTGTTGGATCTTAATGGAGACTCAGGCTCAACTCCTTGGCATTAGTACAAAAAAACTAATGGCCATTACTCCTACACTAATGGATACAAGATCCATCAAATCCTCTATCCTCCTGGTCTTATCATCATGTGGAGGGTCCTATATTGAGAATTATGTTGTTGTTCACAGTCTTATTCTGCTTGCTTTTCTCCATGCCTTGGCATTCCACCCTTTGTCTCCTGCTCATACCATTATTGATTCCATTCTCCCTGCACTCTACTTAGCCATGCCTCATGAGAGAGGTAAGTCCTGGTGAGGGATAGCCTAATACAATTGGTTTGGCATAAAAAAATGCTTGGGACGAACCTCTTTCACTCTCATCCCAAGAGGCAGCTCGGACCACTCACCATCCTATGATCAGAATTGGTATGAGGCATGTTCACTGGAACCCCGTCCTTCAAGCACAAAGGGTCTCCATGGAGGTTGTCCAGTGGAAGAGTAAATTCCGCCCAACTGAGAAGAAATTTTACCTTTCCTGCCATCAACTACCTTGGAACAACGACCAAGCACTTGCACCACCACTCCTTTCCAGGAGCCAACTGAGATAGGTTGCATTGTGGAAGAGGAAATCCCTCTTTAGGAGGAACACTTAGGAAAAAATTCTGCTGCCACTATGAAAGAGGACCTTGCCATGGATTCCACCGCTGCTACCATGGAAAAATACCCTAGAAAAAATGGGGATGATGATGAAGTTGAGAACAGGCTCACCCGACTCCCAGCTCTTGCATGCTTACAGAAGACCACCTGGTCTTGATCTCGGAGATGCATAAAGATTTAGCAGAGAAACAACACCACCAATGCACCCTCAACAAGAATTTGGACATCCTATATGACTCCCTATCAAGCGAGCCTGAGAAAAGTCGATGCCTGACTTACTGCCAGCCTTTCGTCTTCAGACTTCGCCAGGATGAACGTCCGGGTTCACATCATGTCTAGTGCTCTTACAGGTTTTTTCTCTGGTCTAAATTTTAAGTTTTTTGCTCACCATAAACTTTGGTTCTAGATCAATAGTTGCTTGGGGCATTCAGTCCACTGCCTGTTCTGGCTTCCATGCTTGTGGGAGAACATGTGGCAAGTCCCCATGTTTGTTTGTTGACAACTGTCTTTTTTTAAGATTTATGAAAAATGAATAGTTGTCTTGTCCACGCATTCTGGTTTCCACTGCGGTGGAAAAACAAATGGCATGCTATAGTGTATACTCAGACATGTGTGATTTTTTCTAAAGCAAGGTAATACAATACTTTTTATTTACAAAATTTAATAATAATCATAATAATTTTTAAAAAGAAGAAAAAAATATTTAAACCCATTTAAGGGGAACAATGATAGAAAAAGATGTTTTTGATTAATCTATTCCTTGAAATCAAAATTATATTCTTTTAAAAACATAGATGTACATTTATCAACAAAACTAATTAAGATCCAATTCTTTTAATGAGTTTCATGTAATTAGTCGTATAAACAACAATTTTACAACCATGCTTACAACATGAATTATAGCCTATTGATGGTCTTAATTATGAATTCATTGATGTGATTAGAATGTTGTATAAGATTCCATAAAATCCATTTTCGTTAAGTCAAATGTATAATTAAAATTTTGGGAGAAGGATGATAAAGTCCACTTTAACCTACAAGCCATATAATTTAGCAGATAAAAAGTTAACATTAGCCATGGGGAGGATGATAAGGTTCAATGTAAACCTACTCTCTCATTGCAATAAAACATTTAACACAAAATGTCTTCAATGTATCTTATTAAGTAGGTATCAAACACATGCTGATTATTTTATATGCTTGTACAGTCCACTACTTACAAGATGCTATTGTATAAAATAAATGATGCTTGTACAGATAAAAACCCTTTTATTAGTTTAATGTATGATAGTAAATATATATCAAAAACACCTTTTATACAATGCACCAAAGGAATAACATGAATATCTTACAATTAAAAAGAATCATATAATTAAAGAGATTGAAGTTCCAAATAAATTTAATTATGTCGAAGGCATTCTTTTAAGGGGAAAATATCCCTGGAATAGTAAGACATCTCGTAGTAATAAGAGCATCGAAATAGGAACAATCTAGGGTTTGACAGTCACGAACATAGCAGGGTGCAACATGGTTACAAAAGGAGGCGGTAATGGAACCCCCTCATACAAGTAGGTAGTGGTGGATAGGGGGAAAGGACGCTGAGGTAGAGGTTTCAAGGAACCAGTGACGAGCACTTCAGGTTCTGGACCGAAAAATAATTAGGAAGAAACTCGAAAAAAAGGGACCACATGGGGGAAGAAGCCAAAGAAACCTAGAATGCAACACAAGAACCAGAGAACCCCAATGGGGTAGAAGGGCACAACCCATGTAAAAAAAAAAAAAACACTGATACCTAAGGTAATATTGGAATACCCACAAACACAACTCTACTAGGACCAGATGAAGACACATGCACTAATCTACAAGTTCATGGGTCCATGGCCCACAGAAAGAATGTTGTGCAATTGGATAAAATATCATTGGAAATAAAATGGGGAAGTGGAACTCCATCTAGGTTCGAAAGGCTTCCTCACAACAATATTCATGAACTTGGAGGACATGGACAAAGTCTTTGAAGGGGGGGGGGTGTACTTCCATGCCTCAACAGGACTTTACATGCGACCATGTAAGGAAAATTCTCCCTAGAGAAAGAAACCTTCAAGAACGTACCTGTCTGGTTGTTTCTTTACTCCCTTCCACTAGTCTATTGGTTACCCTCTACCTTAGAATAAATTGGGAACAAATTGGGAAAATATGTGAAGACATTGGAAGCAACCCTAAAAGGGAGATATACCTCCTATGCAAGGATCTGCAGAGAGATGGATGTTTCAGGGGCACTCCTAGAAGCCATAATCCTGGAATTTAGGGATGAGGAATGGATACAAAGAATTGATTATGAGTAGATACCATTTAGATGCAGAAGATGCCATGAACATGGACACCTATTCAGATAATTCCCTCTCAATAAAAAACAAGAAGTGAAAAACACCAAAATACAATAGGATGAGGAAGGGTTTATTAAATCAAACCGCAGAAACAGAGCAAACAAGAAACCAAATAAAACCCCCATGGGAAGCAATCCAGAAGCCCAGACCAGAATGAAAGGGAGAGACAAAACCTACAAAGGGGAAGAAGGAGGAAAGGAAAAGGAAAAATACAAATAAGCTAAGGACTAAGCCACAAATGAGAACACAAACAATCCAAGCAATCAAATGGAGTAGGGGGGTAGCACAACTCCTATGGTTGGAGAAACCAAAGATGCCAACACACCCATGCAGGAGGTAGACGAAGACACGGAAATGACACCAAGCGAGATAGGCACTAAAGATCTGGACCTAAGAGATATTGTGGAAAGGGAAGGAATAGACATCCAAAACATACTGGAGAAATGGAAAAGGTAGGGCATAGACAATGTACCAATGGAGCAACTAGACTGCATCCAATACCTATTCCTCCTAAGGGAGGAAGAAAAATGCAGAGGGATCGAGTGCACGCATGGGGAGATAGGACACCTAGGAATCAAAGCAGGCGAGGGACAACCACAGCTCTCACCCAATAAGACACAAAGGAAGAAAGGAAGAATCAAACAACATAGCCCTACAGGAACTAGGAGCCTTGCTGATAAACTTAGGTAAGATCAAGAAGCTCTTTCCCAACTCCCCCCCACATGTTTAAATGAATATTATAACATGGAATATTAGAGGCCTAAATATCCCAACAAAACAACCATCACCATAATTCATCATGTGCTCACTCATTGGTCTATAAATCTTCCTCGAGTTCTCTATCTACAATTGGACAACACTAGTTGTGAAAATATAAATCAAATTGTGTTTGGGAATCCTTAAAAATAGATTGAGGAAGGAACAACCGGACCTCTATTTCATTCAAGAGACAAAATGTATGGTAGATAGAATGGAAACAATAAAAAAAAAAACAATGGATCAAGTACAATACGTTGGAAGTTGAAGAGCAACATATGGCAGGTGGTATTCTCACACCGTGGAACCCACAAGTGATGAATCTACTATAAGCTGAAGCCACTAGATACACACTCTCGGTAAGCATGCAAATCATAGGTAACACAGAGGTGATTCTTTGCACTAATGTGTATGGTCCTCAGATGTTGGAAGAGAAGAGAAGAATGTTGCTAGACCTGGAAAACCTAAAATCCCACTCCAACAACCCCCACTGGATCTTAGTTGGGGATTTAAACATCATCATTACACTTGCGTAGAAAAAAGGAGGCACCAGGAGGCTGGATAGAGATGCAAAAGACTTTTTAGCTTTCATTGACACAATGGAGATGGTGGACATCAAAACCAGTAATGGCCAATTCACATGGAACAACAAATGGATAAATCAATACCAAATAGCGACGAGGCTAGACAGATTCCTAGTGTCAGAGTCCATCATCCTACAAGATTTAACTTTAGACTGCAGTATCCTTCCCTGGGGGGGGGCTCAGAACATTGGCCAGTCCAACTGGAAGCAAACTTCCAAACCACATCGAAAAACAGACCTTTCAAATTCGAGAAATTCTGGATTGAACATCCCACCTTCAAGGAGAACATCAGCCATTGGTGGTGGGAGCCACAACCTAAACAAGGGAAATGAATGTTCAAACTTTACAATAAACTTCAGTACATCAAACATAAACTCAAGGAGTGGAACAAGGAAACCTTTGGAAACATAAACCAAGAAAAAGGAATTATTGAAAATAGAATGAGGAACCTCTAGGAAATATGCATAGACAAGGGTTATACAGAGGACCAGAAAAAGGAAGAGATCCAACTGAACCAGGAATGGGAAGCAATATGCCAACAGGAAGAGACTCTATGGTGCCAAAAGTCTAGAATCAGGTGGCTAAAGGAAGGTGAATGAAATACAAGGTCTTTTCACCAAACCACCATTGCTAGAAGAACCCACAACAAAATCCCAAAAATTCGAGATCAAGATGGGATCAAGAGAGAGTCCCACAAGAAGATCGAAAATATACTAGTAAACCATTTCCATGGGATAGCCCATGAACCCAACCAATATCGAATGGAGGCCATACACAAGATAACTCAGCACATCCCTAGGCTAGTTACCAAGGAATAAAATATCAGCCTAAACAAACCCATCGCTAAGGAGGAAATTGACCAAGTGGTCCAGGAGATTCCCAATGGAAAGGCCCCAGGTCCAAATGGTTTCACAGTAGAATTCTTCAAATCCTACAGGGAAGTGGTCAAATATGATGTCTACGGGGTAGTGGAAGACTCCAGACACTCGGCCTCCATTCTAAAAGCACTAAATGCCACAATGATAACTCTAATTCCCAAAGAAAATGAAGCCCTGACCCCAGACTGCTACAGACCCATACCATTATGCAATGTGGTTTACAAGATAATCTCCAAAGTCATAGCCAATAGACTGAAACTTCTCCTACCCTCACTGATTTCCCAGGAAAAAGTGGGTTTTGTAGAAGGGAGACAAATTTTGGACAACATCATCCATGCCCATGAACTGATACACATGCTGAAAACCCAAAGGAAAGGGGGGATGATAATCCAACTTGATCTAGCAAAGGCTTATGACAAAATCAACTGGCACTATATCGTTAAGACTCTGGAATATTTTGGCTTTGCACAACACTGGATCAAATGGATTTTCAGCCTAGTGTCAACAACTAGCTACTCGCTGCTAATAAATGGAGCCCTAGCCAAACCCTTCTAGACTCCAAAAGGTATCGGACAAGGAGAACCGCTATCACCTTTCCTGTTCATTCTGATGATGGAAGAACTCGGTCGAAGCATAAAAATAGCAACAACAACATAGGAAATAAAAGGCATTAAACCCTTCGAAAAATGCCTTGCCTCCATGCACCAATAGTTCGTGGATGAAACGATACTCCATGGCACTCTCACGGTCAAGGTAGCGAAAGACCAAAAAAGAATATTAGATGAGTTTGGGAAATCCTTGGGAGAGGAGATCAATCACTCCAAATCCATTATATATTTCTTCAATACCAACCTAGTAATCCAAAGGAACCTGGAAAATATTTTGGTGTTTGAATGCAAAAATCTCCCAACAAAATATTTGGGAATTCCCCTGGTGGATAGAGCATGAAAAATGGAAACATGGGAAAGAGTGATCAACAAGATACAAGAGAGGGTGAAAAATTGGACGTACAAATCCCCCAACCTTGCGGGGAGACTTGTATTAACCAAGGCGGTCCTGCAAGCAATTCCGATCTATATGATGTGAGTGTTTCCCACTCCCAAATGAATACTCCAAAAAATAAGAGCCATCCAAAGGGAATTCTTATGGCGTGGTGAGGAAAGAAAGAAAAAATGGGCCCTGGTGGCTTGGGAGAAGGTTTGAAAACCAAAATACAAAGGAGGCCTGGGATTACAAGACCCACAAGTAACCAATGAAGCCTATGGGGAGAAACTCTTGTGGATATGGGTCAAAGAAAAGTCAACACCATGGGAAACTCTCGAAAATGCCAAGTATGCCCCGTATATCAATGACCAAGATCAAATTCAATTTACAAGCACAAGAGAAAGATCAACCATCTAGAATATATCCTAGTGCAACAAAACCTGGATCCAGAAACACAGTTTCTGGGAAGTGAGGAATGGTAAAACAACCAAATTCTAGGAAGACGTGTGGCAACAGGAACCTAGAATGGAAAATCTGGATAGGAAGGAACTCTAATAGGAGATGATAGCACAAGGAAAAACCAGAATCCATCACTACTGGAAACAAGAAAATGACCACGACAAATGAAGGACCTAGGACAAACTCAATCCATAAAATAAAAATTGGATCACAACAATAACAAAAGAGGTGGAAGAGGAAATGGAGAAAAGGAAAATTATAGTCTCAGAAGAAGAGGAACAACTAAGATGGGGCAGGAAATATTCAACTTAAAAGAAGTCTGGAATTACATTACAGACCAGGACCAAGAAGACTCGACACAATAGTGGGGAAATATTTGGGGTAGCCCCCAGTGGCAAAAAATCAAAATGTTCAAATGTCTAGTACTTCACAACCAAATTCTAACCTGGGAGAACCTAAGGAAAAGAGGGTTCATAGGCCCATCACGATGTGAGCTATGTGAAGTTAAAGAAGAAACAATGAATCACCTCCTCGATGAATGTAATTACACAACAGAGATGTGGGACTAGGCGACATGCATCTTCTGCCAGTCCAATAGGATGCGCAGTAAAATCAATGAAACCATCAACAACTGGAATGAGAGTTACAACGAAAATGAAATGGTAAACCTCTGTTGGAACCTCATGCCAGGGATAATCATCTGTGCAATATGGAAAGGAAGGAATCGACTCATATTCAGGAATGAAAGCCTCCCAGAAGGGAAACTCAAGGAAGGAATAATGTCTCAAATCCGAGAAACGGTGTAGAGCCAGAACTACCAGACTGAAAGAGCACAACTGACAGGCCAAGACTCTTGAATTCTGGAAACATTCCACCTAAAACACGGGTGCAAAAAAACACTAGTAGGGTGGCCATCACAACTCCAATTAGAAGCACGCAATTGGACACCTCCTCCGGCAAGGTTCCTCAAGTTAAACTTTGACGGGGTGGCAAAAGGAAACCTAGGAATGACAAGAATGGGAGGGGTGATCAGAGATAGTGGGGGAAATATAATCAGGTTGTACACTGGGAGCCTAGGTAACTCAACCAACAATGCAGTGGAATTTGGAGCCTGCTTGGTCTCGAAATTCTAAGACGAGAAAGGATGACCAACACTATCATGGAAGGTGACTCCACCTTGGTCATCAACACGGTGAAGAGAATCCAAAACAACACCAGAGTGGGAAATGTTCAAAAACATAGGTTCTTGGCACACTCCCTACAAACAATCCAGGAGCATATGCAAATGATTAACACCGTGGAGTTGCATTGGGTTCGCATGTCAGCAAATGGCCTTGTAGATAGAATTTCCAATGAGGGGGTTAACAAGGAAGGGCCAAAACTAGATACTACCTAGTCCAACATCCCGTAAGGACAATTTAGAATGAACTGCACCCAACTAGTGACAAATGATCTGGTCAATAGTTTAAACAAGGAAGGTCACATTGAGGAGGGAAACAAAAGGCTTGAAGTACCTAAGCATGACATGACTTCCCAGCACCCGATTACCAATCACAATGCAGGATCAAATCATACAACAGGCGAGGGCATAGAAACAAGATCATGTCAACAGTAAGATTTGTGGGGGAAGCCCATGGGAAAGCATCGACAAAAATCAACACACAACTAATGGCGTAAGGAAAGAAGGATTGACATGGCCCAATATCTTTCCACCATGCCAAGGGCCAGGTATGGGGAGTGGCCAAGAAGGATATCAAGCGAGTAGGGGCAAGTGCCAGTACAGGAATAATGGTTGAGTCATTATGACCATACATACTGTGACCAGAAAAAGGGACGGGAAGTTTCACCTAGATGGGCAAACCATGATTGGAAGGATGAGCCCGTAGCAGGGGAAGTTCAATAAGAGACCGAACAATAGGAAGAGAGGAAAACAAAAGAACACAATTGTAGAGGCTACCAAAAGACACAAGGATAAGAAAAGGAGGAACCCCCAGGTAGACAAGAACTAGTTGAGAATGCAACAAAGGATAAGCTATAGACCAGACGAAATGGTGCGAATGAAGTGAACGAACAACAAAAGAAACCCCCAGGGGAAGGGAACACCAAACAATCCCCTGTGACTCTCAAGGATGGAGCAAGCGAAAAAAGATGCTGAGGGCACCTTTCATACCCTGGTTGTGCCAAAAGGAAAGGCAACCATTACCCAGCTGGAGAAGGCAATCAATGAAAAGCACAAGGGAAAAACCTGGGATGCTCTGGCTCAGGAAGCAGACTGGGTAATTGACCCAGGAGAAATGCAGTCCGGGGAAACCCTCTACCACGAGACAATGGATATGGCATGGAAAACAAAGATTCTAATTGGCAAAGTGATCTCAAAGAGGGAGGACAATAGATGGGAGAACAACAAGGAACACATGAAGCTACTGAATGAAATTTTGAGGCACCTCAACAGTCTAGAGACCACTACTAGACTGCTAATTGAGGTTGAGATGGACTAGAAAGCCAAGCTAGAACGATTGGCTACCCAATTCCACCTCTACCTGTGCTATGTCCATCACATGGGCATCACGCCAGCCGATGGGAAAGGAGCGCCAACACATATAAAAAAGACTCACACAATCCCCCAAAAGGAGGAGAACAAAGGCCAGACAGATGAAAGAAAAATATCATCATTCTGGATTAATGTCTGGTTAGTCTATTGTCAAGTCTATTGGGTCAGTCCTATGCCAATCTCAACTTCTGTTACTATAATTTGTTTATCCTTTTCATGTATGTTGCATTTATACAGGTAAAAACTAGATATGGTAGGACTAGGTTGGTTTCCCAGGGTGGCAGTCCAGTCCCACCCCTTACCTATTTTAGAAAACACAACTCAGGAACCCCTGGCATGGTTTCCATTTTGGTAGGTCATGGAATCCCCCTTTTTTGTATCATTACTCCCATTTAATAATACATATTCTCAAACTCACTTACAAAAAAAAGGGGGACAATATCCCTAGGCCTTTCATCTTGTATCCATGGTTTATTAACATGTGCCATGTGTCACACATATAATCATCTATTTTCAATGAATCCACATGTGCCATGTGTCGAGACTCTTCCAAGTGTTGTAGTAGGTATTCTCTTATTTCTTCAACTTGGACAGACCAAAGTTTGTGACAAGAGAATTGAGATGGGTGTCTATCAATACATTCACATCCTTTACGTCCATGTGAATGATGACCGACTTGCTAAATTCATGTAGATAAGTTATCCCCCTCTCTATGGCCACTACAATTTTGTACCACTCGGGAATTGACAAGTATGTTGATTTTTTGGAATTGAAGAGGCAATTATCCACACTATTATTTTCCATTAAATCATAAACCATAAGTTGATCACTAATCTAGCTTTCTTTATTGAATTTGATGAAGTAGCCTCTGAGGGGAAGTAGGTTGCAATGCTTAATTCTACTGATGACACATAGTTCATGGTTGAAATGTATGCCTCCTTTTATCTTATTGAAACACTTTAATATCTTCACAACTATCTATGATCCATTTAGTAGCATCCCTTAGTAAAAAATGTTGAAACCTCCCTCTCCAATCACATTCGACGCCGCAAAAATCCTAGTGGAATATCTTGCCAATTCTATTAAGACCTTCACAATATATATATTCTAGGTATTGCATGAACCAAAAAACATATCTGTAGAATGAATGCCCCAATTCTTCATTGAATATGGCTGCAATGCAAACACAATATCCCTTCCCCCCACCAAGCTATTCTATAAATGTCATCTATAACATCTAAAAACTCTGTAAAGTCACTCTTGTGCCTAGCCTCTACCTCCTTCCTTAGAAATATGAAATATTTCATGAGCTTGTGGTCCACCTTGTAGGATAAATTAGCATTATTAATACTGCATGTGTTAATAAATCAACATCTACATAGATAGTGGAGAGAACCATGCCTATGGGAATCAATATGGTTTGAAATAGTCTTTCAGATCTTCCAAGGACACATGCTCCTCCCATAGAATCATTTGGGGTGATACTGTTCCACCACTTCCCATTGATGATGTCTATGAGGATGACAAAAATATTGAATAGGATTATGATAATGTGTTGGATCTTCTAGGCTTCTCATTCCCACGGATCTTAGAACTCTTCACTACAATGTCTAGATTACTTGAAAGACCCCTTGGATGCCTCATAGTCAATAATTCCATAGAGAAATGGGTTAATTTTTTCCAAACAAAGAATCTCCCATCAACACCTAGTTGAAGGCTTGGGATCCCATTGCTTGTTCCTAATATATAATGAGCTCCTTCTATACTATTTATTGTTTACCAGAGAACTCTAATACCAAATTGAATTCATAGATTTTTATGTTATTGATAAGATGGGATATGAATGGAAAAGGTAAGGTAGTGAACATATGAGAATCTACAGATAAATTACTAAAATCATGAGTGTGATAATAACATTTTTATAAATTACTTCTTTACTAGATCAATAATGTGTTCAATGTTGATAAAAGAGAAGATAATATTGATATTGAGGCTGATTGAAATTAATTTTTTTTGTATGGTGTAAATCTCTTGTTATTGTACTTTTATAGAGGACCTAGAAAACTTGTTGCAACCAAAACCCTATCTTCATCATTTCATAGAGCAAGCATAGACTGTACTAAATTTCTCCAATCACTTACGAAGTAGATAAAAGTGGGTTAAGGGATTTGAGTAGAGCTTGTGAAATAAGAGAAGTGGGTGTGTCTATTTTTATAGTCGAAGAGTGTATCATGAAAAAAGTGAGTCCTACGGCGTGTAATCTGACATGTGGCTATTTTTTATACGGTTTCACGAGGCACAACTAGCAGGCTACAAGAGGCCCTGGATAGACAACTAAACTTGTAGATAAGATATCCCTTAAAATAATTAGTCAAGGATTTGATGCTACTTTTATTTTCAATAAGAAATAGGGATGAGAAAGAGCAACACCAAGAGGTCTAGAAAGACATAGAAAACCACTTAATTCATTTCCACTAATAGTGCCAAATTTTTCATGATATAATAACCTCTATAATTCACCTATACTAAATCTAGTGCAACATGCACCTTCCATCCCTCAGTCATCGTGGATTTTCCTTGTGAAGAACCATTTGAAAAACACTTTGAGGGTGCCAACATAGAGTCAAAATTTTCTAGTCTTATGGCCAACTAGAGAATCTATAAACCTCACAATGCGAGCTGTAGGTATAACGATCAAATCCCCAAAAGTAGCTATACATAGAGACTCAGATAATATAATCATTAGTACCCATCAATATCTAGTTAAAGGATTGAGATCTCATTGCTTGTTCTTAATAGACATTGATCTCTTATCACAATTATTGACATCTCTATTGTTTACCATATAACTCTGATACCAAATTGAATTTTCTGATTTTTATATTTATTAATATAATGAGATATGGATGGAAAGGGTAGGGTAGTGAACGTCTGAGAATCTAAAGATAAATTACAAAATCCATGAGTTTGATATTGATTTTTTATAAATCACATCTTTACTAGATCAATAGTGTGTTCAATGTTGATAAAGGTGAAGACAATATTGACTTTGAGGCTACTAGAGATTCAATATTTTTGTATGGTGTAAATATATTGTTATGGTCTTTGTGTAGAGGATTGGTCATACTACAACCAAAAACCTCTCTTCATCATTTCATAGAGCCAATGTAGGTTGTGTGAAATTTCCCCAATCAAATATGGAGAAGAGAAAATTAGGTGAATGGATTTGAGGAGAGATTGAAAAATAAGATAAGTGTGTATAGCTATTTGTAGATTTTAAGAATATATCATGCAAACAATGAGTCGTGTGATTCACGATTTGAGATATGATTGTGGTTGTGGATGTCGCTATTTCTGATAGGGTTTCACAAGGGACAAATGGTGATCCAGGTGGATATTGGTGGCCACCCACCTATTCCACTTGGACCCACACCATTGTTTCTTTTAGTTTTCCAGTTTCCTTAATTGTAGCACAATTTACTATTTTTAGCAGTTCTTCGGGTCCTGAACTTCCGGAGCTGTTTTGAGGCCCTAAACGATGTTTTTTTGGCATGAATGCTCCAATGAATATGAGTCCGTTCTGGACTCAATACTTGTTGTCAAAAGTGTATTCCTTGGATAGATATTTCTAATGATGTATCATGTGCATCAAACAGAGGTATTATGCCAAAGTTATGACCCCGGTAAATTGATGTACCAATTTACCCCAACGGGGCCCATATTCTGGTGTTTCATCTCCTAGGGTTAGGTTTTTGGATAATTAGGGTTTTCCATTGTTTCTCAGTAATATATAGGCCTTCGAGCCTCAATGTAATGGGAAGTTCAGAGGCCAGTAGGCGCCACATATCTTCTCAGAGATAAGCTACCAATGCCCTAGCTAGTTTATTTCCATTCTGTCTGTAAGCATTTTTCAGTCATTTGTTATTAATGAAATGAAGTCTTATTTCTGTTGCATCTCTACGTTTATGTGTATTTCTATATTTCATTGTGTTCCTACATAAATCCAGATCAGTGGTCTCAGAGAGGTCTACTCATTCTCGATCTTTCTTTGCATGTCCCCAACGAGGTCGGGGTATAAGGAGTTGGGGCTCGATCTGGTTGAACCTTTGCAAGATCAGTCTCGCAAACCCTGACGAACTCCCATGGGGGAAGAAAAGAAAGATGAGGGAGCAAGATATCCTATCAAAATGTTTCTCAAGGAGGCCCTCAAGAAACAAAGGAATGCGATGATGGACAACTTTGCCCGGATTCTTCAACAGATTCCCACTAGTGGCACATCGACATCCAACAACCACTCTGGAGGTGCCACTCCTTTTAAGGTACAAGTAAACTTTGACATTTCCATATTTGAGGGCCAAATAGATGCAGATTTCATAGATAGATGGTTGAATTTGTTAGAAGGATATTTCTCAGTTCATGAATTTTTCGACCGAGAAAGGATCATTTTCGCACTCCTCAAAGCTGCCTCCCATGTCAAGCAGTGGTGGGAAACCTACTTAGAGAAATAGGGCGAGGAGGAACCCTCTCTGTTCTCAGCCACACCCACTTGGAATTCTTTCCGAGTTGCCATCAAGGAACAATATTATCCCGTGGGGAGCTATGAGGACAAATACATACAATGGACTATGCTACGACAATAAAGGGACCAAGATGTGCATGAGATGACCAATCGGTTTCATACCCTATGCACAAAGTTGGGTATCAAAGATTTAGAGAAACATTTGGTGTTAAAGTACCACAGTTGTCTTCATAGATAAATTCAGGAGGAAATGGAGTTCCTAGACATCTCCTCACTTGGTGTGGCGTACCGATATGCTACCAAGATTGAGCAGAAGTTCAAACAGAAAAAGTGAGACTTTGGGTCTACGAATTAGAAGCAAGGGAAAGGTACCCCCAAACTGCATAACAAAGGACCAAGCCAAGGCGGGGTAGCCTAGGATAACTCACCAAAGCCACAAGTAAAGAACAACACCACAAAGCCAAATAAGGACATGGGGAAGTGGTGTGAGTTCCATAAGAGCTCCACTCACAACACAAGTGAGTGTCGGGCCAAGCAGTCACTGGTAGCCAAGTTGAAGGCTTCTGAATTGGATGCATGCTCTGAATTTGAATCAGAACCTGACAAGGGGACTGATAGGGGGAAGCAGATTATCGATGTGGAGCCCAACGCCACCATTGCCACCACAAAGATCTAGAAGGAGGAACCAGAATATCCATAGGAGGCAGAGCGTCTCTTCCATTCCAAGATGTGGGTAAACGGTTCCCTGTTGCAGTTCATTGTTGACAGCATGAGCCAAAAGAACCTCATCTCAATAGAGGTCATGAAGCAGCTAGGATTTCCAACCACAACACACCCACAACCATACACCATCGGGTGGTTGCACCAAGGACGAGACCTCCACATCAGCCAACAATGTCACCTTCCCTATAGCATCAAGCCCTTCACGGATGAGGTATTATGTGACATTGCTCCTCTTGATGTTTCTGATGTATTATTAGGCCAACCGTACTTGTGGAAGCGACATGATGTGTATGAGTCCAAGCCTCATGTTGTTATTATCACCTTGGGAAATAAGTTGTACAGGATACCGGAGATAGCACCACCTACCACCATCTCTTTGGTTACTGCAAAACAATGCAGTAAGCTCATTTCCAAAACTAGGAAATTTGTTTTCTTGATGATCTGCCCACAGGGAAAGAGGAATACTGTGGCCATGACCTCCAGACAGGGCCCCGCTACACGAAAATAACAGATGGATAAGGTCATGGAGGAGTATGAGAACATATTCACCTCCCCCACAGGGGTGCCTCTACATTGCCAGGTCAGGCATGCCATCAATCTGACCCCAGGTGCGTCACTGCATAATGGACCCATCTTTTGGCACTCTGTTCTGGAGAATGACGAAATCAAGAGGAAGATTCAGGAGCTATTGCAGAAAGGTCACATCCAGCTGAGTTCATCACCCTATGGGAGCCCGATCATGTTGGTGCAGAAGAAGGATGGGACTTGGAGACTTTGCATTGACTATCGAGCACTGAACAAGATCACTATTCATAATAGGTACCTGATCCCATAGATTGATGACCTTTTGGACCAACTCAAGGGAGAAAAATATTTTAGCAAGATCGACTTGAAGTCGAGGTATCACTAGGTACCAATCGAACCCTTTGATGTGTGGAAGACTGCCTTCAAATCCAAGGAGGGCCTTTTTGAATGGTTGGTCATGCGATTCGGGTTGACGAATGCCCTTGCAACCTTCATGAGGCTAATGGATGACATCCTACGGCTATTCACCAACTCATTTGTAGTGGTGTAATTGGATGACATTCTGATCTTTAGCCAGACTTGGGAAGATCACCTCCACCACATTCGACAGGTCCTCCAAACACTGCGACAACACAAGTTGTGTGCCAATTTGGAGAAATGCACTTTTGGCATGACCCAGGTTCAGCATCTGGGATACATTATTGATGAGCGGGGGGTGCATGTGGATCCAACAAAGATCCAAGTCATTCAGGATTGGCCAGCCCCAACCACCCTAACAGAGCTCCACAACTTTTTAGGTCTTGCCAATTTCTACCGTAGGTTTGTGATGGGATTCTCTCATATCACTTGGCCCTTGAATCAAGTCACCAAGGGAGGAGCTAAAGAAAAATTATTTTGGTCTAAATCTCAACAGAAGGCATTCAGGGAGTTGAAGCATTGCCTTTGCTTTGCACCAGTGCTCACATTACCAGACTTGCAACAACCATTTGAGATCAAGATAGATGCCTTTGACTATGCCATTGGGGGAGTCCTTACTCAACATGGGCATCCAATGGCATATCACAATGAGACACTTTCCGACATAGTCTGGAAGTATCCCACTTATGACAAAGAAATGACTTCTGATTGGCCGCTTCTCTACACAAGTGATCCAGAATTCAGCCACACATACAATACACTCTTGGAGGGTAAGAAAGTTCCCAATTTTCACCTCTAGGATGCCCTGCTTTGTCACCTGGGACACCTTTGTGTTCCTTCAAGAGAGCGTGCCAAGATGATTTGGGAGGTGCACTACAGTCGGGTCGCTGGGCATTTCAGGGTCAAGAAAACCATGGCAGTACTGCAAAAGTATTTATATTGGCCGAACCTTCGACAGGATGTCGGGAAGTACATCAAGTCCTACACTACTTGCGCCATTTCCAAACCAACCATCAAGAATGAAGGCCTCTATACTCCGCTTCCTACCCCCATTTGACCTTGGGAATCCATCTCTATGGATTACATGTTGGGCCTTCCTTCTACTAAGCATGGGAATGACTGTGTTTTTGTGGTCATCGACCAATTCTTGAAGATGTCCATTATGATGGCCTGCAAGAAGAATATCATAGTAGAATCCACTACTAAACTCTTCTTTGAACAAGTGTGGATACACTTTGGGATCCCACAGTCTATCATCTCAGATCAGGACAGCAGGTTCCTCAGTACATTTTGGTCCAGCCTCTGGTCGATGCTGGACACCAAGCTCAACAAGTACACAAATTTCCATCCACAAATTGATGGCTAGACAGAGGTCATCAACCGGATGATTGTACACATTCTGTGCATGTACAACTCAAAGCATCCATGCACATGGGATGAGAGCCTCCCCTATGTACAACACAACTACAATCGGTCTCTCCATAGCTCAACCAACCACAACCCCTTTCAAGTGGGCTTGGGATTCCAGCCACTGTGTCCCATTGACGTAGCCATGCCATTTGCATCTACTCGGGTAGATTCAACCCATGTCCAGTCTAAGGATAGCAAGGCAAACAGCTTCATTGAGAACATTCAACACATCCACCAACAAGTTCATGACATCTTGGACAGAGCCAATGCTATGTACAAGCAACGACATGATCAACATCAGGTGCCACACAACTTCTAGGTGGGCGACAAAGTGTGGCTACATTTGCAAAAGGAGCGCCTCATTGGACCCTACTGCAAGATTCACCCACTCCAATATGAGCCATACACCATCACCAAGGCTATAGGGGACAATGCCTTTGAGCTCAGTATTCCACCATTCCTTGGTCTGGACCCAGTTTTCAATATGAACTGCCTTCGGCCCTACTTTCCACCTCTACTAGACACGTCCAACATGGCATAACAACTCACACCAACAAAGTTAAACCCAGATTGCATGGAAAAAGCCACAACTGATGGAATTGTGGACACACAGATCAATAACACCTGCCAACAGAGGATCCAGCTATATCGAGTTTTCAAAGCAGGCCAACTCCTTCACTAGGGCAAGTGGCTCACCAGGGACCAAGTTCAGCATAAGTTTCCTCATCTCATGGAGGAACTCAACGCAATGGGGACCATTGCTTCCTAAGGGGGGAGGAATAATCCAGGTGGATATTGGTGGCCACCCGCCTATTCCACTTAGACCCACACCATTGTTTCTTTTAGTTTTTCAGTTTCCTTAATTGTAGCACAATTTACTATTTTTAGCAGTGCTTCGAGTCCTGAACTTATGGAGCTGTTTTGAGGCCCTAAATGACGTTTTTTGGGCATGAATGCTCTGATGAATATGAGTCCATTCCAGACTCAATACTCACTATCAACAGTGTATTCCTCAGATAGATCTTTCTAATGATGTATCATGTGCATCAAACGAAGATAGTACGTCAAAGTTACGACCCCAGGAAATTGATGTACCAATTTACCCCAACGAGGCCCATATTCTGGCATTTCATCTCCTAGGGTTAGGTTTTTGGATAATTAGGGTTTTCCATTGTTTCTCAGTAATATATAGGCCTTCGAGCCTCATTGTAACGGGCATTTCAGAGGCCAGTAGCCGCCACATCTCTTCTCAGAGATAAGCTGTTATTGGATAAATCCGTAAGTGCGGACACAAACCGATCTCCCCAGATCCACCTGGATATGGAACAAACAGTGACAGAATATACCACTTTCCCTAGATCTAAAGTATTGAATGGACAAGAGAAGAAGGAAGATATACTTACTTTATGAAAGCTCTCCTTATCTCTGTTGATCCTCGCTCTGCTACGATGCTCTTGCGTTGTCCAATCACAATCACAACAAAAGCATTAATATATTCAAAACTCTAGACTATACATGTGATCAAGGAATCATGTAATAAGATGATATCATCATTATGGGAAAGGAATATATTCATATATTATGTTAAATGAAAGAGACAAATACAACCTGAGCCTTGATGTCGTAGA
>ML780699.1:25141-55746 GCA_009831015.1 Picea engelmannii | reverse complement strand
AACACTTTAAATTATGGTTATTACCTTATATGTGTTAAGTTGTGACATAAGGAGCTTGATCTTTTCTTTGACATCAGGAGTTTGATCTAGACAATCTAAGAAGCTAGCAAATTCCTTGTTAGCTTTAATGATCTTTTTTTATTTATTAAGACTATCGGATCAACAGATGAATAAAACCCCTCCTCATCAGCGGAATCATGATCAACATGGCCTGCAGACTACATATAATTTCAACAAAAACAATGGTATTTCAATAAAATTATATAAGAAAATAATAAAAATAACGTAAAATGAAAGTGGAAATTGATAATCATTTACATGTTCTGCGGCTGGTCGTTTTCCACTATCATCTTGCCACATTATAATATAATTAGAACCCCCAAATATTTAAAAAATTGTTAATGATAAGAAAAAAACAATGTTAAAGATAATATTTACAACAATGTTAAAGATCATAAAAAAGTATAATGCAATAAGTAGAGGTTTCTGAAAGAGGTGTTGCATAAGAACCTGCACACTATTAGTCAATGTTTCTATTTGATTCAAATGGTAATCCACTAATAACTCTTTCGTGGGAGATATCTTTTTTATTGCGCACATGACTACTTTATTCTCTTCACGTCCCTCATATATGCAATTCAGTTGTTTTTTGGTTGTCCTGGGTCGTGTCATGTTTATAAACCTTGCGATATTGTTAAAAGCTTTAGGCCTTCCATCAATATAGATAGTCGCTCCCTTATTTTTATCCTTGTTTATTAGTTGTATATAATTTGTGGCGAGTGCATATCTCCGCATACTTCGCATGTACCAGACCAACCACATTAAATCATTATAATTGTAACATGGTCTGACATAGTCCCTCAATTAAGTTACTATATTGTATTTTACAATTATTCCATCCATGGAAAATAACCCCAAGCCATGAAGGGAGGATGGTGCAATGCAATATGTCCTATTGTTGACAATGAAGTCAACATCTATAGGAGGTAGTTCCTTAGGTACCCATTGTTTCACCAGATGCTTATACCTGAGTGGAACCTCTATGTATCCTATGATCTCATCATCATAAGAGCATTATCCTCCTTAGGCAAGAAAAAATTTCATGCGTCTACAAAATTTTATTCTGACTTTTTCACCTCTAGTCCTTGTTTGCTTATCACATCTACTAGATGTAGTCGCATTTCCCTCTATTTATACTAAGCTTTCCTCACTCGACGAAGAAATATCTGATAGGTACCTGTTTGGTTGTACCTTCAGTTGCATGTGCACATGTTGTTAGTTAGTAGTCCATCATCATCCTAGTTCTAATTTATGAACCTTTTTTTCATATTCAAAGTTCTAAATAAAAATTTTATATCTTTAGTTTTGGATGCACAATTAGACTAGGGTGCAATTACCAATATTAGTGGTCAACCACCTAATTTAATGTGATATCCCTCTTGATTTTGGACATATTAAGGACATATTAATGTGATAACACTAAGGACATGGAAAATTTATCATATGGATCTAAGAAAAAAATAGTAGTAAGTTTGTTGTTTGTTGTATTTTTGAAAATTAGAATTATTATAAGAAATGTCCATTAAATATGAGGGTCAATGCTATGGAGTAAGAAATCCAACCATCTATTGGTGTGTTGAAAATCTTGGGTGCTTTAGTTGGAAATATGTCTAAGGCAAGCCAAGAGTAGAACTATACAAATATTAGTTTTGTTCAAGACAAGAGTAGAACTATACAAATATTAGTTTTGTTCAAGCCAAGAGTAGAACTATACAAATATTAGTTTTGTTCAATCCAAGTTGAAGAATAAGTTAGTTATGGTGATGGTTAACAATAGTGCAACCCACATTTTTATGTAGGAAGTAGTGGTTTTTAAACTCAATGTGCAGATGAAATTGGTGCAGTCTTTTTTCAAGGCAGTAAGATATAGTAGTTAGTTGAAAGATACATTTGGATAATTTGGATAAGATATAGTAGTTAGTTGACAGATGGATAATTTGGTCACCTAGTCCATGCCTAAACAAGATTGCGACATCTCACAGAAATAAAAAATGTTTCTCCATTGGTCTTTTATTCCCTGAGCGGGAATTGGCCAAGAGACCCCGAAATGGTTTGGGATGTGACTTGTAGCTGGGAATAAAACAAAAACCAAGACTCAAATTGAGGAACCATCATCTTTGTTGGATTCCTAGTATAGGATTTTAGCTAGAGCACCCTATTGATGGGTGTCAAATCCCTAGTTCAACAGTAGGAACCAAACCTGCCACTGAGGCCCAATTAGACTCTGCATCGTTTGAAATGGAATCATTCTCCAGATCTTGCGATCCGACCAATTAATCGATGGGCTTTAACGTTTCCTTGTGAAGTCTCTTCCTTCATTTTAGACTATCACTTTTTGTATTTTCTCTTGGATGAGACTGATGTGAGGTGTAATTTGGTATAAACCAACTTGGAAAAAAAAAATAATTAAGTTCTAGAAGGAGGTCCTAAGAATGAATGGTTGAATACATATTTTATATAGCATTTCGAACAACCTATAGATTTGTAACAACCCACATGCATGGCTAGTCATCCCCAAGACAACCCACACACATTGAGTACTCCTAGAACGAGTAACTCACTCCATCCCAAGGAAGAAAATTTTCACCCTGAAGTGACTTATGCTCTTCTTCACGAGGAAGTAAATCAATTTAGAAGAATCACAAGAGCCTACGCCCAACAGATTGGTGCATTGTCCTTAGCTCCCATACTTCCTCGAAGAAAAAAACAAAGCAGACCAGTGGTTAGTACTCCTGATGAGGTTTTCGTAGACTCGGTAGAAGACTTAATAGATTTCGTGAATATCGAAATCCAAGAACCTCTTGATTTGATACCCGAAATGCCAGCTGGCGACGTCTCTGAACCAGATGATTTCTCAGAAGAAGAGGATTTTAAATTAGATTCTGAAGATGTGGAAGGAAACAACGACAATAATGATGAAAGGGGGAACTCGCCTCTGAACAATCAACCTTGTTTATCCAGAGACACTTTGGCCCTCCCGGGACTAGTCCATGACCTTCCCCAACATCTAGAGAAGTTGTTGCCTAAGTTCGATCCCAAAACCTCTGGATTGCCTGAAGATCATATCAAGAAATTTATACTAGCAATTAGACTTATGAATTTCCAACATGAAGACGTAGTCTACAAGATTTTCCCCTACACATGTGAAAATTTATCTTTCACGTGGTATTTTAATCTGCTAGTAGGATATATAACTAGCTAGACCACGTTTCAAAAAGACTTTCTAGATAAATTTGCAGAGGAAACTACTATGGGAACTCTGATGGTTGAGTTATTCACTGCCACCATGGGTTCGAAAGAAAGAGTCAAATATTTCAATCAAATATTCACGACCATCTTAAACAAGTTTCAACTCGAAGTGAAACCAACCCAGGAATTGCAAATCGAGGTTTACGGTAACATGCTCCCGACTTCTATTTCTATGTTTGTAAAAAGATTCACCAAGCGATCCCTGAATGAAAATTTTGAAGAAGCCAAAATGATAGAATTCCATATGAAAGGGTGTAAAGAGGGCCAGGTCTCACTAGTTAAGAATGAACCTCAACCTCCCCCAAGGAGAGGACTTCTTTTGGCTAGACTGTCAGGGAAACAAACAGAAAAGAATCCCGACAAAGGTAACATAGACATACAATAAATCCAACACATGGTTAAGAAATTATTGAACGAGATCATAGACATGAAGAGGAATGTAGGGGAGGGAAACTAAGGCCAAAGGCCCTACAAGCCTTTCTTTAAGAGGAACCCACCATTCAAGGCAATTGAACCTCCCCTAGATAAATTAAATATTGATCTAGGGAATGTTGCATCTGATTATTTATGTACTTATCACCAAGAAAACCACTTTGAAAGAGACTTCCCTCAATGGGTGCATGCCATGAATTTGATGGCCAATCGGTTTCTAGACGAAGTCTCCCTAATCGAATAGCCAAGCAGTTTGGCTATGAATATTGCTGACCATGAAGAGATTGATCCACCACAAGATACAACCATGTTGATATGGGATCCCGACCTGATAATTCCTTCCAATGACCTATTTGAGTCTCAATAACAACCCGCGAAAGTCTCGGTGATACAGACATGCAGTAAGGGTCCTCCTATCTTGAAATATATCGTTTCCACCCAGACCTCAGGGAGTAAGGAAACTCCCGATCACCCCAAAATGCCTTTCACTCCTGGTAAAATCCCTATAAGCATCCATACCTGGAAATTTCCCAAGCTGGGTTACAACGTGGTCAAATATTTGAAGAAGTTAAAGGCTAATATATTAGTTATGGACATATGAAGGATGCCTCAGCAAAAGGACTTTCTGTTACAAGCTTTGAACTTAGTAGAAAAATTGACCACAGGAAACGGTCAGGAAAGAAATCTATCTCCCACATATCTAGTGAGCAAACCAACTGTGAACACCTTCTCGGAAGATAGAAAGGAGAAACCTTTTGTCCCACCATTTCTCTTAACGTTTGAAGCTTCAATAGAAACCTTCACAATTGTTTGGTAGATATGGGTCGTCTTCCAACATTATTCCTTTGTCTATTTGCAAAAAGTTAAATGTTGTTCCTCTCAAGAGTGATAAACATATCATACAACTAGACAGAGCCTAGGTCAAGGTCATAGGAGAAATAAAAAATGTAATGATCATAACAACAACACACCCCAAGTTTGTGCAAGTGATCGACATCATTATGGTAGATATTTCAGAGGCCTATGGGTTATTATTGAGTCAGGATTGGTCTGAGAAGATAAACAGATATTTCAGTACAGAATGGGCACACCTTTGGCTACCAATAAAGGGATACAAGAACATGATCAGAATCGATAGGGAGAGATATCTGAAACACATGGTCACTGATCTAGAAACCCCAAACAAACCCTCATCCATGAACTTCCCCATTTTGGGAAATTATTCTTGCGAATCCCACTTCGGAAACTTTCCTCCTCTCTTGTCCAATTGTTAGGATCCTAACATGCACATAGGTAGAACAATATATTCAGATGTAATAAAGGTCAATATTAATAAGGCCTTGCAATAAAACAAAATAAGTTGAATGTAAGAATACCCAATAGAAGCTTCCGCTTCTAGAAGGATCTTCCTCTATATATTTCTTTTGATAGACATATTTAGTATAAATAGGAGTCGAGGGTATGAGAACCCTATCTTGGATATTATTGTAATAGAGCTTTGCTCGACTAGAGGTTGCGCCCTCGAAGAGGCCCGTGAACATTTCTCTCAGAATCAAAGTGTTATTTCTATTGTTATTCTTATATCATTTCAGTGTTATTGTGGTGATTATTTTGTTTATATTGTTGTTATTCTACCATTTCTAGAATTTTATTTCTGTTCTCCATACTTTTTATATCTGGTATATTACAAGTGGTATCAGAGAACTTTCCTTGGCAGAAATTGTGGGTAATTTTTTTTTCAAGGTAGAGACGTATTCCGACATCTTTAAGCTATAGAGATTTGTCGTTATGTGCATAAAACCGCAGTTGAGGGATTCATACATGTAGGAAATACAAGTGGTTCTTAAGTGCACATCTGTTGGCCACCCTTGTAACCCCTGTTGGTACCCCTTCGAGTGGTAACGCATTAGACAACACCTGTGTACAAATCAACCTAGATTTCCTGAAGCCCTCTTTAGATAAAACGATCGACCTACTGACTACTATAGTTCAACCGAGAACAACACTCAGGAAGATACTCTCTAGTACCTGGGTAGTTGGGTAGTACGGCTAAGGGTACTGTCTATCCTCCTTAGTTAGTGCCTTGAGATATTGGGATAAGTACTACTGTTGGACCTCGCACGTATATCAGAGAGCTATAGCACAGGGAAAAACCTTGTTTGTAGAACCATTGAATACCTAACCCTTGGGGACAGAAACATAAACAAATTAAAATAGATAAGATCTATTGTCGCGCAACTATGTTTGGGTTTCCAATTAAATACACATTTATTTCTAGTTAAACATTTGGGAATTTCGTCTCTGCAGTGTTCTTCAAACTGGAGTATAAATCCATAGGTGTAAAAAAAAAAAAAGTCTAGAATTTTTTTCACCGTTATTTGAGACCTATTCCATTGGATTCATCTCTTCTCCCTTATCACATTCATACATATCATTTTTCGGAAAAAAATTGACCCCGCCCACCCATACCTGTAGCCAAGACTTGGAAGCTCGCTTCAACACCTTGCAATCTAGTCTCATCAAGACCCAATAAGAAGTGAAACAACTTAGTGCCAATGTTGTCGCCGTCAATACAACCATGTAGTCCTCAATGGAGGAAATCAAGCAAGACCTCACCACCCAGCTTGAATCTATCTTTTCGACACTCTGCACCAAACTGCATATCCCTACAGATAACCCTTCCTCTTCCTCACCTCCACATATTGAAGGTGAACATTGCTCTCATTCCCATAATTTTCATAACCATCAATTTCAACATGGCCTACGCCTTCCACGGGTGGATGTGACCAAATTTGATGGATCGGACCCCACTGGTTGGGTAACCCAAATGGAACATTATTTCTCTTTATACGAAATTATAGATGACTTGGCCAAACTTCGGTATGGTGTTCTCCATAGAGATTAAGAATGTTGGCAATGGTGGCAATGGAGAAAAACTTCTCGTCAAGGGTATATTTCTTGGACACACTTTGTGGCAGAGCTTTATGAACTCATTGACACTGACACCAACCATTTGGGTCGTTTGATAAAGTTGAAACAATCAGGAACAATGGAATACTTTATAGATGCCTTTGAGAGCCTAGATTTTCGAACAAAGGGCATGTTTGATGCCTTTCTCTGAGAATGTTTTATCAGTGGCCTCAAGGATGAGATTCGGGCCCATGTCCTCATGGCTCGACCTCAGAGTTGGGTGGAGGATACTAAAAGAGATAAAGAAGCACAACATGTTGTATATTCTCAAAATCGGAAACCCTCCTTTATCCCTCACCCTAAACTAGTAAATCCCACTCCTCCCTCCACTCCACTAAAGATCCAAAAAGTAGCCAGGGATGAAATGGATGAATGCCAACTCAAAGGCCTTTGTTATAATTGTGATGACAAATATTTCCCAGGCCACAAGTGTAAGGAACAAAATATTTTTATGACCATCTCCGAGGATATTTCAGAAGAGGATGTTAAAACTCCCCTTGTGTCTGAGTACCTAAAACCCCCGACATAACCCCTCCCTAAGTAGAACCAGTCATTTCCCTCAATGCTCTCACTAGCTTCTCCACTCCCCAAACCCTTAAGCTAATCGGTTACATCAAGCATCGGAAGGTCATCATTCTGGTTGATATTGGAAGAACCCATAATTTTATTCATCACCGCATTTCCCAAGAAACTCATTGCTACATCCATGCCATCAATAATGTCCAAATCATGATTGCCAATGGTGGCTCCATGAAATGTGGATGGTGTTGTGAAAATGTGCATCTCCAAATTGGTGACTACCACCTAAAATATCATATGTTTGCTATCGACATGGGAGGTTGTGACATTGTGTTGGGTGTAGAATGGCTAAGGACTTTGGGTCCCATTCTCATGGGTTTTAAGGAATTAACCATGCAATTTGACCAGGAGGGCCACCAATATAATTTCCAAGGCATCACCGTTGGTTCACCTGAGATCATTAGTTCCCATTGCATGGAAAAGCTGCTCAAAAAGGGTCATTCTGGTGTTATTTCTAAACTCCATGCCATACAAGGAACAAAAACACCCTCGGTGCCGCAAGACCTCCGAGCCATCCTTTCTAAACATCAAGTGGTCTTTTCCACTCCCCAGGGACTCCCTCCTTCACATGGTTTCCATGATCATTCCATTCCCCTTGTACCTGGAAGCCTTCCTCCCAACATCCATCCGTATCATCATCTCTTTTCCCAAAAAAATGAAACTGAGAAAATGGTCTAGGAACTCCTTAATGTAGGTGTTATCCGCCCTAGTACGAGCACCTACTCTTCTCATGTGGTCATGGTCTTGAAGAAAGAAGTTTCTTGGTGAATGTGTCCTAACTTCCGTGCCCTCAACAAACTTACCATTAAAGACAAATTTCCCATTCATGTCATTAATGACCTCCTGGATGAACTGAGTGGCGCCCAATTCTTTACTAAACTTGATCTTCGTTAGGGATACCACCAGATACGTATGAAAGAGGCATACATTCCCAATACTTCCTTTAGAAATCACGAGGGCCACTATGAGTTTTTGGTCATGCCATTTATCTTGTGTAATGCCCCCCTCCACCTTTCAAAGCCTCATGAAGCATGTCTTCCGTCCTTTTATCCATCATTTTGTCTTAATTTTCTTTGATGATATCCTCATCTATAGAAAGACCTGGACAAAACATGTTTCTCATGTGGATGAAGTTCTCCATCTACTTTCTCAGCACCAACTTTTCCTGAAATAGTCTAAATTTTCTTTTGGCGCCTCAGACGTAGAGTACTTGGGTCATCTGGTTGGCAAGGATGGATTTAGGGTGGATCCTAAAAATATTGAAGCTATGCAAGACTGGTCTCACCCAAAGACTCTCAAAAGATTGCATGGATTTCTAGGATTAATAGGTTATTATCGCAAGTTTTCTAAGAATTATGGAAAGATTGCAACACCTCTCACTGCTCTCCTAAAAATGAACTCTTTCACTTGGACTCCAGCTGCTGCTCAAGATTTTCAAACCTTGAATATGGCCATGTGCACCACTCCAGTCCTAGCCATTCCTGATTTCACAAAGACCTTTGTCTTGGAATGTGATGCCTCAAGGAAAGGAATTGGTGTTGTCCTTATGCAATAGGGTCAGCCTTTGGCCTTTACCAGCAATAAAATATCTGAAAGACATCTGGGAAAATCTATCTATGAAAAGGAAATGTTGGTTATTCTATATGTCATTGATTTTTGGTGCCCTTATCTATTGGAGCAACGCTTCCAAATTAAGACATACCATCAAAGCCTCAAGTATTTTCTGCAACAACACATTTCCTCCCCAGAGCAACAAAAATGGGTAACTAAGCTATTTGGCTATGATTATGAGATCATTTACAAGAAAGGAAAAGAAAATGTGTTTGTGGACGCACTTTCCCAAAAATATGAATATGAAGGATCCCTTTTTTCTCTACCCTTTATTATACCAGATTGGCTCCAAGATGTTCCCCAAGAATGACTACAAGATCCCAAAAGTTCACAATTGATCCAACAATTGCAGTCTAGTGCTCCATCTCCCCGAGGGTACTCTTGTCTCCATGATGAGCTTCGATACAAAGACCATTTTTATTTAAGTAAACAATAAAATCTTAAATCCATGGTACTTTCTGAGCTTCATGCTACACCGACAATAGGGCACTCCGGGTTCACCAAAACCTATGACAGGGTCAAATGTTCTTTTTTCTGGGATGGTATGAAACAGGACATTCGTAATTTTATTGCCAAATGTGATGTGTGTCAATGAAACAAGGGAGAAACATTCAAATCTCTGGGCACACAACAATCGCTCCCAATTCCACCTGTTATTTCAAAGCATCTCTATGGATTTTATTACATGCTTACCCAAATCAGGAAATAAATCAATCATCATGGTGGTTGTTGATCGCCTTTCCAAGTATGCTCATTTCTATTCTCTTCAACACTCATTTACAACATCCACGGTGGCTCAAATTTTCATGGATTAGGTCTTCAAGCTTCATGTCATGCCACACTCTATTGTTTATGATCGTGACGCAACTTTCACAAGCAATTTTTGGCAAGAACTGTTCAAGCTACAAGGCACCCAATTACATTTCTATACAACTTATCATCCCCACACTGATGGTCAAACATAAGTTGTCAACAAGTGTTTGGAAACATATTTGAAGTGTTTTTCCTTGGAAAAGAAAAATCAGTGGGCTCAATGGTTACCCCTAGCTGAATGGTGGTACAACACTTAATACCATACAACTACACACATGACTCCTTTTGAAGCGGTATATGGAAATAAGCCACCTTCAGTTCTCTCATACTTTCCTGGTGTCTCAAAGGTCTAGGTGGTTGACCAAACACTTACAGTTCGAGAAGCTATTCTCCATACCCTCAAAGAGAATTTGTTCATGGCACATAATCTCATGAAGTGACAAGCAGATCAAGGTCACTCTGAACGTCAATTTGAAGAAGGGGATTAGGTGTTTCTTCACCTGCAACAAACAAAATTCCCTCAAGGCCGAGCATTTTCAGAAGCTAGCGCCCAAATTTTATGGTCCTTATACAGTTCTCAAGCATGTGGGATAGGTGGCCTATTAGTTGGATTTGCCTAGTCATTTGAAGCTACATCATGTTTTTCATGTTTCCTGCTTAAAGCAGGTGATCAGAACTATGTGCCAAATTCAAACCAACCTTCCCAAGTTAGCTGAAGAAGGATCCATTTGGCTACAACCACAAGCCATTTTGGACTAGCGTGAGCATCTCTTGCGTCAGAGAGCCATCAAGGAAGTGTTAATCTAGTGGAAATATACAACTCCAACAGATGCCACTTGGGAACCAACTACCATTCTGCAGCAATTTCCACATCTCAAGCCTTGAGGAAAAGGTTGTTTTTAAGGGGGAGGACATGTTAGGGTCTTAACCCACACATAGGTAGAAAAATATATTCAGATGTAAGAAAGGTCAATATTAATAAGGCCTTGCAATAAAATAGAATAATTCAAATGTAAGAATACCTAATCGAAGCTTTCGCTTCTAGAAGGATCTTCCTCTAGATGCTTCTTTTGATAGACATATTTAGTATAAATAGGAGTTGAGGGTATGAGAACCCTAGCTTGGAAATTATTGTAATAGAGATTTTCTCAAATGGAGGTTTCCCCCTTGAAGAGGACCGTGAACATTGCTCTCAGAATCAAAGTGTTATTTATGTTGTTATTCTTATATCATTTCAGTGTTATTGTGGTGATTATTTTGGTTATATTGATGTTATTTTGTCATTTCTAGCATTTTATTTCTGTTCTGCATACTTTTTATATCTACTATATTACACCAATGTTCCCCTCACTCAAAACTATGAAATGGTTTTTAGGAGAAATTGTCGATACCGATAGAAGACACCCTTTTTTGTCAACACCCTGAACTAGAGATTATAGAACAAAAGTTAGGAGAAGAAGAAATTAACAAGGAAAATGAAAAGGGTGATTGTCGGTCACAAATTTGGAATTTATATTTTGATGGATCTAAATTGCAAGAAGGGTCAAGAGAAAGGTGCATCCTCATTGATCCTATAGGTAAACTCCATTTCCTATCTTGTAGGCTAGAATTTGAATGTACAAACAACATTGTCGAATACGAAGCTCTAGTACACGGATTAAAGAAGGCTATAGACTTGAATGTCAAGGAATTCAAGGTTTTTAGAGACTCCAAAATCATCATTAGAAAAGTAAGGAATACTATACATTGAAATTATCCTCACCTAAATAAATATTAACAGGAGGTGCATAGGTTAGTAGAACATTGTGAAGTCTTCAATATTACAATGATCCCCAGAGAAAAGAATATTCTTGCTGACTCCTTGGCCACAACATATTCCAAGCTATCACCTTTGGAAGATTACGAAGCCTACCGATTCAATGTGGAGCTTCTCTACAAACCATTGGTGCCTAATAACATTCCTAATTGGAATGTCTTTGAAGGAGATGAGCGGATCATAAACTTCATGTCTAACCAAGACAATTTCAAATATTTGGCTATTGACGATGAAGTGTTCCAAGAGCAATCAACCGAGACCGATCCAAGGACAAGACAACCTGTTGATAAATTGAAGTCTCACACAATCCTGAAAAGAATAGATAATACAAAAAATCTGTTTGATCTAAAAGAGCGATTGAAGGGGCCTAAAAACGCAAAGACTAGTGTTCTTGTCCCTTGCATGAAACTATAAATCTTGGAACCTCAGAAAACCTAAATAATGTGAATCTTAGTGATGCAGGAGCATCGTTCAAATCCCAAAGAACATGCCTAGCCAAAGGAACAGTTGGACGCGTAGATGGAAAAAAGGGGCATGTTTTTATGAAAACGTTTTGAATTTTGAAATCTGAAGCATTAATGTAAAATCTAGGAGAAGCGTACTCATATTTATGTCTTGGAGATATGAACAGATCTGGAGGAATTACTCTTATCTGTTAGATGTAATAGGAAATTAAGTCTGT
Source organism: Picea engelmannii (assembly GCA_009831015.1). Classification (NCBI taxonomy): domain Eukaryota; kingdom Viridiplantae; phylum Streptophyta; class Pinopsida; order Pinales; family Pinaceae; genus Picea; species Picea engelmannii. The sequence goes on along the minus strand of ML780699.1, from coordinate 43,534 downwards.
TAATGTAAAGTAGGTAGGTATGAATGTTAGATTGGACAGTTAAGAAGCGTAGGAGGGAAAACAGATATAGACACCCCCACCCTTGTATCATAGTAACAATAGATGATAATTCAGAATTCATAAGTTATAGAGTTGTAGCAGAGAGTTGTAGAGAAGAACTAATGTACATGAGCACTTGAGTTAATATATGAAGCTTTGACTCAACTTTCATGGTGTTATGATGCTTATTGTTTACATTTGTTAAATGGTATGTTTACAGTTGATTTGTTTCTTTGCTATGCATTTATTTCAATGTTGCATTGTGTGTATGATTTCATGGTGAATGTATGAATTCTGAGAGAGGAGAAGAATGAGTTTCAATTGTTTCTCTTCTTGATAATTCCTGCAAGGAGTGAAGTGAACATTCGCAAGGTGTGCGTTGATGAGGGCTGAGTTTTATCTCAGAAAGCTCATGAGAGATATCGTTGCTCTCATACCAACTGAAGTGTAGGTGAAGAATAGAGTCGTGCAAGGTTTGCGTAGGCCAGTTGAAGCCTTGGATATTATAAATCCAAAAGGAGGATTGAAGGACCACTGTTGCAAGGACTGCATATGGTCGGAGATCCAAATAACTAGAGGTTATTTGAAGGTTTGCCACAAGGAGTGCGAGCAGGTATCATTTTGGAAGCTTGAGTTTATAAGTTAAAGCTCAGGAGGGATTTAACCTTTGAAGTGTTCGAAGGGAGACGAAGGCCAAAATCATGTCATAGAAGTTAAGTTCAAGAGGGAGAATGTCGATTCATTTGTACATAAGTCCTTGAGGAGTGCATCTGGTGGTCAGAATTCTCCGTGGAGAACTCGTGAAGTCGCGAGGACCATAGGATCCAGAGGAGTTGTAAGGTGGTTAGGAGTTGGATGAATCTTCCACCTTGACATCAAGAATCAACGTGCACCATTGATCGTGGTCTGTTGAGCCGTCAGATCATTTTAGGGATTCAGGATTCACAAGTTTGGAGTGCAGGCCAAAATCCTTGGTCACTCTAAAACCCGAATTGTGAAAGGGATAATCAAGTGTGAAATTTTGATATTTCAGGGTTCGACATACCGGAAATCTTGATGACAAGGAACCGGGACCTTAGCATTGAAAATCCCGAAGTCAAGAAACACGACGTGCCTTTGGTGTGAAACATCGACATTTTGGCATATCGAGGTTCAACATTTCGGAAATCCTGATGACAAGGAGCTGGGATGCTTTGCATTGAAAACCTAGAAGTTGTGAAACACGAAGTGCCATCGGAGTGAAATCTCGGGCATTTTGACATTTCTGGGGTCTAGGAAGTAGAGGAGACAAGTGATTTTTGGAACCGAGAGTTTCAAACCCCTGGTACACGAAATCCTGAAAAAGGGTCGCTATTTCAAAATTTGGGAATTGGTGCGGCAAGTGAGTTGGGATCGAGAATCACAAACTCCTGGTATGCAGAGTCCCGAAAGGCCATTGATCGCACATTCCAAGGGACATTGAGCACATTTCGACATTCCAACATTTTGAAATTCGGGGAATCATAAGGCAAGAGAAACGATTTTTGGGTCGTTCACTCAAGTCCTGAAAAGCCGAATTTAGTGGCAACGGGTGGTGTGCATTGGAGCGGTCAACCCTCATTGACAATTTGCATTTCGGCATTTGTCAAGAGTTGTGGGATATATCGGGACTCTCCAACTCATGAAACCCAAAATATTTCAGGGCTTAAACAAAAGGGGTTAATTAACTCTTAGCGTAGTTTGGAAAAGATCTTGTACAGATCTCGGCTCGAGGGTCAGGGGTCTGCGTCAATGTGGTATCAGAGCTCAGAACAATTTTCTTTGCTTTCTGTAGTAGAGAGAAGGGAGAAAAGTTTACATCCATGCCTCCGAGAAGAAGAGACAGGAAAATACCTAATCCAGCAGAGGAAAGAGAAATGTTGAGAAGAAGAGACAGGGAAATACCTGATCCAACAAGGGAAAGAGAAATATGTGAGTTACATGCCAGGCTTGATGCTATGGAGACAGAACAGAGGTGCACAATAAATTTTGAGGATATCAGCGAGGCTGAAAGTGAAAATGAAGCTGGAAACAAATAAGTTGCAGTCGAAGATGTTGCAGAAGAACGCCTATTCAGGGATGTTGCAAGGATAGGTGCCAGAGCAGAAATGGACATTCCAGTGTATGAGGGAAACTTGGATGTTGAAGAGCTTCTAGACTGGATTAGAGCTCTAGACAAATACTTTGACTACAAGGATTTCGAGGAAGACAAGAGAGTCAAACATGCCATTAATAGACTTAAAGGGCATGCAACACTGTGGTGAGATGAACTACAGGTTGACAGACGCTGCAAGGGAAAGAAGAAAATCAAAAGCTGGGATAGAATGGTTGCTAAGATGAAATCCAAATTCATACCCAAGGATTATCAAATCAGTCTGTTTTGGAGGATGCAGAATTTGAGATAGAAGTTGATGTCAGTGAAGGAATACACTGAAGAATTCTACAGGATAAACATCAGAGCAGGTTATCAGGAAAGCGATGATGAAAAAGTTGCGAGGTACATGAATGGTCTATGATATGACATTCAATATGAGATGAGCATGATGACCATTCAGACTATGGAAGATGCTTATCAGATGGCTCTGAAAGATGAAGAGAAGTTGAGCCAAAAGCAACGTCAAAGAGGCCGAGGCAGAAGTCAAAGCAGAGGCAAGACAATTGCCCAAGACAGAACTCAGAAACCTAAAGAAGAGGGGAAGAAACCTCAACCTCAACCTGAGAGAGGAGGAAGCTCACAAGGAAGGCAGTATGTTGATAGAAATACTTTTCCTCGAGCTAGAGGAAGAGAAAGAGGCAAGGGAGGTGAAGTGAATTGCTTCATCTGTGGAAAAATCGGACATAAATTCTATAAGTGTCTAGATAGCAAGAAAGATGGTGGTGAAACTCACATTGTCGAAGCTCAAGGACAAAATTTTGAGGCAGAAGACACTGAGGGTGGAAGATCCTTAATGATGAGGAAAGTTCTCTTGAAGCTAGAGAAGGAGGCAGAGATCCCAGCCCAAAGAAATAGTCAGTTTCGGACTACTTGCAAAACTAAAGACAGGGTGTGCAAGGTCATAGTGGACAGTGGTAGGACAGACAATCTCATATCTATAGATATGGTAGAAAAACTGGAGTTGGAGACTGTAGTACATCCAAGCCCATACAAAGTTTTGTGGCTACAAAAGGACATCAGGTAAATGTCACTAAACAATGTTTAGTTGAATTTAAAATAGGAGGGTATAAAGATGAAATATTATGTGGTGTCATTCCCATGGATGTTTGTCATCTATTGCTAGGTAGACCATGGCAATATGACAGAAACATAGTTCATGATGGGAGAAAGAACCCGTACACCCTGGAGAAAAATGGTAGGACTCATATGTTGCTGCCAATTAAGGATAAAGAGGTGAAAACAGAGATGAACAACAGTGTACTTGTCATTAGTGGGAATGAACTTCTTAAGGAGGTTAAGAAGAAGGAAGACACACAATTTATTGTGGTCAGGAATCCTAAAATTGTTTTGACAAGTACAAGGATAGATGATTTACCAGAAGAAATCCAGGAGTTGCTGGGAGAGTTTGTTGATGTAGTAGTGAACGAACTACCTTGTTCGTTGCCACCTATTAGGAGTATAAGTCATCATATCCATCTTATACCTATAGCCATCCTACCAAACAAAGAAATGTATAGGCTGATGCCATAGGAAAATGAAGAAGTTAAGAGACAGGTCTAGGACTTAATGGACAAAGGATTGATTCAGGAGACCTTGAGTCCATGCGTTGTTCCGACAATGCTCAGCCTAAAGAAATATGGAGGCTAGAGAATGTGTATAGACTCAAGGGTGATCAATAAGATTACCATCAGATACAGATTTCCATTTCCAAGGATGGATTACTTGATGGATTGCTTGAGTGGAGCAAGATGTTTTTCAAAGATTGATTTGAAAAGAGGATATCATCAAATTCGAATGAGAGAAGGTGATGAATGGAAGACATCATTCAAGACGAATGAGGGGCTATATGAATGGCTTGTCATGCCATTTGGCTTAACATATGCACCCAATACTTTCATGACGTTGATGAACGAAGTCCTGAAGGATTTCATAGGGAAATTAGTCATTGTATATCTTGATGATATATTAATTTTCAGCAAGACAGAAGCAGAACACTTAAATCATTTAGCTGCAGTAATGAGAAGATTACAACAAGAGAAATTGCTGATTAATATGAAGAAATCATCATTCATGAGAACATAACTCATTTATTTGGGTTTTTTTATCTCTGAAAATGAACTGAAAATGGATCTGGAAAAGATAAAGGTGATTAAGGATTGGCCATCGCCGAAGAGCGTGTTTGAAGTTCGAATCTTCCATGGTTTGGATAGCTTCTACAGGAAATTCATTCGAAATTTTCGTGGAATTAGTGCACTGATGATGGATACGGTGAAGAAAAGACATAAATCTTTTCATTAGATGGAGGAAGCGAAGAAGAGTTTCAATATGCTGAAGAAGAAGATCATTGAGCAACCAATTCTGGTTTTTCCAGATTTTAGCAAGAAATTCTAGGTTAGGTGTGACGCGAGTGGATTTGCAATTGGAGAAGTCTTGACCCAAGATTACAGGACAGTCACATATTTCAGTGAAAAACTAAATGAAGTGAAGATTAAGTACTCCACATATGATAAGGAATTATATGCTGTCATACAAGCACTGAAGAAATGGAGACATTATTTGGTTCCCAAGGAGTTTGTTTTGTACAACAATAATCACGCTTTGCAATTCGTGACTCGATAGGAGAAATTGAACCAAAAGCATGCTAAATGGGTTGAATTCATGCAAAATTTTACTTTTGTGATTAAGCATATTTTTGGAATTGCTAACAAAGTTGTTGATGCTTTCAGCAGGAAATGTTTGCTTATGTAGGAATTCAGAGTCAATACTTTAGGTTTTGATAACCTTAAAGAAATGTACAGGGATGATCCAGATTTCAAGGAGGCATATGAGGCATCTAAGAATCCAATTTTCAGAGACAGAAGTTAATGGACTGAATACATGATCCAGGATGGATTATTGTTCAGGGGAAATCAACTATGTATTCCAAAATGCTCCATGAGGGAGAATCTGCTGAAGGAAAAACACAGTGGAGGATTGGCTGGACATTTCAGTCATGACAAGACGTTCTCAAAGTTGAATGGCTCATATTTTTGGCCATGGATGAGGACAGATGTTAAGAAATTCGTGGATAGATGCAAAATTTACCAGCACATGAAAGGAAAAAGGCAGAAAACAAGGTTATACCAACCATTGCCCATACCTAAAAGGTTGTGGGACGCAGTGAACATGGATTTCATATTGGGACTGCCAAGGACATAGAGAGGATATGATTCAATCTTTGTGGTAGTCGACAGATTTTCAAAAATGGCACATTTTATACCATTGCAGAAAACCAGTGACGCAACTCATATTGCGAACCTGTTTTTCAAGGAAGTCATCAGACTTCACGGTTTGCCAAGAAGTATCGTGTCTGATTGAGATACCAAGTTTGTAGGGAATTTCTGGAGGACCTTATGGAAGAAGTTGGGGACACGTTTGTCTTTTAGTTCGGCATATCATCCTCAGATGGATGGACAAACAAAGTTCATAAACAAGAGCTTGGGATATTTTTTGAGGGGCTTAGTGACTGAACACCATAGTCAGTGGGATCACATTCTGCCACATGCGAAATTCGCTTACAATGATTCTCCCAATAAAAGCACAAAGTAGAGTCCATTCCAGATTATATATGGAATGCAGCCAAGAAGAGTTTCTGAATTGAAAGAGGCAGATCAAGCTAAATTCATAAGTGCTAGTGCAGAGGACTTTGCAGAAGGAATGAAGGAGCTTCACGTCTGAGTTAAGGAGCGATTGTAGAGTTCAAGTCAAGAATACAAGTAGAGAGAAGATCAACACAAGCGGGAACTTCAATTTGTTGTTGGTGATATGATTCTCACACATCTGAGGAAGGAGAGGTTCCCAAGGGGAACGTATAACAAGCTCAAGATGAAAAAGATTGGACCGTGCAAGGTCATAAGGAAATTTTGGGCAAATGCCTATGAGATTGAATTACCCGATGGGGTTGGAATCTCACCGATATTCAATGTTGCATATTTGTACCCTTATAGAGATGAAGAAGTAGGAGCAAAAGATGAGCGAAAATAAATTCAATGGAAAAAACAAATGCTTGTAGCTGAAAAGCCACAGATGGAAATCATAATTGACAAGAGGATTAGCAAAAATACTAGGAGAAAAGAGTATTTTGAATACTTGGTCAAATGGAAGGGACATCCAGTTGAAGATGCCGGTTGGGAGGATGACGCAGAAATTCATAGGCATGGATAGACCATGCAAGAGCTCATGAACAGGAGTTCATGAAAATTTTCAAGCGAGGGTGTATGATGCAGGAGCATCGTACAAAGCCCAAAGCACATGCCTAGCCAAAGGAACAGCTAGATGCACAAATGGAAAAAAGGGGCACGTTTTTATGAAAACTTTTTGAATTTTCAAATTTAAAGCATTAATGTAAAATCTAGGAGAAGCATACTCGTATTTATGTCTTGGAGATATGAATAGATTTACAGGAATTACTCTTATTTGTTGGATGTAATAGGCAATTAAGTATGTTAATGTAAAGTAGGTAGGTATGAATGTTAGATTGGATAGTTTAGAAGCATAGGAGGGAAAATGGATATAGACACGCTCACCCTTGTATCATAGTAACAATAGATGATCATTCAGAATTCATAAGTTGTAGAGTTGTAGTAGAGAGATGTAGAGAAGAACCCATGTATAAGAGCACTTGAGTTAATATATGAAGCTTTGACTCAACTTTCATGGTGTTATGATGCTTATTGTTTACATTTGTTAAATGGTATGTTTACAGTTGATTTGTTTCTCTGCTATGCATTTATTTCAATGCTGCATTGTGTATATGATTTCATGGTGAATGTATGAAGTCTGAGAGAGGAGAAGAATGAGTTTCAATTGTTTCTCTTCTTGAGAATTCCCACAAGGAGTGCAGTGAACGTCCACAAGGTGTGTGTTGACGAGGGATGAGTTTTATCTCAGAAAGATCAGGAGAGATATCGTTGTTCTCATACCAGCTGAAGTGCAGGTGAAGCACAGAGCCATGCAAGGTGTGCGTAGGCCAATTGAAGCCTTGGATTTTATAAATCCATAAGGAATATTGAAGGACCATTGTTGCAAGGAGTGCACAGGGTTGAAGATCCAAATAACCAGAGGTTATTTGAAGGTTTTCCGCAAGGAGTGCGAGCAAGGATCATTTTGGAATCTTGAGTTTATAAGTGAAATCTCAGGAGGGATTTAACCTTTGAAGTGTTCGAAGGGAGACAGAGGCCAAAATCATCTCATAGATGTTAAGTTTAGGAGGGAGAACACCGAGTCATTTGGATAGAAGTCCTTGAGGAGTGCATCTGGTGGTCAGAATTCTTTGTGGAGAACTCTTGAAGTCGTGAGGATAGTAGGATCCAGAGGAACTATAAGGTGGTTAGGAGTTGGATGAATCTACCACCCTGACGTCAAGAATCAACGTGGACCATTGATCATGGTCTGTTGAGCTGTCAGATCATTTCGGAGATTCGGGATTCACAAGTTTGAAGTGTAGGCCAAAATCCTTGGTCACTCTAAAACCCGAATCACGAAAGGTATAATAAAGTGTGAAATTTTGGTATTTCGGGGTTCGGCATACCAGAAATCTCGATGAAAAGGAGCCAGGACCTTAGCATTGAAAATACCAAAGTCGTGAAACATGACATGCCTTCGATGTGAAACATCGACATTTTGTCATATCAGGGTTCAACATTTCAGAAATCCTGATGACAAGGAGCTAGGATGCTTTGCATTGAAAAAACCAAAGTCACAAAACACAAAGTGCCATCAGAGTGAAATCCTATGCATTTCGGCATTTTCGGGTCCGAGAAGTAGAGGAGAAAAGTGATTTTTGGAACCGAGAGTTTCAAATCCCTGGTACACGAAATCCTGAAAAAGAGTCGCTATTTCAGAATTCGAGAATTGGTGTGGAAAGTGATTTGGGATCAAGAATCACAAACTCCTGGTACGTGGAGTCCTGAAAGTCCATCGATCACGCATTCCAAGGGATGTTGAGCACATTTCGACATTCCAACATTTCAAAATTTGGGGAATCATAAGGCAAGAGGAATAATTGTTGGGTCATTCACTCAAGTCCCGAAATGTCGAATTTAGTGGCAATGGGTGGTGTGTGTTGGAGTGGTCAACCCTCATTGACAATTCGCATTTTGTCATTCTTCAAGAGTTGTGGGATATATCGGGACTCTCCAACTCGTGAAACCCGAAATCTTTTGGGGCTTAAACAAAAGGGGTTAATTAACTCTTCGACTAGTTTGGAAAAGATCCTATGCAGATCTCAGCTCGACGGTCAGGGGTCTGCGTCACTTAGCAAGACTATATGTGGAAAAGAAATATTATCTAAAATTGTTCAGACAATACCAAGATGTCTTTGCATGGTCATATCAAGATCTGAAAACATATGATACCCACATCATTCAACACACTATCCCGTTAAAACCCGAAGTGAAACCTTTCCAACAAAATCTCCTAAAGTATCATCCATCCCTAGAACCTCTCATGTATCAAGAAATAAAAAAACTTTTATATGCCAAGATCATTTTCCAGGTTAGGCACTCCACATGGGTAGAAAATATTGTCCCGGTGAAGAAAAAATTGAGAGAGATCCGCTTATGAGTAGATTTTAGGAACCTCAACAGAGCCTAAAAAAAGGAAAATTACCCAGTCCCATGGATGGAACAAATCCTGCAAACCATGTCTAGCTTGGATATTTTCTCTCTACTAGATGGTTTCTCAGGTTACAACCAAGTTCTGGTTTCGGAGGAAGGTCGTTTAAAAACCACCTTCTGAACCAAGTGGGGAACCTTCCGTTATAAACAAATACCTTTCACGTTAATTAACACAGGAGAAACCTTCCAAAGGGCCATGGACGTATATTTCCAGGGACTAATCAATAAATGTGTGGTAGTATATCTAGACGACGTAACGGTGTATTCAAACAATAGAGAAGAGAACATTCAACACTTAACTCATATTTTCGAAAGGTGTAGGAAATACGATATATCCTTAAACCCTAATAAAACCATCTTCGATGTCGAGGAATTTAAGCTATTAGGTCACATTATATCTCAAGCAGGCATTCACATAGACCCATAAAGGATTAAGGCCATATCTCAACTCCCCTTGCCCCATAACAAGAAAGCTATGCAGTCCTTTTTCGGGAAAATCAATTTTGTGAGGAAATTCACTCTCGATTTCATAGAAACCATCAAACCCTTACAAAAGATGATTCACAAGGATGCCAAATTTAAGTGGGATGATGAGAGAAAAGTTTCTTTCAACAATATCAAAGCTGCTATATCCCAGTCCCCGGTGTTGCGAAGTCTCGATTTCAATAGAGACTTATTCCTCTATACTTTCGTCTTCGACCAATCGTTAGCTGTAGTTTTGACTCAGAAGGATGATGAAAACAACGAGGCCTCGGTCTCATTCATGAGTACTAATCTTAAAGTGATTGAGCTCAATTATCGTGCTATAGACAAACATGGCTATGTGATATATAAGGAAGAAAAACATTTTAGGTCTTACATCCTCAAGAACCACACTAAAGTGATTGTACCGCACCCTGAAATCTGATCCTTGTTTACCCAGCAAGAAATGGGGGAAAGAAGAGGGAACTGGATAGCAGTAGTCCATGAATTTGATCTAGATATAAAACCTGCCAAACTAGTAAAAGGACAAGGGTTATGCAGGTTTGCCGTCGAAGCCCAAGACCAAGTAAGTGAAGATTCTGGATGGGAGAATGAAATGACACTATGGTGTGGCGAAGTATCATACATATCCCCAGGACAAGAATCTTGGTATAAGGATTTAAATTATCTCCTACACCATGGGACATGTCCGAAAAATCTCAACCTTAGGGAAAGGAGAGCTCTCAGGTTAAAATATGCATAATATCGCCTTATAAGTTTAGTACTCTTCCAGATCAATTATGATGGGGTACTATTAAGATATCTCGAATGTGAAGATGCAGACAAAGTGTTGAAGGATCTCCATGATGGCCCTGTTGAGGGGCATTTCGCAGAAAACATCACCGCTCATAATATTCTGAGAGTCAACTATTATTGGCCCACCTTGTTTAAAGATTCTCATACCTACACTAGAAGCTGTAAAACCTGTCAAATGAGTGCAAGAAAGGAGAAGAGAGAAGCAGTCCCACTCCAACTTGTGACTGTATCGAGGCATTTTGAGCAATGGGGGTTGGATATCATAGGATAAATTGCACCCATCTCTTCAAGATAGCATAAGTACATTCTTACTGCTACCGATTATTTCACGAAATGGGTAGAGACCATCCCTTTGACTCATGTAAAATAAAATGTAGTGATCCAATTCATAGAATAACAATTGATCACAAGGTTTGGTGTCCCTTCTATCCTACTTTTTGATAATTCTTCTTATTTTTCTTCCATCCTTTTAACGGAGTTTTTTCTGGACAAAGGAATCATAATTAGGTACTCGATGAATTATTATCCTCAGGGAAACGGTGTGGCAGAATCAACTAACAAGAACCTAGTGAGGATATTAAAAAAGATGGTTGCAGATAACCAAAGGAATTGGCATAATCTACTCCATAACGCTATGTGGGCCGATAGAGTCACACCCAAAGAAGCTATAGGAAATTCCCCATATGTTCTGTTCTACGGGCAAGAAGCCATCCTCCAAAATGGACTCTATCTTCCATCTCTTCAACTATCCCAATATTCCAGCGAGGATCCTTCATCGACCATACAATGAAGAATCAACACTCTTCTCATGTTGGAGGAAGAAAGAGAATAGGCTAAGTCAAAATTACTATCACACCAACAGATAGTGAAAATATGGTTCGATAAGCATAAGGCTAAAGAGAAGAACTTCGAAGTAGGAGACCTAGTCCTAAAGTGGGATAGAGAAAATGAACCAAAAGGGAAGCATTCTCAGTTTCAAAATCTGTGGCTTGGACCTTTCCAAGTGGATGAAAAAATTGGGGTAGACACGTATCGGTTGCAGAATCTAAGGGGGGAAACTGATGCCCTTCCAGTGAATGGCCAGGCCCTAAAATAATATTTCCAGTAATAATATTTCATTAAATAAATAATAATAATAATAATAATAATAATCCATTTTGTTTGTATGTTGTTTTCATGATTTTGGTTCTAGATAGATCTTTGCGATTTTGCTCTATTTTCATTTTGTAGTTTTGTTTTCTGCACTTTTGAAGGTTGTGATTAGCAAGACAATGGTCGACATCAGATCATGCAACGTAGTGAACTCTGTTCCTAACTCATCCTCACAAACAACACAAGAATCATCGAGGAACCTACGGTCGCTTTGAAGAGTCCTTTACCCAGCCTGTGCAAATGAACAACTTTGGAGAAATGTCAGAAGTGTCTTCTTAGTGGTTTGGTAAGACCATGAGAAAAAGTTGGAAAGCCTAAAAGGACTACATGAACCTAGAAGGAAAAACTAGCAAATAATTCACCTTAACCATCTCGCTTTGAAAATTAAAACATACATCATCCTCTCTCACTTGCTCAGGGAATTATTCCGAAATAAAGTTAAACTATAGAAAACACATGAACAATGGGAGAGGGTATCCAGATATCTTCGTCGAGGCTATAGATGCTCGCTGAAAATAGAGCAAGGTCTGTGATGTCGGGGCAACTCCGTCAGGGATATGGACGCTCATTGACAGCAGAGCAACACCATAGAAAGTGATCAAAGGTAATTAAAGGATTGATGCCAGTGAATACTTTTCTAGATTTTTATCTAAAAGGTCATGATTTAGGGTTACAGGAACGAAGGAGGAATAAAGGTTAAAACCCCACGGGCAGACCTGAAATCATCAAACGAAGAAGTTCAAAGTGCAAAGGTAAAAGAGGCTTGGATTCAAAACCAGTCAAGGTTCTCCATCAACTTTTGTATCAAATGAGCCTTGGAGAAGGAAAAAAGATTCTTCTTTTTCCCAGTGAATCGCCATTTTTTGAGCACTCAACACACCCTAAAAAGGTTTATGTCAATTTTTTACTTTTTGGGTACCACTTGATCTTTCGCACTGTCTAATTGTGCTTTAGTATGAAACAACTATTTGTGCTTATCATTTATGTTTTCATGTTGAGTCGTTTAAAGTCTGCTTGAACATGTAAAAATCATCTCAAATTTAAAAGGGAGTAACATTTACTTAAGGAATCGATAGTCTAAAGCTTTCCCCAACGCACTTAGGAAATTCGGCATCAGGAAAGATTAAAAGTGGTGGAAATCACTTGAGAAACCCAAAATAACCGAGCGCTGAATTTCACCTTCGTTGGTAGAAGGAGGTCTCTTGTCTCCGCAAATAAGCTTCACTAAAGATATCGTCGAAGACAGATCCGTTCGACATCAGCATAAGATTAGAAGAATAAGCATCGCGTGAGGTAAAGGTAACATCACTGATCGTCGATTTCTGAAATATTTTCGGCGTCGGGAATTTACGAAGATGATAACCCATGAAGAAAACTACACATTAGTTTTACCTTTGAATGTCGATCCCCGATTCCATCCCGGCATTGGTAGTCACAATATCTATCTCTTTTAGCTTGTTCAACATGAATGAGGCCCAAGTGCAATCCTTACCCACAAGCCGAGTTCTAGATTTTATTTTAATAACCCCGAGTCAGTACCGCCACGTCAACATCAATCAGCATCAAAATATTCTTAAGGAAAATATCAATGAACTTACAAAGCAACTTAGAACAACTATAATTATAAAATCACATGGTTTACGAGAAGCTTAGATAAAAAAACATGGTAGATTTACATACAAAGAGGGAACACGATACTTTCAACTGTAAAACATTTTTGAAATATCATATATTAAGGCTCCCACCAAGCTCAAGTTACATACAAATAAACACCACCGACACCTTGAATAACTAGCCCGGTTACATTGAGAAAGTGAAAACCCTCACACCAAACAGAGAAAACTATCAAACGTCACTTCAAAGAATGAAAAACAAGAGTCTGCCCATCATGTATCTCCTACACACAGACCTTCTCCTAGACTACTCCTCGTGCCTTGAAGTGTTTTCATCTTTCCTTCCCCGCCATCCTCTGCTCTTCGCATAGCTGCATAATTGTATATTGTTCTTCCTGAAGCTGTCTCTTGAGCCAATTTGTGCTTCCTTTGTGACCCTCTAGTATTGATACCTCCTGGTTCTTCGTCGCAAACTATCTCTGCAATTCTCTATTTTCTTGATAAAGATCGACTATGGAGAGTTGGGTCCACTCTAGCTGCTGGATGGGACTCCCAACGAAAGATACCAATGTCTTTTCCCTTCCCTTTCATCTCGCACTTCCTTGACTGGTATTCCCAACAGGCTCCGACCAAGTAGTGTGCATTGTAAAATCCTTAGCGGCTGGGTGTGCAGTTAGCTCAATTGGGAGGTGGCTTTCTCCTCCTATTTCCTTATTTTTTCTAGGCCTCCCTCTCCTTGGTGGTGTCTGCTTCTGAGAGGGCATGACCTCCAACATATGTCCTTCAGATGTAGTTTTCTCCACTCCCACCTTCTCTTGAGACTTTGACACCGTTTCCAAGGAAAAGTAGGTACCTCCTATTGAAGCTTCAAGGACACTTGATGCCAATAAGAAAGAGTCCCAGGCACGTTGAGGCTCGGACCTGGCACTCCAGATACATCAAAAACCTCGTCCCTTGTTTAAATGGGATCCCATAGTGCGATGAAATATTGTCTTAGATGTCTGTGGATGAATAAAATACCATGCCACAAAGTTTTTCTATAATTGAACTCGCAAGACCAACACTACCAATGAATAAAATCAGTTGATGCGTAGAATCCCCACAAAGCCTCTAGAATTTATAGCAGAATGATGAAGCAAAATCGGATGTGCCAAAGAAAACTCATGCCTCACAACAGGATGTCTTGAAGATTTAACGCGTCACAACTGCTCAATAGATGCAATCCAGAACATATGAAACACTGCTTATCGGAGTTGCAGGGAATATACGGTACAACCATTCCAATCTCTTTAATCTCCCTAGCTTCCATTATTAGCGAATGATACTTAACACACTTGGTGATATGGCTTCCAGAGGAACAAATTTCCTCAACTTGGGGCATTTAACGACTTCCTTATTATGGTATCTGACCTTTTGGGAGCGTACATGCACTTTTGACACACGTTCGACTATGGCATCCTTTCCCAACCCCAAGGGTCAATCAACCATTATGACGGTTTCGATGCTTGTATCTATCGTACTTGATTTTCCATGCTATGGTGTGCAAATATAACTCATTCAAACTAAAGAGGAGCGACGACGTGGAAGAGGACATTACAGGTCATTCAAAAGGGCAACTAGGATCACATAAGTATTAAATGATCGAGACTAACGAGCTCTACAGGTAAGCATCAGTCTATTATGTTTCTATTTACATATTACTATGCATTGCAAGAAATATCCTCCCAACTACTGAACAAAGTTTGCTCCATAACCTCATCGAGGAACTTGAAAGAAACATCAAAGAAAAATCAACAAATTAATGAAGGATATTGGACTCCCTGAGTTCGACACCCCCGACAACTTCATCTACCTAAGAGATGTAGTTGAGTCACATGCCAAACAAGATTCACTATGGATTGAAAAGCTTGCAAAGATGACCGATGTGAGGCCAGGGAAAGTGCAATGATTTGCAGGACATCCAATCAGAGATTGAACCATGCTACAACAGTTAAACTCCAGTCTAGTGAAGTACCGGATGCATGCGATGGACATCAGAGGAATACATGTGGTTCCGGTGGGACAACACAAATTTCCATGGGCCCAAATTTGTGAAGATCTGTTTATCAGTTGGTCTGAGTATGAGAGAAATCACCCTTTTCAAGAGATATCACAGGCTAACTATTAAATAAACTGTTAGTATAGGATGCCACGTGGTGAATTTTGTTTTGCTTAAAATGCACTTAGCCGTTAATTTCAGTTAAACTTTACATTATAAATAAATACATTGACCAAATAGTTAAGGGTCGATGGTTGTTCCAAGAACTCTTTCTTTCTGGTTGTTAAGAATTATTTTGAAGTTGCTATGAATTGAGAAGTCGTTCTGGACCAAAGACAAAGTTATTTTCATCAAATGCATGTGTGAGTGGATGCATAGAAGAACTATTTCCTATCTCATTTCATGAATAGATGTAACAAGTAAGAGTTGTCCAATTTATTGTCAAGTTATCTGGTGCAATGCTTTGTTGTTCTTTTCTTTAATGATGAAGATGATGAATCATTGTGTGATTATGTGATGAATGGTTATGGTGGATGAATTATTTTTCTTGTCATTATCTTATTGCCTATGTGTTTTCTTTCTGATAATTAGTAATATCAGACAGTAATTGGATGTTGACATGGTTAACTTATTAGTACTAGGCCTGTGGTATAAAATTGTCATCTGCATGTTTGAGTAGCAGGTTATCCCAAGCTTAGCCTCTTCCCCAATAGCTAGAACTTAATTCTATTTTGTTTCCAAGTTCATTTATACTGGCTTACACCTCACATCGGTCTCGTCCAAGAGAAAATACAAAAAAAGATAGTCTAAACTGAAGGAAGAGACTTCACAAGGAAATGTTAAAGGCCATCGATTAATTGGTTAGATCAAGAGATCTGGAGAACCATTCCATTCCAAACACTACGGAGTTTAATTGGGCCTCGGTGGAGGGTTTGGTTCCTACTGTTGGATTAAGGGGTACAATTTATGAACCGTGCCTTAGGAGCAAATGGAAAATATAGTCACCTATTCCACACCTAAAAAATCTTCCAGCATCTCACAAAACTCAAAAATGATGCTCCGTTAGGTTTTTATGTCGTTAGGAGAAATTGGCCGAGTACCTGAAATGGTTTGGGATGCGACTTGCAATTGGGAATATAACGAATATCGATAATCATATTAAAACATAGACTCCGATGGATTACTGGGATAGGATTTCAACTAGAATATCCCTCACTCTCGGGTGCCATGCCTTAGAAGTTTCTTTAATCATTGATTTCGAGAACTAGTGTTTTGCTCAGTTTGAAGCAATGCAGCATTTGGATTAAGGGGACAATTTATGAAACCATGCCTTAGGAGTGGATGGGTAATATGGTCACCTATTCCATGCCTAAACAATCTTGCATCTTCTCACGGAACTCAAAATTGTTTCTCCGTTAGTCTTTTATGCCCTGAGCGGGAATTGACCAAGAGTCCCCAAAAGGTTTGGGATGCAACTTGTAACTTGGAATAAAAATAAAATCGATACTTGAATTGAGGAACCATCATCTTTGTTGGCTTCCTGGCATAGGATTTTAGCTAGAGCACCCCTCACTCCCGGTTTCAACTCCTCAGAAGTTGTTTTTTTCATCGATTTTGATAACTAGTGCTTTGCTTAGTAATAATAAATGCAACATTTGGATTTAGGGGTCCAATTTACGAAACCATGCCTCAAGAGAAAATGGATAATGTGGTCACCTAGTCCATGCATAAAAAAGCATGAAGAATCTCATGGAGCTAAAAAGTGCTGCTTTGTTAGGCTTTTATGCCCAGAGGATGAATTGCCAAGAGTCCCCAAAATGGTTTGGGATAAGACTTGAAACTGGGCATAAAATGAAAAATGAGACTCGAATTGAGGAACCGTCGACTCCGATGGATTCCTAGCATAGGATTTTAGCTAGAGAACCATTCAAATAATACACAATATTCTTGCGAAAAATTAGCTATACTATCGACGAATTTTTTTCGTTGATAGTATAGCAAATTCGTTTCAAGATTATTTACATTCGTCTCTCTTGCGACGATATGAAATTATGCTTGGATTCATTTCATATTTGGTTTATCAAATTGAAATCAAAATTTGATACTTTGCAAGCTAGATGGACCTTGAGTCAAATACAAATATGAAATTTGGAATCATTAACATATCTACTAGAACATATGAAAAATAGGGTTTATGGTTTACATGATGATATGATGATGGAAGAAAGAGTGTGTATGAGTGAAATTTGAGTCCAGAAACCCTCCCATATCATTAAGTCATGCAAATATTCTATCCATGTCAAATTTCAATGCATACAGATACAATTTGAAAAAATGTCAACGCTGGCCCCATTCACATGTCATTATTGCCTGCCTCTAGTATTTTTATGGTGTTGATTAAGCAATCAACAAAAAAATGGGACTTTTCATCACAACTATGACACAGATACATTGTATATACATTAATGTAGAAACTAAAAGAAAAATGAAGAAATACTGACGAAAACTTAAAACTTGCGTCAACCAAATTGTGTACTTTGAAAGAAAATTAGGGTTTATGGTTTACATGATGAATTGATGATGGAAGAAAGTGGGTGTGTGAGTGAAATTTGAGTCTATAAACCCTCCCATATCGTTAAGGCATGAAAATATTCTATCCATGTCAAATTTCAGTGCATACAGAAACTGTTTGACAAAATTTCAGTGTTGGCCCCATTCACAGGTCACTGTTGTCGGTGTCTAGTCCTCGTACAATTTTCGTTCCTTGTTCCTTGTAAAAATCGTTTGACATTACACATGTACCAACATCTAGTACTGGAAGGGAGTAGTTTTATGGCATTGATTAATCAATCAACGAAAAAAGAGGGATTTTTCATCAGTACAACTATGACACAGATACATTGAATATAAATTAATGTAGAACCTGAAAGAAAAATGAAGAAAGACTGATGCAAAATTAAAACTTGCGTCAACCAAATTGTGTACTTTGAAAGAAAATTAGGCTTTCAAAAAAATTTATATAGAAATGACAAAAACATTTATCAAAACTTTGTTGATGCAACACTGTGACAACAAAATTGATGAAATCTTATATGATCACGATGGTATAAAAATGAAAGAGCTTCTCTTAGTTTCAAGAATAATTTATCCTCTACTAAACAAGGCCAACCACGTGAATGTGGAATCTCATATGGCCCCTCCCCTCCCCCTCACATCTCTCTCAATTGATCCCCAAAACCCAATCTTAAAATAGAAAATAATCGAAAGTAACGTCCTATTAAGATTCATGCATAGAAACTAAAAAAACAAAAATTAATGAAGGTACACGAAATTATGTGTTCCTAAATGATATTTTTAGTCTACCACGTACTTTAGTATATTGACAACTATTTTCAGATTTCACATAATAATTAAATTGTTGATACTGAGAGGGGGGTGAATCGG
>ML780699.1:0-25041 GCA_009831015.1 Picea engelmannii | reverse complement strand
AAAAGATGTATAAGGCCAATATATATAAATATGTATACCAAAATTATTACCTTAATGAAGGTATGCCAATCATGTGTTTTTACCCCACCAAATTCATCTTTATTCGTTAAGATATTATTTATGTTTGAAGCAAAACCCGTGGGAAATTTAATTCTTTGAATGACCTCTTTTACATAATTTTTTTATTTCTCTGTTAATAATCATGGAAGGTTATTTCGGTCTAGTACTCCATCTGATCTATTTGAATATCAGATCATGCTTCACATTGCATGATTGGCTTCCTGAATATCAGTACAAATTTTGACAATTTTTTCTTCGTCCACCTACCATCTATGATTCGCCATAACGTTTCAGTCACATTCTTCCCGATATGCAATGTATCAAACAAATGAGCTATTTTTATCTCCTCATAGTAGGGAAACCTCATGAATTGAGTAGGATAACATTTAATTCCTCGTGGAAGCCCATTATTAATAACTTCATGATGGTTGCGGCCTTCATGAAGCATAAAAGAAATCAAAAAAATAATTATCAAATACGGCAAAATAAATTCAATGATTAAAATAAGCATTCAAAACATTACATGATCTATGATACATTATGAAACTGAGTACCTTGATGATTTCTATTATATTCCAACCTCCATAGGTGAGGTGTCATTCTTCATGGTTTTAAACTAGTCTCTTCTTTCCCATTGAAAAGATGTTTTTTAGTAGTACGATACCTATGGTTCTTAGGAAGAAGGTTCCTATACTCATCAAACACCATCTTTCCTAAAAATTTTGAATGACGATACTTCATTTTAGGTCCAAAAACTAGACATGCAAATTACCCTTTGTTTGAAAACCTACAACAAATGGATTAATGCCAATTATACGATGAGATTATTTAAAAAATAAACATGCACCATGATAACATTAAAAAATTATATATTATTAAAGAGAAATATTAGAATGCTACATACCACAAAAATGTGTTAGTTCAGGGGCATCATGAATTTTCCATAAAAGTATTCCAAGAGATTTTAATTTCTTCTCCCCGATTGGTTTACATATGTCATACATTGTGATGTCAGACCATAGCTTTAGTAGCTCGTCAATAAGAGGCTCGATATATAAATTCATATCTTTAACTTGGAACTTACCTAATTGTTTGAAATTACACATAATTACTATAGGAATGATATCATGTAATATATATAAGTAAATAAATAAACAAAATATATTATGCAAAAATTGAAACAAATGAAAATATTACATTCAAAAAATTAATGTAAACAAATACCTAGAACAAAATTATGTGCTCCCTCTTTATTGACATCCAAGGAGGAATGTTATTGTTGATAATGAAAATAGGCCATACTGAGTAAATAGACCTAAGCTCTCTGAATGGATTAACACCATCAGTTGCTGATGAAATCCTAACATTATGAGGTTCATCTTTGAAATCTGCCCATTTTTTTCTCAATTTCCCTAAATGCAAAACCATTGGCAGGCATTCAAAGAACACCAACTCCACTTCTTTTACATGCATGGTAATCCATAAATTGTGTTATGCTTTCACACCTGAACAATCACTGGAAACATGGAATTATGGGAATATGACGAAGAACCTTTCGAGGCACCCTTTTTGTTACTTGAACGGTTCAATATCTATTGATAAGGCATTGCGGACATTCTGTTTTCGAAGCATGTTGTCCATAATATATAATATGGTCATTAGGACATGCATCTATAGTTTTATAATCCATTCCAATGTATTTCATAATGGCATGCAAACCTTGATATGTGCGAGGTAAAATATTTGATGATGGTAACAAAAATTCCCTAACAATCTACAACATAACAAATAACAAGTTAATGTGAGAATATTAATCGTAAAAATTGCATTCTTATTTTACACATTAATTAACACTAAAGACAAATAGAAAAAAAACAACATTTATGTATAATATGAGATGAAACATATTACACACCTTAGGATCTGTGTCATACAAGTGTTCAAAAAATTATTCATAACCTTTAAGTTCACTAGCAGCAATGTAGTGGAGATAAGATTTTCTCTTGATCCTTCATAAGGTCGTGTATTTTCCTTTTCTAGTAGAGGTTCATCATAAATACCAGCAATGTCCCCATCCTCACCCGGCTACGAAAAAAAATCTTGGATCATTTGATTTGTCCCATCATCTTATTCCATGGGATCATTAACTTGATTTGTCCCATAATCTTCTTCTATGAGATCCTCATTTTCTTGGTTATGATGTTCCTCAGCTTGTACAACATCATTTCTACTAAGACTTGGTGCAATATTCTATCGAAAGTTAGAGGGAAACTCTAACTTTATAATTACAAAAAATCATGCAAAATTAGTGTATACTATAACAAACATTCAAAGAATATATATACATATATATAATTTTATATAAAATTGACAAAATAAAAAAAAGATAATGAATATATGGCTAATTACCGTGGGATGATATTCATTCCCGCCATCAATGTGCCATGTTTCCTACAATGTTTTGTAGCTGTTGCTATTAAAATTCTTACGGGACGTATGAGGAAACATTTTTGGCAAGGGAAATAACATCTACCATCACCCTTTTCACCCGCTTTAATTTTTTCCCCACCTCTAACTATATTCTGTGACATTCTTCCGCACAACTTCTGCACAAAAATACCCTTTTGGAACTGTCGTTGTTATAGCAAGAGTGTCATACTATCTTTAAATCGTCAAATATTTATAGGTCAATTTAGGTCACCGTCGTCGCAATTGCGATGACTGTGACCTAAATATTTCTTTTTATTTACTTAATTATTTGTTTTATTTAGGTCACTTTGTCGAAGACGGGAACAGTTATAATGGTCAAGTCAAAGTTCATCGCTTTTGTGATGAAGTTTGACTATATCAATTTAGACTTTGTTAAAATGTATAACGGTTAATAGGGAGTGTCCCTCTTGCGACGAAAACACAAGTTTGTCAAAATTGAGAAAGTAGTCCACCATATTGATTATCGTCGCAAAATAGATGAAAATTTGCTTCCGTCGATAGCGTGATGAATATGGGGTGTATTTAGATCAAAATTGAAAAATTGAACTTTTTCTCTTGAATTTTTGTGATGAAAGAGTACTTTCGTCGCAAGTAGTCCTCACAATTTTTTCAATGCGTAGTAGTGATTCAGTATCTCAACTGCATACTTCCCCTTTTCAAGGAAGATCTCTCCTGATTGTTTCCACACTTATAATCTCAGAAAGTAATGGATCAACCCAATGTCTTTCATATCAAACTCTCAAGTCAAATCCTTCTTGCATTTGGAAATAAGTTCCTCATCCCCTGTGAGGAATATATCATTTTCATATAATACCAATATAACAAGAATATTACCAAACTATAAGATATATAAGTTGGGATCTACTTCACTCTTAGTGAAGCTAGATCCTTAAAAATACTTGCCAAACCTTGAGTACCATGCTCGAGGTGCCTTCTTGAGTCCATACAAATAATTGTTTAATTTGCAAACATGAGATTCCTTCCCATGTACCTCAAATCCCTGAGGTTGATTTATGTACACCTCCTCCTTAATTACACCATTGAGGAAAGTTTTCTTCACATACATTTGATGAATCTTCCACCTCATGAATTATGAGAGAGAAATAACCATCCTGATAGAAGAATACCTAACCACTAGAGAAAAAGACTCATCGTAGTCTACACCCTCTCTATGGGAGAACCCTCTTGCTATGAACCTCTCCTTATACTTATTGATATTTCCATATGCAGTATGCTTGATCTTGTAGATCCACTTGAAAGTTACTATCATCTTCCCTTTTGATCTCAAAATGATATCACATACTTCATTCTTGATGATGGATTGGTACTCCTCCATCATGGCATCCTTCCAAACCTACTAGCATGCTTCTTCCTTAAAACTATAAAGCTCATAATCAATAATGTTACTCATAAGAGCCACATATGAGCCAAATATCTCCAGTGGTCTTCTCTCTCTATGGGTGTTTCTGGGATTTGTTTGTCTCTTAGAAGTATTTAGGGTATCTCAAAGCCATTTAGGTCTCGTGTCTTGGACACTAGGAGAATATACTAGATCCTCCTCTTCTAGCTCATCCTCATGATCTAAGGGTTTCTCCCCTATACTGAATGGGACTATACTCTCCTCAACCTTTGGAGCCTCTTTCTCCTCACCACATGATGGGATCTCTTGAGACCCCTTGAAAGAAAAATCCTCCTCAAATATGACATCCCGATTGACCTCAACATATCGTTGTCCTAGAGTGTATATATAGTAGGCCTTCAAAGTCTCATTGTATCCCAAAAACATACCCTTACCCCCTAAAGTTTGTAACTTAGTCTTGTTCTCCTTAGGAACATAGATATATACTGGACAACCAAATATCCTCAAATTCCCTTTCTCTGGTCTTGCTCTTGTGAATGTCTCCTTGGGAGTCGTGTACTCCAAGATCTTATGAGGAATCATGTTATGAATATAAACTATCATGTTGCATGATTATACCTAGAACTCTAAGGGTAGATCCTATTCATGTAATGTTTCCCTAATGGCCTCAAGTATGGTCTAGTTCTTCCTCTTGGAAACCCCATTCTACTGAGGGTTGTAAGATAATGAATTATCCCTGTTAATCCTTCATTTCTTCCAAACATTCTTGAATTATTTATAGGTATACTCTCCCTCATTGTATGACCTCAGGAACATTATCTTCTTCCCTGTCTGATTTTCCACTAAATCCTTCAACTCCCTGAATTGACTAAAGCCTTCATCCTTGGTCTTCATGAAGTAGATCCATGTCCTCTTGGAAAATTCATCAAGGAAAATCACATAATATTGGTGACCAACCATAGATGGAACTAACATCAGTCCACTCACATATGAATGTACCAGGTCCAAGATTCTCTTTGATCTACTATCATTTCTTTGAAAAGAATCCTTGAAATTCTTTCCAAGTGTACAACCTATGCATACTCCTTGATTATTAGTTCTAAACTAGACCTATGACCATATTTATTAATATTGGTAGATATTTTTGATGCAAGTGTCCCAATATCCTATTCCAAGTATCACATGGGTTATCATTGTGATGCATTAGGTCCTGAGTTGGTTGATCTGTTAGCTTGTAAAGACTACCATCATGAGTTCCAATGACTTACACTGAATCAAGAATCAATCTCTTTGGCCAGGAAGGAACCTTCAAATCAATGAATACCATTGAATACCCTCTTTCCTCCATGGTAGAGATAGAGAGTAGATTCTTATTCAGTCCAGGTACATACAATACTTCACTCATATTAAGAGGCTTTCTAGACTTCAGATGAAACAAAGTTGTTCCAACTCCCTTGACTACATACCTGACATTATCTCGAAGTTTCACTTGCAATCGTGAGTTATACTATGTTATAATGGTGAGTTATTCCTATGAACCTGTCATATAACGAGAAGCTCCTCTATCCACTAGCCTTGTTTCCATGGTGACCTCTCTGAAACAAAAAAAATAACAAGAACAAGAATAAGTACAACACTTTTCTAGTGTTGTGACCAAAAAATGTGTCTCGAGATGATCCCTTCTCCTCAAATCCCAAGCTCTGATACTGATCCAAAAATCCTTAGATGTCAACACAATATTTAAACACATACATCACCATCTAACCTAATTAAAAATATTATTTTGATCATCTTTGACATATTTTCATAATACATGTGAATCCTCTTACTTATCCAAAACATCATAAAATGATGAATATCTTACAAAATAATGAGGGATAACACAGCAAAAAATAAAAGAACTATGAAGAAAAGATTCAATGACAGAGTTCACCTCTCCTAGGCTATATCTGTGAGACCCTTTCAACAATGAGACTTCTCTTCATTAATATCAAATGCCAAAAGTTACAATGAAATGGACTTAGAAAATATAAATTTGAATTCACTTTTTAATTATGCTACTCAACCTAAAAAATAAGGTTACTATTGAATTCCTCTCAAAATTATGACAAAAATGAGTATAAAATCAACTATGTTCTGAACTGGTTCAAAATGACCCCCTTATTTAAACAAAACAATGCACTGAGATTCTCATACAAGGAAATTTGAACTAAGATATTCATAAACAAAATCTTAGAAAAAAATAGACATAACCATCATGGTCCTCTAAAAAAACTAAGAATGAGTATAAACATGACTATGTTTGGACAAAGGGCTCAATGACACACAAAACAATGAAACACCATAACTAGGCACCTCTTGGCATGCATTCCAATGCACCTTACTATACCCTGCATGGAATTCCATGAAATGTCCTCTATCTCAGGATCCATGCCCATTAAATATCTTAGGTTGACCAAAATTGTTGCCTGAACTTGGCATTGACGTAGGCATCAATATTAATATAACATCATTGGGTTGTTATAATAAGCAACAACTATAGCACATTGGTAGGAAAAAAAAATTCAAGTCATTTGGTATATTGGAATATTCCTCATAGATGTTTTCTAGATCGGGGGGTTCAATCCCCTATGAATCCAAGAAAATTTTGATCTGCATCCCAACTTGGGATTCTCAAAGGTGCCACGTGGAGCCATTTTATTGGTCTGTGTGATAGCCTATTATTGGCCCTTGTCACTACTTGGTGTATGAGCTGCCACATCATTGTTGACTATGCTAATGACTTAGTTGCCACTTGTTTTCCATGTCATCATATGGTAGGCCATAAGTCACCCTTCCAGTGGAGCCACGTGGATCATATGTATGACACATTGCATTTTCCAACTGGTCCAATTGGATGTCCATTCATCCAAATCCAGGTGACATGTGGTAGCCTCTGGTGCTTCCATGACACCATGTTCATGTCATGCTGATGTCACCTATCCATGTATCACTCTCTGAGGTTACCACTTGTTGTACGGATGCTGACATCATGTTCCCATGTTGATTGTATGGAAGGACATGTGTCATCCTATAATTCATCCAACTTAGTTGTATATATTCCATGTGGCAATATTCCATGCTAACATCAATGATACAAACTACCATTCCATCATTTTTCCTATTTTTTTTGAAACTTTTGAATTCCATAACTTTCTCATATGATTTCCATTTGAAGCGATTCACACGTCGTTGGAAATCTCTCATCGATATCTATGCAATAAATTTATTTTTAAAGGGAAATTGAGATGATCAAGTTTTTGATCATTTTGGATCCTCCTAGATCTCTTTGAGTTTTTTGGATCTTCTTGAATCACACGTTCCCACTGAAGAACTTTTGGTCCTCCAAAATTATCGATATTTGAACAACTTAGTGATGATAACTCTACTTCACTCTTCCACCTTATTGAATTTATCTTCATGGATTATTCGACAACTTAGTGATGATAAAGCTTCTTCACTCTTCCACCTTGTTGAAATGCACTTGGACTAATTCCCATCTTGGAATTGATATTTTCCTTTGATCTTCATATTGGATATGGATTTGATCTCCTTCTTGAACTTTCATGACCTCAAAGAAAATAATCTAGATGATGTACTTATGTTTTCTTCTCTGGAACATAGCTCTGACTCTGGATCTTTGCAACAACTCTGACTCTTACTCTTTCTTACAATTACTGGCACTAGTTTCTAGCTATAGATATAGCTATGGTCATGGATCATTGATTCCTTCATTACATAAGTTTACTCACTGACTCTCTACTCTGCAATATCCAAATATGAATCCTGACTCGACATACACTCCCATCTCTTTCTTGCTGAAGATAGTCTGTCTTAACAATCATGAAACCAAGTCAAATGTTGATCTATGCCTCACCCATCTTGGATTAATTGTTCTTGTAATATTTGATGTATCTTTTGGAGTATCTGAATTAGTTCTATGTTCATTTCCTCTCTCCTGCCTTGAAAGAAAAAACCCAAACATGTTTTCCACAAACATTTGTACCATTTCACTTTCTTTTGTACAAGGTATACATCTTACAAGAACATGGCATAACATTCTAGAGATGTTGATAGAATAAAGAGTACATATTTCACCTTCTATCTTTATAAAAATAATTGTATTTCTTTACCATCTCTAGGAAGACATTGCATAACTATAATTCTCTTCTCACTCTCTATATGCATGTCCAACACCTACATTCTTCCATATTTCACCTTTGTACTTCATAATAAGAATGATTTTACATAGGTAATTCAATCCATATGCAGTTCATTAGCTGATAATAAGACAATATTACAACAATTTTCTACACCATTGTCGAAAGGTTATAGAAATCCCTACAAGATCCCTCTCTCTCTCTAATTCTCCAAGAGTGGCTAATAAAACCCTCTATTACAACAATGGAAAAATAAGTTAGAAGGTATTTACATATGCATTCTGTTGGAGCTGGAAGTCACTCCTGGATTGCTAGCAGGAGTAGAGCCCGACGCCCATCAGTTTAATGTCACAATTTGTTTAAAAGGGGGTGATCAAATGGAAGCAAACTCAGAATAGTCGTCTCAACTCAGAAACCAGGCCAGGCATGCATGAACGAGTGAGGTCTTGATAAACTTCAAACAATGAGTTGCAATACAGGGTGAGTAGGGGGAAGACTTCATGAGAAGAGTGCAAGGGTCTGCCATAAACATCAGGTTCATAACAGACTGAGGCAGAAAGCATTCAAACACAAGATCTTCTTATGTTCAAAAAATGACACCAGAGGGCACAAAAATGTCACAACAAATCCTTTATCATAACAATATTGTTAAATCCATGCGAATCTTTCGACTGTGGACTCTCTAGCATAAGATGAAACAAAGATGGAAAAAGGAGAACTGTTTGTTATAAACCAAGAAGTCTCAAACACAAAGGCATAACCAGGAAACTAGAATGTTCACCAAAACTTTACAGTCGGGAGCTTAGCTCTACCATCGATAGATACAAAAATGGCCAAAATGCCTACATATACTCAAAATAACAACAGCAGCAGAACCAAGGTACTGCATTGAAGGCTTTGCGTCTGCATGGCTTCTGACACTCTACAGCCGCAATCTTTGAATAACCGTGCAACTTATGGCAGACGCGATCGATCTTCTGATAATTTTATCGGTGAATCGACGTGCCTTTAATTTCATGCAGGACTTTCCCATTATGGCGGAGACGATGTCTAACCACCACCAACCGCTTCAATAAATGCTTCTTGGGATTGAGGACGACCCATCCAACTCAGCACTTCGGGATATGGAAGACCCCTCACGTTGCCACCTGGGATAACTGAATAGCTTGAGGGACAGGTATGGAGGCCAACACGGGAAGTGGGGTAAGGCTACAGAATGATGGGGCCACAATCGCAAGGATGAAGCAAGAACGATGAGAGGCGATAAGAGGCGACGGGAGGATAAACGTGGCAGTCTTAACGTAGTGAGAGGCTGACACGGAGGGAAAGGGGTATGTGGCAGGTGTTAAATGGGTGATGAGACGAGGGAAAGGATATATGGAGGCATGAGAGAGGGGTGAATGGTGACACATGGTGGCAAGGGAGAGGCGGACAGGGAGATGTCATGACGCTAGTATGGCCCACACGGGTTAAAGACGAGGCAGTTGAGAAGGTCGGGGCTACACCTGAGTCATTGATCCAGGCTCCTCAATCGTGGCCATCGAAAAACTGCATCCACGATTCCGGACCCCCCCCCCTCCGCTTAAAGGTAGAAAGGCGGGGGGGGGGAGTTCGGAATTGCTTTCATCGTCGTTGATCCGGGCGTGCCAATATGAACCGTTGGAGAGTTGCGCCCGTGATTCTGGACCCCTCCCTCGCTTAAAGGTCGAAAGGCAAGGGGGGTCCGGAATTTTCTGTGTGCCGTCGATCTAGGCATGCAAAATCCAGCCATCCAAAAGTGACCCATGTTTAATGCAGATGCGCTTGCGCCCAAAACTTAGGATAAGTGGGTTTTGACCCATTCTTTTGCAATTTAACCCCTTTGCAAGAAATATCGCTAACATTTGGCTCCATGGGGGATAGAGTCATCCCTGTGATGCTCTAAGAACTCTTTTGCAGACTTAGTGCCTTTGCTGTTGGGTTATGGAGTCATTTATTAGTCCAAAAAATGAAAACAGAAACAATATTTACAAAACAAAACCAAAAAGAGCCGACTGCGGCTCACAGAAAACATTTTTTTAAGAAAAGCCCATTGACTGGGCCACTGAACACTTCATTGCCTTCCAGATCCTACAACCTGTAAGTGTTGTTTGAAAACACTTCGAGGATCTTGAAAGGCCCGAACCAGAGGGCATCAAATTTACTGTGTTTTCCCTTTTCCTGCTTGGGTGCATCCCACTTGAGTACCAGATCGCCCTGTTCAAATTCCTTCTTTTTGCTCTTCCTGTCAAAAGCCCGCTTGATCTTCTGCTGATGATTGTAAGCTCTATCAAGGACCTATTCTCTGATCTGCTGCACCTCCACCATCTGATGAATTCTTCTAAGCACATGGTTGGGCTCTCCTTCATAGTCCTGGAGGAGATTCGCCACAGGTAAGGCACGCTGAGTGGGGAAAACGACCTCTATTCCGTAAACTAGTTGGAAAGGTGAGAGGCCTAGGGACTTCTTGGTTGTCACCTGATCAACCCAGAGAGAAAATTTGAGCTTTGAGTCCCAGGCCTTATGATTGTCCTCCAATAATTTTTTGATGAGCTTGATTAGGATTTTATTGGAGGAATCTGCCAGTCCGTTTCCCTGAGGATAGTAAGGAGTGGAATGGATCAGTGAAATCCCAAACTGTTCACAAAACTTGACCAGAGGCTCAGACCGAAATGGGGAAGCATTGTCAGTGACAATTTTGCTGGGACAGCAAAATCTGGCTATGATGTCCTCTAGGAAGCCGATGATTACTTTGTGAGAAGTGCTTCTGGTGGGGACATCTTCTATCCATTTAGTGAAATAATCAGTCACAGTGAGGATCCATCTATGCTGGCCGCTTGAGGGAGGATGAATTTCTCCGATGAAATCCAATCCCCACTGCTGAAAAGGTGCTGCAATTACTACAGGTTTTAATGGTAGAGACTTGAGTTGTTGTTTACCTGAGAACTTCTGGCATTTAATGCAAGCCCTGACTTCTCTGTAGACATCAGCAAACAAAGTAGGCCAGTAATACCCAGCCTGAAGGATTTTGTGGGTTGTGGTCTTCCAAAAATGATGACCTCCACAGAGACTGCTATGAAAATCAAACATTACCTTCTGGTCTTGCAGTGGGTCCAAACATCTTAATAGTATCCCCAAAGGGTCTCTCCAGTATAAGGCTCGGTCAATGAGGCAATATTTGACCGATTTGAGCTTCAAAGCTCTGGCTCTACTCTTTCCCAATCCGTCAGGGGGCTTCAATTCCTGTAGAAAGTACATGATATCCCTGTACTAGGGACATTCTGCTAGTGGTATAGTGATCTGTGAATTACTGTTGGATGACTCAACTTGTTCATTGATGCAGTTAATCCCCAGAGTTTTGAAATTGGATTCAGCCAGCAACCTGGCCAAACCTTGCCCCCTTATTAACTTGGTAGGCTTAATCTCCAGGTCAAACTCCAGGATCTTGGCTATCCATTTACCCCTTCTCCCATCTATGTCAGGTTGTATAAGAATGTCCTTCAGAGAGGGTGAAGGGACATATGCAGTGACCCTGGAGTGCAAAACATAGATCCTGAAGGCTTTGAGGGATTTCACCAATGCATAGGCCTGCTTTTCCATGATCTCATATCTGAGTTCAACATCCCTCAATGCCCTGCTAAAGAAGGCAATGGGATGTTCTCTCCCTTGATCGTTTCTCTGCAATAAGACTGTTGCTACTGAGTCCTCGAAAGCAAATGAGAAAATCAGGAAATCTTTAGAATAATCAGGATTGATTAGCACAGGTGCCTCAGTCAATTCTTTCTTTATCTGCGCAAAAGATTCCCTGGGTTTAGCAGTCCATTTTATTTCATGGCCCTTCCTGAGCATGGTTGTGATGTGTTTCACCAGCTCAGCAAAATTTGAGACGAATCTCCTCAGAAAGTTTATCTTCCCCAGAAATGCCTGAACTTCCTTCTTAGACCAGGGGAGAGATAAGGCCCGGATCGCCTCCACCCTGCTGGGGTCAATTCTTACTCCTTCTACTAACACTATATGACCTAACAATTTCCCCTTTTTCATAGCAAACAATGATTTCTCAGGGTTTAAAGATAGGCCATACCTTCGACACTTTAGGAAAACCCTCTTCAAATGGCAGCAATGCTCTCTGTCAGTCTTGGAGAAGACTGTGATGTCATCCAAATATATCACCACAAACTAGTCCTTCTCCCCAACGAAGACTATGTCCATGGCTCATTGAAACGTTGCTCCTACATTCATCAACCCAAAGGGCATTTTGGCATACATAAATGTGCCCCAAGGAGTGGTGAATGTTGTTTTCTCTCTATCCTCAGGCATGACTGATATCTGATTGTATCCAGAGAAAACATCAATCATGGATATCCTTGATGCACCAGTTACCCTCTAAAGAATGTGTTCCATGTTAGGCAGGGGATAATTGTCCTTCCTGGAACTTCTGTTCAGGTTCCTGAAATCGACACAGAGTCTGATTTCTCCACTTTTCTTTCTCACCGGAACCAAATTGGCCACCCATTCAGAGTATCTCAAGGGGAAAATGATCTAGGCATCCAACAGCTTCTTCACTTCCTTCTCCATGACAGGTAGCAACATGGGGTTTATCTATCTCAGCTTCTTCTTAAATGGCTTAGCATCCTCTTTCAGCAGGATCTTGTGCTCGATGACTGATGTATCATACGTTTTGAGGTCTTCGTAGGTCCATGCAAACACATCAGCAAACTACCTCAACAACTTAGTATACTCGGCCCTCTGCTCCCCAGTCAAACTCTTTGACAACTTGACCAATTTTGGCTCCTCAGGTGTGCCTATGTTGCATTCAGTTGTGTCATCATCATCACCTGAAACTTTACCTTTTACTGCCACATCGTTCCCATCAAACAACCTTTATAACAGGATTAGTCCTCTCGGTATGTGGTTGCTAGGTAGCTGAATGATCCAGTGATCAGTTATTTTATTTGCAAATTCCCCAGGGTGATGGTCATCTTCCTCTTCAGGATTCTCATCTATGTGCATTGTGGAAAAGTCATCAATGGACTGGAGGAATTTTTCAATCTCCTGATCATCCTCAAACACCTTCTAGTATTTGACGTTGTCTGGTATAGAAGGTCTGTATTGTATTTCAACATCAGACTTGGCAGTGGGGTGTGTGGGAATTTCGAGCACACTAGCTGCGAAAGCTAGAAAATTGGCCGAGGTATTTTCCTCCCTTGGAATGTAGGAAATATTAAAAGCCAGGAAGGAATTATCAACCAGGTCCCATACCTCATTCCTGTAACTCCTAAGCCGAGGATGCTTAGTCTGATAAACATTTTTGACTTGCTGGACAATTAGTTCTACATCTCCAAACACATCCATCTCCTTGATTTCCATTTCTTTTGCAGCTCTTAATCCCAGAACCAGAGCTTCATACTCTACCACGTTATTGGTGACCTCAAATTCCAGTTGGTATGATAGAGAGATGGTCTCATGACAAGGTGATATAAATATCACTCCGGCACCGGCACCCATACTGGAGGAAGCTCCATCAAAGAACATCTTCCAAATAGAGGAAGTTGGAGGGGAGGTCTCCTGATTGAGGATGGGATGCTTTCTGATCTGCAAAAAATCTTCAGGGGTGTGGGTGAGCTGTAGAAAACTAGAGCCTAAATCAGTGTCCAAGGCATAGATGGGATGATTGGTAGGGTTGGCCTCGTCACTGACAATGTAGGCTAGCTGGGCTTCTCTGTATAATCTCCTATGTTCCCCTCCAAAGACCGGAATGGTGGCATATGTGAGGTCCATCTGCAAGGTTCCCCCTAGTCTCTTGATCCAGGATCTTGACAATAGCATGCCAAACTTAGGGGGAACATCAGCTACCACAATATCCATGACCATGCTCTTCATGGGTAGCTGAAACAGGGAAACTACTAGGTCCTTGATGACTCCCAAACACTGCACCCTCCTGGAGTCAAAAGAATAGAGGTCATGATAGGCTCGGGTGACTTCCAGTCCTAATTCTTCCATGATGGCTTTGGGCATGAGGTTATGGGAGGCCCCTAAGTCCATAAGGAAATTATGCAGTACTTTGTCATGTATGTTCAGGGATGTGTAGAAGGGAGGGGATGAATCATCTCTGTCTTCTACCATGGGACCTAGGACAACTGCAGGCCTTTCATCTTGGAGGTTTATGGAGTCTGTGAGAGGGTATGAGGCTTCGGACTTTAACAGCTCAGAGAAGCATTTTTTGAACCCCCCATGTTTAATTAACTCAGTGAGTGGCACAGGAATTCAGATCTTTTGAATTTCATGTTCGAAATTAAAAGAAGACATAGGCTTTGGAATTTTTTTAATCTCAGGAACATGATTTTGGACAATGGGAGAGAAGGGTTGGGCCTTCTTACCTTTGTAAGCATCTGCTATCTCATTAGCAGGATTCTCTGCTCTAGTGGATGACTCAGGAACATCAGGTGTTGCTGCCCTTTTGTTAGAACTCAAGTTGTACCTATCTCGACCGCCACCAGCTTTGTCTCCTTTACTTAATTCATTCCGCTGACTATCCATGAGAGACTTTTCATATGTCGATTGGGTCAGATGGGGGAAAGGGGGAGTGACCTATACAGTGTGAATTTTTGGCTCAGGCTCATCTGCTTCCTCTTGTTCTTCATCAGCCACAAAATTGTTCTGGAAG
Source organism: Picea engelmannii (assembly GCA_009831015.1). NCBI lineage: Eukaryota > Viridiplantae > Streptophyta > Pinopsida > Pinales > Pinaceae > Picea > Picea engelmannii. The sequence continues at coordinate 10,250 of ML780699.1, read as the reverse complement.
GGAGCCTGAACTCTTTGGTCGTCTCTGTCTCTTTCTTTTTCTCTGTGTATAGTTGGAGGAGAGAAATTATTTGGCCTTCTGAAACCTCCTTTATTCTCAGTGTTCTGAGGGCCCTTGTACATTTTCTTTCTCTCCACCTTCAATCTCTCCACCTCTTCTTTAAGGAGGTTCATAGCTTGGGTCAGCTCATTTACTTGAGAGTGGGGAAATGATGGGCTGGAAGTTGAGGCTTCTGACTTTTCCTTTCTTTTGTCTGTGTCGGCCTGGTTCCTCAGTCTGTCAGCTCCCAATATGTTGGATTCCACTTCTATAGCTGCATCTTGCATCTGAGCTAAAGAGGTGGCTCTTGTTTCTCTTAACACGAGACATAATTCAGGGTCAAATGCACTAGCATAGGAAATTTGAGTAGAGGCTTCTAAGGGTTTAATCTCTGCAGGAATCTTGTTGTACATCTTATTAAACCTTTTGGAGAAGTCTGAGACAGAATCTCCTTCCATCTTCCTCAGAGACCCAAACTCTGTCATGTAATACATATAATATTTTTTGTCTCCCCACTGCCTCAGGAAAACGTTATCCAAGGCTTCAATGCCAGCAATAGACCCAGGGGCCAGGCCTCAGAACCACTTCCTCACTTCTCCATCTAGGCTCTGGACAAAGACCCTCATCCAGACATCTTCACTCTCGATATTCAAGTTATCAGCATAGCGTAAAAGGCAGCTAGGTGCTCTTCAGCAGTTATGTCTCCCTCCCCACTGAACTTGGGCATGTACTTAAAATAGTCTCCAGCAGGGAGAGGGTTCATAGGCTGGGGTAGAATCAAAGGAGCATATCTGGAAGCAACTATGGCATCCATTCTGTTTGGAGAGGGATTAACACCAGCCATAGGGGTATTAGGAAGAGGAGAACTCAGAGGAGAAGGAGTATGAACGGGGGATGTCGGAACAGATATCCTCAGAGGAGACAATGGAGGAGACAAAGAGAAAGATTCTCTTTGTGCAACAGTAACAATGAAAGGAGGGGTGGTGAAACCTTCATAAGCTCGAGGTTTGTGATGAGGCAAGACCTCCAGGGAGGGGGGAGTGACAAGGATTTCTCTCTCTGATATCAAACCAGGAGGAGAAAACTCGGCAGGAACACTCCCGAAATTCAGAAAATGGGAAACCTCAGAGGAAGGACGAATAGGAAGCTGAGAATCTGAAAATGGAGTTCTCACAGAAGGGGAGGGCGTATTACCTATTTCAGCGATGGAAACTTCTTTTGCATCTCTCTTTCCCTTTCTGTGCACTGCTTCCACATCGGCTTCTGGTGTAGCTAAAGGCAAGTGTGGATTAGACCTCGTATGTTTGCCTCTCGAAGCCACAGTTGATAGAGAAGGTTCTTCCCAGTGGAGTCATCACAGTGGAGTCGCCAGGTGCACAGTAGCAATCTTCAAGTTCTGATATCTGATGCACCTTCAGAATCAGTTGATCTTTGTCGTTCAATCCCGAGGAAAATATTCAACTTCGTCCCCGGCAACGGCGCCAGAAATGTTGGTGACGAAAGTCACTCCTGGATTGCTAGCAGGAGCAGAGCCCGACGCCCATCAGTTTAATGTCACAATTTGTTTAAAAGGGGGTGATCAAATGGAAGAAAACTCATAACAGTCATCTCAACTCAGAAACCAGGCCAGGCATGCATGAACGAGTGAGGTCTTGATAAACTTCAAACAGTGAGTTGCAATACAGGGTGAGTAGGGGGAAGACTTCATGAGAAGAGTGCAAGGGTCTGCCGTAAACATTAGGTTCATAACAGACTGAGGCAAAAAGCATTCAAACACAAGATCTTCTTATGTTCAAACACATGACACCAGAGGGCACAACAATGTCACAACAAATCCTTTATCATAACAAGATTGTTAAATCCACGCGAATCTTTCGACTGTGGACTCTCTAGCATAAGATGAAACAAAGATGGAAAAAGGAGAACTGTTTGTTATAAACCAAGAAGTCTCAAACACATAGGCATAACCAGGAAACCAGAATGTTCACCGAAACTTTACAGTCGGGAGCTTAGCTCTACCATCGATAGATACAAAAATGGCCAAAATGCCTACATATACTCAAAATAACAACAACAGCAGAACCAAGGTACTGCATTGAAGGCTTTACATCTGCATGGCTTCTGACACTCTGCAGCCGCAATCTTTGAATAACTGTGCAACTTATGGCAGACGTGATCGATCTTCTGACAATTTTATCAGGGAATCGACGTGCCTTTAATTTCAAGCAGGACTTTCCCATTATGGCAGAGACGATGTCTAACCACCACCAACCGCTTCAATAACTGCTTCTTGGGATTGAGGACGGCCCAGCCAACTCAACACTTCAGGATATGGAGGACCCCTCATGTTGCCACCTGGGATAACTAAATAGCTTGAGGGACGGGTATCGAGGCCAACACGGGAAGTGGGGTAAGGCTACAGAATGACGGGGCCACAATCGCAAGGACGAAGCAAGAACGACGAGAGGCGATAAGAGGCGACGGGAGGATAAACGTGGCAGACTTAACGTAGTGAGAGGCTGACATGGAGGGAAAGGGGTACATGGCAGGTGGTAAATGGGTGATGAGACGAGGGAAAGGCTATATGGAGGCGTGAGAGAGGGGTGAACGGTGACACATGGCGGTAAGGGAGAGGCAGACAGGGAGATGTCATGATGCTAGTATGGCCCACACGGGTTAAAGATGAGGTAGCTGAGAAGGTCGGGGCCACGCCTGAGCCGTTGATCCGGGCTCCTCAATCGTGGCCATCGGAAAACTGCATCCACGATTCCGGATCCCCCCCCCCTCCGCTTAAAGGTAGAAAGGTCGGGGGGGGTCCGGAATTGCTTTCGTCACCATTGATCTGGGCACGCCAATCTGAACTGTTGGAGAGTTGCACCTGTNCCCCCCCCCCCGCTTAAAGGTCAAAAGGCAAGGGGGGTCCGGAATTTACTGTGCGCCGTCGATCTAGGCGCGCAAAATCCATCCATCCAAAAGTGACCCATGTTTAATGCAGATGCGCTTGCACCCAAAACTTAGGATAAGTGGGTTTTGACCCATTCTTTTGCAATTTAACCCCTTTGCAAGAAATATCGCTAACACATTCTAACTTTTTTATTTGAAAATAGACATATTTACAAACTATTTTTCCATAATGGAATCTTCTCTTATACCTATCCAGGGATGGGATAGGTGGCTTCTTCATGGACTCATTCTCCCAATAATACTAGAAGGAGTCTCACAAATCCCTATCTATGAAGATGAATATGAATTTGGAGTTGAATACAAATAGCCACTAGATCCAAGTATAGGTCATAAAAGTAACCTATATAGTCTCTCCCTTCTAACACCAAGCACCATCATTGTGTCCTGTGTTTGAATACACTAGTACTTGTCCATCTTGGAACATAACTGCATATCCTTCATCTTCGAAAGATGAAACTGAAAGTAATTTTACTTTCAACTTTGGAACATATATCATATGTTCTATCCCCATAAATCCTCTTGACTCAAGCTGAAATATTACATAATGAACTCATCTTACTGCTTGTCTAGTGTTAGTCCTGGATCCCACATAGAAGTTTGTGTCAATTTATGAGAAAGTAAATAATTTTTATCTCATTCTTGTCATGTGGAAATATGATCCACTATCCATGAACATACCTCGATGTCTTCATACAATATACTATTAATACAAACCATCAAGAAGAATTCTCTCTCAAATCTCTTGGCAAGATTATCAACTTATGTTGAGGCTACTACATGTCTTATTATAAGTTCCTTTACATATTCTTGGTTATGATTCAAACATAAGTCTAGATGAAGTATCCAACACTTCTCAGTCTAATGTCCACTCTTACCACAATGAGTGCACAAGTGTTTGTGTAATGTCCGCACTTTGGGACATCATCACATTGTAGAGGTTTATGATGACCAGAGTAGCCAGATGGATGTTATAGCGAGTACATGGATTATTGAGAGGCATTTTGGGGTCTATCTTGCATCGCTAATCCCATTTCATAATTAATATCCATTCTTCATAGGTTGTATTTGGTTTCATTTCATTCCAACGACTTCCATGATTTTGAGTATTTTGAGCTATAAGTCGATTAAATTCACTAAAGAGGTCATTTTGGGCACATTACTTGGAGGAACCTCTCAGTGTAATAGATCATTGGAATTGAGAGAATAAACACTATAGGATGGGATGATGAGAAGTGATTTTCAGTGGCTAGGGAAGCCACAAGGAGAGATAAGGTTCTTTTTAAAGGTAAAAACGTTAATTTAATAATTAAAGTGATTTAATTAATTAATTAAATATTAATAAAATGAAAATCACTTTGGAGGGAGAAGGTGAGCAGGAAGTATAAAGGAAATTCAAGGGCCTCTATTGATTCATTCATGTATGTATATCATTTTGATATCTGGCTTCTAGTTAGAGGGCCCATCTCTTGGGGGTTTTGAAGGTTTTGACTTAACAAGCCCTAGAGGATGATTCAGTGGTGAAATATTCCACCTAGCTTGTCCCAAGATTGGTATCAGATATGCAATACTCTTCCACACCATTCTAGTTCCATATCTACTCAGTGCAAGAGGGTTCTACACCAGCCACAGGCATAGGAAGGGAAGGAGGGAACACCATTGGGGGTTTCCAACAAGGTGGGCACACCATTTATTGAAGGAAGGTTCATTGTAGGAGTTTGAGGAATCCCTTGGAGATTTGAGCACTTGGATTTTTCTTGCAGGGCCTTGGCCATGATTTCTAGTGCCTCTTGAGAGAGTTCTATGGTACATATTATTTCCTAGAGCATTGGGACGAATTGGAGAGAAGGAGGACATTTTGGAGATTTAGATCTATTCAGTTTGGAGGGGTTATACTTCAGATATGACCCTAAGAATTCACATGGTGACTTGCAGTGTCCTGATCTATCTTTGTGGCAAGTTTCAAGGCATTTGGAGGCCTCCTTCATCAGGGCTGAAATTATAGGGTTTGACAGTTTTAGGAGGGCGCAACTCCATTGGAGGATTCAACATTTGGGGGAGTTTCCCTTGGTATTTCATCTTGATATTTCAGGAGGGGATTCTACTCATCCCGATATATAGTTAGACATATTCAACATGGAATTTGGAGGTCTTTGATAGCAGGGCCAAATTATTGAGGGTCTTCAACATTTCAGCAAGGCGTGGCATCTTCCAGCTTGGGGGTTTAGCATTTCTTACGACCCAGATCTACTCTTGAATTGGTCTTCAGTGAGTATTTGACCTTCGGAGGCTTATAGTATCTTATATTAGATCATTTTGTATCAACTTCTATCTTATTTATTGGAGCCATCTGTTGAGCATTCCAGGTCGGCCTTCTCATTATAGCAGGTTCTTCTATTTATGAATAAAAGCAGATTTGAGATATTTTGGCTTGTCTATCATGTTGTTGATATTGCATATGGTTGAGGTATGTTCCATGATTATATCTTCTTGTTTATTTATGCAAACACACATATAAACCATTGGTAAAACCCTAAGCGTAACCTAAAGGATCACTGTAAGCAAAGTGTTTGATGAAATACCACAACCAATAAAAGTTTTAAAAGAAAATGAAAACCATGATGTTCCTTGCATCTTGGTTTGGGAAAATTATAGTTTGTTCCTATCCTAGAAATGCAATCCTTTCTTTCCATTCTCCCTATTCTTCTGTCTTGGAAAATGACCTTTTCTTTTGGACTCTTTCTTAGATGACTTCTCTAGCAATGATTGTCTTTTCCAACATTTCACCATACAATGGTTATTAGTTCCACATAATACACAAGGATACATAGACCATAAATTCATATTGGTCTTACTGGTTTGAAATCTCTCCATTCCTTCATTGGAATGCCAATATCTTTCTAGATATGATTAGCATTTGATACCTTTCCCTAGGATGGAAGGTAAGACCAATTTCTTATGAAGGACCTCTTCATATTAAGTTCTCCTTACTTTAGTCATCCTAGATAATTCTCCATCTTGAAGGGGATAAGAAGAATATGATGAGTCATATTCTTCAGTTACTATCTGTAAACATTTTTTAGGACATAATCTCTCTTGTAGGAGACCTTTCCTTCTCCACTTTCCCAACTTCATGGAATTGTGCCAATATCTAGTCCTTATCCTGAAACTCCCTTTCCAATTCATGAATAATACCTATAAGGAATTCTTCATGACATATAAAATTATCTTGAAACCTCTTCTCCTCCTCCTCAAGAGATTTTAGTTTCATCCTCAATTTAGAAATCTCCTTCTGAAACTATTGGTTCATGTCCTTTTGTAGTCTTAATTTCATGAGAGATTTACTCATGGTGTCCTTTGCAACCAAGAGATTTGTATTCTCAAAAGAGTCTTCAAACATGCCTTCGCCAAACTTGAGTCTTAGACCTCGTCACATTCACTTGAAAATAATTTTCAAAACCTGCTTGGATACCACTTGATCCAAAAATACTTATATGTCAACACAATATTTAAACACATACATCAACATATAACTCGATTCAAAATATTATTTTGATTGTCTTTAACAGAATTGCATAACACATTTGAATATTCTTACTTATCGAAAACTTTATAAAATAATGAATATCTTGTAGAATAATGAGAGATAACACAACATAAAATAAAAGAACTATGAAGAAAATATTTTATGATGGATTTCGCCTCTCCTAGGCTACATCTCTGAGACCCTTTCAACAGTGATATTGCTCTTCATTAATCTCAAATGTCAAAAATTACAATGAAATGGACTTACAAAAGCCAAATTTGAGGTCACTCTTCAATTCTACTTCTAAACCTCAGAAATAGAGGTTACTATTGACTTCCTCTCAAAATTTTGAGAAAAATGAGTATAAACTTGACTGTGTTTTGAACTGGCTCAAAATGATCCCCTTCTTCTTGTAAAACAATACACTACAAATCTCATACAAGGAAATATGAACTAAGATATTCATAAACAACATCTTAACACAAAAAATACATCATTGTTGGGCCCTCCAGTTTGAAGAACCAATTTTGTGGACTCATAAAGGTTTTTCAGAACCCCATAGCACATCAACATTAGATACAAGTGGTGAAAAGCTATCTGTCAGTGCGCCAACAAGGAAAAAGAGTGATGCAATTGCTAGAGGAAGAAGTAGAAAACCTTAGAATCTTCGAGCTCAAGAAAAGACAAAGTGGAATCAAGAAACTAGAGGAGTGAAATCAAGAAACAACCAAGAAAATGATATAAATTGGGGGAAATCTAACAATAAAGGGTTGGGATTTTTAGAATTGACACATGTTTTGCTGTACTATTTTTTTGATATTCCGATGTTGTATTATTTTAGATGAGATTACTTCAATGGGATCTATTTTCCAAGCGAAAAACTAATTACGATTTTGTTGTGTAATTTGCAATATGAAAGACATGCCCTCTGTTCACTAGTCTAACATATAATAATATATAAAAGAGTATTTGGGCATACAATTTTTTTTTTGTTATGGATGAATGCTCAATATTCTCTCATAATTTGTCATGTGTTATGTATTTACTAATTGCATTACTTTTTTACCAACTTTTGTAATGTATGTCTTTACTTTAACGTTGCACTGCACAAACTGTTCATTGTCTTTATTGATGTAAAGATTTTGATGCTATGATATCTTTACATATAAGTATGGAACTATGCTATGATGTGATAGATCTGATGATGTGTCCTCTGTAATTTTCTTTATCACATAAAGTCTCGACTCTGCTTTGGGTGAGACCTCCTTCCCTTGTGGAAGGTTGAATATGATAGTGCAACTAGACTATATTGGTAACATTCGAGAACGCCAGTCTCTAATTCCACGCCAACATTTGGGTCACTCAGAAGTAATTTTCAAAGCTGAAATTAGTTGCATAAAAATTGACAGCTTGTCATAGTAAGTTGTGATGCATGCAACTTAGTTTCTTTGGCATAGCCGATATAGCTTTGTGTGTATGGCAATTTGATGAGATAGAGTCTTCATCGGGTTGGAGAGTTTCACATTTGACAGTGAGTTGAGGTGTGATAGTGTATGATGTATATAACCCAGGAGAATGATGACACTTGTAGATATGATCTGCAAAGGTCTAAAGTGGACTAAAGTGAGTCTCGAACTACAACTTGGGACTGTTTCAGAGAGAGTACATAGGTTTAGTTGCATCATGTGTGTAGACACATAGAGTTTTTTCACTTGGATGATGGGATTCAAAACAATTTCATTGGATGATATTGAATTGGGTAAGTGGGATGCTTGCCTTGGAAAGATTGCATGGATATTATATAGTGAAGCCACATGTCATATGATAGGAGCATGGGATTTGTTCAAGAGCTTCATAGAGTCTTACTCAAATGTATATGTGGATCTTGGTATGTGTACCAAGCATGAAGTGTATGGATATGGAACAATGATATTACAAATGGATTCAAGAGATATGTTGAGAGTGGAAAATGTGTTATGGGTGCCAAAACGCAGGAGGAGTGTGCTCTCAATATCAACAATTGAGGAGAAGGGATGTGTAGTTTTATTCTGATATGGACATGTGGTTTTCACTCCCAGAGGATCTATCTCAAACACATCAATTGTTCTTGGAGTTAGAGAGAGAAACCTGGAGCTATGTCTAGCAGTAAATGAGTGAAAATGAATAGGGAGCAGATAAATCTGAAGGTTGTGAAGACTCAAAGAGAGTCAGCCGTTCATAGGGAGTTAAGCTTCAGGTGGGAGAGAGGAGTCTTCCAAGAATGTCAAGAAGGTGACATGGGTTGAGGAATCCAAGAAGGAAGCTCAGAAGTGGGAGGATTCTATGACCAACATACATTCCAAGGAGGGTCCATGCCATATAACAATATTTTCTTCAGTGATAGAGGGAGCATACAATTAGTGTTGGACACACCTACCACACTTAGAGGGGGGGGGGGGTGAATGAGTGTGGAGATATTTTTCCCAAAACTTCCCTCTTACACAAAAATCATTAGTTAGCATTCGAAATTTACTCATTACTCATTGTTGTCATTAATAATCAGTTAGATGTGAATACATATCAGCAACATATCATCAACAAATCATCTCCACAAGGAACACAAGGAACACAAGATGTATGTACAATTTTTCTTTTTATTATGGACTTCAATCCGGGGTTTTTTTAGCAACAACTGAATAGAGTACAACTCTACAAGAGAACCAGCTCTATATGAAAGACTCATCTTACATTCTCAACACCAACTGAGATGAGGCAACAATCCTCAATAGATATCAATTTGTACCATAAACAAGAGCATCAACCATCACTACTACATATTGTAAAAATTCCAACGTTTTATTTGCGGTGTTATGGACAAAATTGTCCATATTGTCGCAAAATAGAGGAAATTTATAAAAAAAAAAAAATCATGTTGCCCGATAACGTCGCTCTTGCCATGTTGACGTCTCTCTTGCCATGTTAACATCGGTCTTGCCATGTTAACGTCGCTCTTGCCACGTTTTCCACTGGAACGTCGCTCTTGCCATGTTTTCCACTGGAACGTCTCTCTTGCCACGTTTGTGAAGATGTATGTCGCAATTGCCACGTTAACGTCGCTCTTGCCACGTTAACGTCACTCTTGCCATGTTAACATTGCTCTTGCCACGTTTTCCACTGGAACGTCTCTCTTGCCACGTTTGTGAATATGTATGTCGCAATTGCCACGTTAACATCGCTCTTGCCACGTTAACATCGCTCTTTCCACATTTTCCACTGGAATGTCTCTCTTGCCATGTTTTCCACATGGAACATCTCTCTTGCCACGTTTGTGAAAAGGTATGTCACAATTGTGATGTTTTGGAAACTAGGTTTTCCCCTCCAACGGTCACCTTAATATGTTCACCAAGTCAAAATACCAATGGTCACTTAGGACATTTTTATGTCGGAATTGCGACGTTACAAAATCTATAAATATGTTGCATTTGACGGATTGTGACAAGTTTGCTATAATAACGACGCTTCTTACTTCTTGAAGAAGAAGTAACGAGTAAACTGGAGTGCCAACAGTGCAGTAAAGAGGATGCTCTAGTGATCTTTTAACCGAGGGAATCTTGCATCTTCACATGAGATATCATCAAGACAAGATGGTAGAGGAAAAGTATCAGTGCCATTATTCAATTCAAGATCAACATCGCACACCATGTCTTGAGAAAAGCTAGGGTTTGCAATGAAAAGCATAAGGTAT
>ML780698.1:873142-887074 GCA_009831015.1 Picea engelmannii | reverse complement strand
GAGTGTTTGAGGTGCTGATAAACCTGCTAATGCATGAACGGATATTTCACATTTGTTTGGATCTATGTCGTGCAAAATTTCTACATCTCTTTCCTGCACTTTTAAGTTCACAAGTTCTTCCCCACCCATTTGTGTGGATGCCTCAATCGTTATTTCCCAAGGTGAAATTTTCTTTCTTGACATTTATGCCCATTGGATCATTTACTCTTACAAACAAAGCATAGTCCTTTTTCTCTTCTTTCATCCATTTCCTTCTGTGATATTCGAGCAGGTTGAGGTAGGTTTTCCCTATGAGACACAAATCTATCTTTTCTTTCTACATATGTTCCAATTTAGACTTGTGTGTACCCTATTCTTGGCTTGAATCTGATGAGCAGATTGCATAGTTTCCATAACATTTTCAGGATGTTTTAAGCAAAGCTCATGTTTAATGTTTTCTTTCAATCCACCCATGTAAGCTTCCAACAAATGTTGGTCACTTATGTTATCTAATCTTGTGACCAATGCCTGAAATTCTAAATTATAATCTTCAACATCACCTAAATGCTTGATTCTTGTCAATTGACTAAAATAATCTTGTTCACAAACTTTACCATATTGTGCTTCTTGGTCTCTTGTAAATAAACCCCAAGTATAATCATAAGAATGAGGCTTCCTTTTAACTACCCATTGATACAATTGATAAGGTTTTGTCTCAAAGTACAAAGTTGCTAAGAAAATCCTTTGCTTATTGTCCATAATATTATGCAATTCGAATTATTGCTCTATTTGGTTTATCCGTGTAAAAACATATGTACCATCAAACTTCCTTAATTCAATCTTGGAAAGTGGATACCCTTAGGAACCTATCCATGATTAGCTCCAGTATTAGAGTTAAATCCTCCTGGGATATGCTTATTGATGGAAGGTTGTTCAGCTTGAGTACTATAATTATGTTCATGAGTTCCTTGGGTCACATTATCACTTCAGAGAGCCTCTCATCTAGGTTATGTATGAGCATGGATTCTAGGCGACTAATTTTTATATCTTCTGACTATTTTCTGTTTTCAAATGCACCAAATTAACACGTTTCATTGTCCTATCATCCAATTCCTTAACTTGGTTCCACAATTTGGATACTTGGTTCTGTGTTTCTTCACTTTCTTCATAAGTCATGGATGAGCTCTATGGAGGTTTAGCAGGTGTAGAATTTTTTACACCATCTCTTGTCCTATGAGCCCAATAATATTTACTAGAGTTCTCCTCTATTTTCTATCTACCACACTGTTTGAATCACCTCAAACAGATTATCCAATAAAAAATTATGCAAGTTTCAAGTCAACATACCTTAAAATCCCTGATTTGTTGGCTGACCTTTCACCTGATGCAACTCTGAAATTCATCCACCTCTGAGTCTGAAATTTTGGCTTGTAGTATCCTGATATGTCTTCTCTGCAATGCCGAGGTTTGAATAAGTTCTGATGTGCCAACAAAAAGTTATGGTAACTTTCCCAAAACTTTTTGATTTTGGCCTTTTCAAGAGAGCGATCTTGTACGGTTTGTTACATGCCCGATATTTTTGATCTACTTCTAAAATTTTGATTTGAAACACAAGGATTTGTCTTTTGTCCAATGCAACTAGTAGCACTCAATTTGGAACTCACTAGAATCAAATATGACTGTTTTCCGAAGGACACCTGTTTGAGACTAGTTGTAACATCAGTAAAAAAACCCCAACTTCCACAACCTATAACTCCAAATTCATAGCAAACCAGAATCTGAAATTTTTATCATAGGTACTTCTCTATATATTTACAGTCCCTTGAAAATTTCACTATCTGAAACTAACTAGAAAAAATGTTATGGTGAAAATGATATTATGACTTGTTTTGAATGTTAGATTTTCATTAGTTTTGCTAACATTAGATTTGCCATAGCAATTTTATCTTCTTTTAACATTCAATAATCATATACTGAAATATATAAGCAACGGATAAACAAGCAGGGGAAAACACAAAGATTTATCTTGGGAAAACCCCAAACTCGGAGAAAAACCCAACCAACTTTTCTTAGAGAGAATATTCCAATACAACCATGAACAAGCTCTAATCACAAGAGAAAACCAACAAGAAGAACCCTGATAACAAATTTTTATCTCTTCTTCTTGTCAAACCGTAGCGAGGGTAGACAACTGATCAACATCGTAGAACTGGCACCAAGATAGGCACATCACTAGAATTGGTGCCATAGAGCCAACACCACAAAGTTGGTAACTGCTACTGCAACTGCTACTGCTACTGCAACTGCTACTGCAAATGATAACTGTCACGAAGCAACTGAAAAGTACCATACAACCTTAGCGCAACTCCTCCAGAGGTAGCGCACATGAGAAATCACCAAGAGACACCAAGACTATCCTTCCCCAAGTGGGACACACTCTCCAAGAGAACCAGAGACCAGAAATAGCGAAACTACTGCAGCTGCAGCTGCAGTTGCCTAATGTGCACTGTAGAAGGAGAACTATCTCAATGTACAAATGAACTGACTCAAACTTGTATTTATACTAATCTGGGCGCATGTCTGGGGCTGAATTCTCATTCTGGGTCTTTATTATTTCTGTGGGCCGACTTCTCTTCCTGGAAATTATATTTTCACTTTATTATTATTTCTTGTGGGCCGAGTTCTCTTTTGTGGTATGCTATTTCACTTTATTCTTTTCCGGGGTGTTCTTCCACTGTTCAATGGTCTTCCTTTGACTTCTTGAAATCTTCTTCTTCTCTAAGAAAAGTTGTCTAAGAGGAAAATACCTCGTGCAACTATCAAAACATCAACACTCCCTCTTCGCTAGGGAGGTATCTTTCCACGATGTCTTCATCTAGTAGTCCATTGATTACTCTGCAATCAACTAGTAGCACACAACTATTACCATGCCATCGGTAGCTCGAATCATCTGTCATAGTCTCTATGACTATGCTGCAATCAATCAGTAGCGCACAACGACTTCCAAGCGGTCTGGTAGTCTTTGTGGAAATCAACTAGTAGCACACAACTACTACAATGCCATCCAATGGAACACAACTGCTGCCAAGTCATAGTAGTACACAACCACTATCATAGTGGTACAAAACCAATACCATAGTAGTATACAACTACTGTCCAGTGGTACACAACCACCGCCAGTGGTTCACAACTAATGCTATAGTAGTACACAACTACTGTCCAGTGATACACAATCATCGCCAGTGGTACACAACCACCGTAGTAGCACACAACTACTGTCCAGTGACACACAATCACTGCCAGTGGTAAACAACCACCGTAGTAGCACACAACTACTGTCCAGTGATACACAGTCATTACCAGTGGTACACAACCACCGTTGTAGCACACAACTACTGTTCAGAGACACAGTCACTGCCAGTGGTACACAATCACCGTCTCCAAGACTACGCTGTGATGTTTCTCCTCTCCCAATAGTCTTATTCACACCTAACCACCTCGCATGGTATAGGCAAGACTAGTATCCGACAATGCATTACCCCCTCAGTCACCTCACATGACTGATCTAGGGAACCCTTGGCTAGAGGGGTTAGCCGACTGCAAGAGAAACAAAACACCTTCCTCTCAATGAGGGTGGGCATTCTGCATCACGTCAAGCTTGTCTCTGAAGTACTTGTTGTCGTCCTTATACACACTTGCAAATGTGGAGTGAGTCTCAATCCACTTAGTGTGCCCTCGGAGGCACAATGCCTAAGTTCAAGCCCATTGTCACCTCGACTTGAACTTCTTCCGTCTAGGCTTACTCCTGGGGAAGCCAAGGGGGGTAGACCCTAGTTAATATGTGAGTAATTAGGTGAAATCTAGGAGTTAATTTTAGTTTGTTAAAGGTTGGGGGAAACTAGCCTATATGAGAGGCAAACAATGCAATGCACACTTTCAATGCAAAAGCAAACCCTTCCCTAAGACAACTAAGACTAGTGCCTAAGGTTGGGCAATGGGGTCAATTAAGTTACCACAAGAGATCTAAACAAAGCAAAGAATAACCTTACAAATTAGATTAGATACACAAGAATTATAATTACAACAAATAAAGAATAGTTAGATGATTAAACAATATACAAAAGTACAACTACTTACAAATGAAATGAGATAAGCACTAGTTAGATCTATTATACCAATGAACTAGCCACTTGATAGATTTTGCAGAAAAGCAAAGGAGAGAGCTCAAAGATATGTTCACCACAATTACACCATGTGCAAACCAAGCTTGAAGTGCCCCAATGAAAGGTGCGCAACTTCAAGGAAGCAACTAGAAACACAAGTGTGCAACTTAAGAGGAACCAAGAGATGAAGGTAAAAGCCACCAATGGGCACAAGTGCGCAACTCAAGAGATGAAAGATAAAACTTGAAAGAGAAGCCTCCACGGGCACTAGTGTGCAACTTAAGATGAATTACTCAATCACAACAATGCTCAATTAAAATACTTGAAAGATAATGCTTGAAGTAAAGGTTGCTTGGAATAAAAGAGCATAAATCACTTAGATAAGCTTAAGAAGTTAAGGCTTAGGTTGTTGTGAATAAGTTTTAGATTTGAAATTAGTTAAGTTGCACTCCTAGACTAGGTGGCTAGCTTAATACTCCTACCGCTTTGGCCAAAATGATTGTTGGGTGCTCAAGAAGCAAGGCAAACAAGGCCTTACCCTAGCTCCACAGGTCAATCCGGAAAACTTGGGTGTTCAACAAGGAGGACACCTAGTGTCGTGAGATCATCCATGATCTAGCACCCCAAGTCACCTCCACAAGCCTCCTTTTTGGTGGCTAAAGTTGTATCAGTAATGGGTGATCTAATTAGGCTAAGTAAATTGATTCTCCTAGGGCTCAAATAGATTGATTAAGCAATTAAAAGTTACTTTTGTTAAAAGCTTAAATGAATGAATTAACAAGTGCTTAAATAAAATGTACAAGAAAAAGAAAATGCCTCCAAGGGCTTAAGCAAGATAAAGAGATGCTTCTAACTAGTTAGATATTCACATGAACTTGAAAGAAAAAGAACTAGAAGCATGAAACATAAACCATGGAACCATCTAACAAGCTAAACTAGCGTTACGATATAGCATGGATGGCAAAGCCAAGCCGCTTTGCTAGGTGTAGGCAAAAGAATGCAAGAAAGAAAATAACTTAATTTGAAAAAGAAACAAGTAAACCTAGCCACCCAACCTTGTCTTAAGGACAAGTCAGGAAAACAAATAAAACTTATAACATAAAATAGAATCCAAGTCCTAGCCTTACGATATAGCATGGGTGGCAAAGCCAAACCTCTTTGCTAGGTGTAGGCAAAAGAAATAAAAAATGCAGAAATTTAAATAAACTTGAGAAAATGCAAGCCTTAGAGACTCTCTTGGGGCTTGCTTGCAATGTGAGAAAGTAGAGGAAAAAGAGGGTATTCAATACCCTAGCTTAGGAGGTTACTCTTGGACGTTTTAGGGCCCCAAATGGGCTGTGGCACCTCCTTTTTGGTGCAGACCTGCAACAAATTAACAAACAAAACTTGCTGGAAAAGTTGCAAAAAAGACCAAAATCTTGGGAAAATTTCTGTTAGAACAAACCAACAATTTTTTGTGTAAAAATCAGCAAGTATAATATGTTTAAATGCTCTATTCAAAGATGTTAGAATGCCAAAAGAAGTATGGAAATGTAAAGAAATAAAGAACAAAAATATTTAGAGGTTTTAAGTGGGTGAAATGGATGATTTCCAGATCTGAAATCTGCACATAAAACCCTTAGGTAACCTACAAATCTTGTGAGAAAAACTACAAAAATAGAGAGGATGTGAGTAGATCTAGATGGTAAAACAAAATACTTTGCAATATCCAAATAAACACTTCACTAGATCTATGATAATACTACCACAAATCTATCCAAGCAAAATACTTTGTTTGGAGTTCCTTCTCTAGATCTATAACTAAAGCATGCACAAGAAAGAAAAAATAGAACAAGATCACCTCAATAGTTGCAAGATGGAATCAAGAAGACTCCCAACACCATGGATCCTCCAAAGATTTCTTTATTCCAATAGAAACAAGCTTGAGCAAATACTTGCCACAAGCTTGAGAAGAAAGAATGAGAACAAGAAGAGAGAGAGAGAGAGAGAGAGAGAGAGAGAGAGAGAGGAGTGGGAGAGATTTTGGCATAGTAACAATAGCTGAGAGTAGATGTGTAATGAGGGGGGGTGAACATTCTTTTATACTTAGGAGAGGAGAGAGACCCCTCTTGGATGAGTTACAAGTGTCACACATCCAAGAGAAATAGACAAAGTCAAGGAAGAGTCACTTTTAAGGTTTTGGTAGTGAGTTAAGGTTTGAGGGGTGAGGTGTAAAGGGGGAAAACACCTTTTCCTATGGTCAAACATTAAGTTAAACACCAAGGAGGGCGAATTTAGGGTTTAGGTGGCTTTTTTCACTTAAACTTTTTAATTCCCACATGTCAATTAGCAAGCGAACACCACTTTAAGTTGTTGGCTACGCAAGGGGGGGTTCTTTAAGTGGCAAATTACTTTTCCAACTTAGGAAAAATGTTAGAGAACCTTTCCCACTCTCTGTCAAACCTTTTTGCTTCATTTTTACAAAAAAAGGACATTTTGACTTTGTCAATTAAGCAATTAAATTGTTGACTCTAGACTGACTTGGACTCCTCATGGACAATGACCTAGAAAAACTTGTCCAATTGAGTTGAAACTTGGTCCAAGGGTGTAGGGGGTCTCATTCCATTTCTTTTGAGTACTCACACCCCTATCAAAATCCCCAAGGACCTAGTTTTTACATTTTTACATCAATTTTAATTAAAATTGCCATTAAATGGGTAATTTTAAAAAATAAAAAAAAACTATTTAGACTCGATAGAATTCTGCAAGACTCTAGGATATGTATAGCATGGTCATTTACAATATTCCTAGACCCTAGTCACCCAATGGGCTCGATCATTAGAACGCCTTTCACCACTTTGGAGATTATTGTGGGAGTGAAAAACTCAAGGGTAATTAAAAAGGCTGGTTAGACCAAATTAATTACCTGAGGAAAAAAAACACTCGATGAAAGGACTTCCCTAATGATAAAGTCCTAGGCAACTAACCTACAATATGATCCATGCAAACCATTACATTATTATCCCACGCAGGGGAGCAAAAATTCCAGTTACCAAAAGAAGTGTCGGGGGCAAAATTGCCTTGTAGAACCAGTAAATCTTCAACTTGGTTGCACCATCAGGTACATAGCTTCATGGCACATGGCGTTGACCCCCTAGTTGAAATAGGTGGTCAACAATACTCATACTTCACTCTAGACAGAGGTTTGGTGAGAATGTCTGCTATCTGCTCATTTGTGGATATGTACCGGAGCTCCACAACTCCTCTCTGCACCATGTCTCGGATGTAATGGTATTTGATCTCTATATGCTTCACACAACTTTGATTATCACAATATACCAAAGTTGGCTACAACTCTAGATCAAATAACCCTACAAGCAACTTCTGAAGCCACACTGCTTCATGGCTTGCAACACTGGCTGCTATATACTTTGCCCCTGCTGTATTGAGTGCTATTGACGTCTGAAGCAACATTCTGATGTGCTTTTCCGGTCCACTGCATTCCCTGCCCAATTAGAGTCTGTATAACCCTGCAACTTCACATCTCCATCCGAGACATATCTTAATCCATATCCAACTATACCATGTAGGTACCTCAACACATGTTTTGCTGCTATCCAATGTACATGTCTAGGCTCAACCATGTATTGAATCAAGGTTCTAATTGCAAAACATATGTCCAGCCTGGTGTTAACCAGGTACATCAAGGATCCGATCAACTGTCTGTACATCGTGGGATCCACCAAATCTGAAGATGAATCACTCAGGAGATTCAGATTCGTAACCATAGGTGTGGCCATGGACTTGCAGTCCATCATCTTGAATCTCTGCAGAATCTCAACAATATATTTTCCTTGGCTAAGGAAAATCTCATCTGGTCTCTGCCACACCTCCAATCCCATCAAATCTAGATCCTTCATTTCGAACTCTAAAGTGAGTTCCCTCTTGCACCCATCTGTGAGCTTCTCATCCCTTGTAAGAAACAGGTCATCCAATATCAAGGGGAAACCATCCCCAAGCTCATCAAAATAATTGTCTGGCATATCCTGCCCTGGGTGCCTGCTTGAGCTTGTACAAAGCTTTCTTCAATCTGCAAACGTGAAACTCCTCATGTATCCCGTGGCTGCTCTTTGTACACTTGTTCCGGCTACTGGAGCAAGTTTCTCGTCATAATCTTCTCCCTCTTGATGGGAGAATCCTCTAGCCACAAATCTTGCTTTGTACTTTTCTATGCTGCCATTTGCAGCATGCTTGATCTTGTAGATCCACTTGGAAGTCACCACTGACTTCCCTACGGGTCTCAGAGCCACTTTCCACACATCATTCTTCATGATGGACTGATTCTCTTCGATCATGGCATCCTTCCACACACTTGCTTCTTGGCAACTTTCTCATAAGTGGAAGGTTCTAAATCAATGATCTTCCTCATCAACGCCACATAGATGGAAACTTGTGTGGTCTCTTGCTCTCTCTGGAACTGAGGCAAAATCCATATCCCAATCCTTCTGACTGGCTGCCTCCTCTGTCATTGTAGCAAAGTCTATTGAAACAAGGGAATCCTCCTAGGAGATCTCACATCTCCTAGAAGCCTCTGAAGCAATGATCTAGCCTTCTCAACTCATGGCACCTGTCTGTCAATCTTGGAAGATGTCTCTTTCTCCCATCTGAATTCGAGGAGGAATACTTTTTGAATGAAAGTCTCTAAGCCACTGACTCTCTTTGAGATCATGCTTACTTTGAAGCTTGACTCCCTCTGAGTCTATATAATCTTCGAAGCCATCTGCTCACTCTGCATGTGCTGACCTCCTCTGAAGTCTGATCTCCTATGAACTATCCTAGGGAGGTTGCTCCTCCCTGCTGGATCTTGAGGGCTGACTCCCTCTGAACTCTAGCTCCTTCTAAGCTAGTACTTGGTGGGGCCTCCTGCCTCACCACTGGTGGAGCCATCTTCTCCTCCTCATGATATGGCTCATCAATGCCATATATCAGTATCCTGCAAAGTATCACGTGACCATGTTGGTCTCTTCCTGGTCACTGCAATGATTTTGGGTAGGCCCTTCTGGCTCTACTGACTCTTCTCGATGATCTTAAGAGTGATCAATTGAACTAGAGGGATCTGTACGATCATCTTCGGAGCCTTCTGCTCCTTACAATCAATCTCTATATGAGATACTCTATATCCTGCAAAAGTACCCTTCTTGCTAGAAGGTTTTAACTTTGTCCTTTTCTCCTTCATTACATCGATGTGTATGGTCATGTACACAACTCTATGTCAGGATAGTCTACTCCATGTCTCAGCTAGAGACCATCTAATATGTTGCCTCCTGCAACCGTCATTATAGTTCCCTCTCATAGCTATCACCTGTGACCTGTCCGAAACAAGAGCAACAACAAGGGAAAACAACAAACAAGAATAATACTCTTATAATATGATTAATAATAAAAACAAGAACGGGAGCAATCATCATAGTGGTTCCTTCTCAGGGCTATCACTTATGACCTGCTTGGAACAAGGTCAACAACCAAAAACATCTCCAAACAAGTGCATCATTAATACTGAGCAATGAGCTTTTACTTAATGATCATAATACCAACAATATTCAAGTGTTACTAAACATTTGATACCAATAGCAGTAATAGAACTCTTAAGACTACTATTCTAGTTACAACACTTAGGCTACAACAGTATAAAATATCAAACTTGATATGCAAACCTGGAGTCTAGTTGTTGCTATCCCATTTGAGTTGTCATATACTGTAGGAGACATCGTCACTGCTGCCTCCAACTCTTGGGCTTCCTCTGAGTGCACTAGATCTAATATCCCTTTGGATCCACTGTCACTGCTTGGATAAATGTCCTTTTGCCAAGTGCACATCTCTTGCAAACACCCTCATCTTATATACAAGTACACCATCCAACTTTGTCCTCTAATCTGAGACATTACATCAATAAGAAAAGATTAGAAATTTGGATCAGAAGGTTCAATGTCCAGGAAAATGTCAAAAAGCCTAAAACCCTAAAAATTCAATTTTGACGGTAAGTCAATCTAAGAAGTGAAATAGGTGCGCTAGAGTAGGGCGAGTTGATCAGTGTGGAGTTTGTCCCAATCGACTTTATAGCAAGTGCTCAATGAGCTTGACAAAGAAAACTGTGCAACAACAAATCTCAGTGATGTGGCAAATCTCATGATCTTCCTTCCATCGATTAGACTGTTTTGAAGGAAACCTGCTCTGATACCATGTTAGATTTTCATTACTTTCATTAACATTAGATTTACCATAGAAATTTTGTCTACTTTTAACATTCAATAATCATATATTGAAATATATAAGCAATGATACCATGTTAGGTTTTCATTAGTTTCGTTAACATTAGATTTACCATAGCAATTTTATCTTCTTTTAACATTCAATAATCATATATTGAAATATATAAGCAGTAGATAAACAAGCACAAGAAGACACAAATATTTATTCTGGGAAAACCCCAAACTGGGGGAAAAACCCAACCAACTTTTCTTAGAGAGAATATTCCAATACAACCATGAACAAGCTCTAATCACAAGAGCAAACCAACAAGAACCCTGATCACAAATACTTATCTCTTCTTTTTGTCAAACCCTAGCGAGGGTAGACAACTGATCAACACCATAGAACTTACACCAAGATAGCACACCACAAAGTTGGCACCAAGATAGACGCATCACTAGAATTGGCACCACAGAGCTGGTACCTGCAACTGTTACTGCTACTGCAACTGCAATTGATAACTGGCACGAAGGAATTGAATAGTACCAAACAATTTTAGCACAACTCCTCCAGAGGTAGTGCACAAGAGAAATCACCAAGATCCGCCAAGAATATCCTTCCCCAATTGGGGTGCACTCTCCAAGAGAACCAAAGACCAGAAATAGCAAAATTGTTGTAGCTGCAGCTGCAATTGCCTAGTGGGCACTGCAGAAGGAGAACTGTCTGACTGTACAAATGAATTGACCCAGATTTGTATTTATACTAGTCTGGGTGCCGGTTTGGGGCCGACTTCTTATTCTGGGTCTTTATTATTTCTGTGGGCCGACTTCTCTTCTTGGAAATTATATTTCCACTTTATTATTATTTCGCGTGGGTCGACTTCTCTTCTGTGGTATTCTATTTCACTTTATTCTTTTCTGGGGTGTTCTTCAACTGTTCAATGGTCTTCCTTTGACTTCTTGCAATCTTGTTCTTCTCTAAGAAAAGTTGTCTAGGAGGAAAATACCTCCTACAGCTACCAAAACATTAACATTGAATGGGCAAAATCAAGGATCATAAGCTCTAAAACCAAATGTTATGAACCAAATTTTCCGAGTAGCATAAAAATAGAAAGAAGTAACTTCATGCCTTTAGAATGATACAGAGTCAAAGAATAAGAAGCCACTTCGAGGGGGCAACATCCCTTTACAATATATCCAATGCACAAGATAAGATGCATATACAAATGAATCTCCTTTATTAGAAATAGGAGATAAGGTGAGCATGATGTAACCTACCACTAAGCCGACCTAACCATAACTAATATACTAATAATTAATGAAGGTTAGGGCCTTAACATTGCATAGCATTTATCAAAGGGATACCCAATTAAATTTATAAATATACTTATGACAAAAATTGCATCACATGGAAGCCAACATTTGTCAATGCAATTATAAGTAGAAATTAAACGTGCATAAACAACAATATTAAGAAATGCCCAACAAAAATTAATCCACATGCGTAATTAACAAGGACTTCCATCCAAGATAATCATCCCGTTAATATAATTAACATATGCCAACTAAATTTATGGAAATCAAATAATACCTATGCAATAAAAGACATTTCTCACAGGAATGAAGACACCACATCTTTACTTGTGAATGTATCCCCCAAATCCGTTGTTGAGTAGTGATTGACCACCCAACCATAGGAATATGTTGTAGATTTCACCCTCAAGACGGGCTATGAAACCACCAGGGCAAGGAAAAACCTATGGGGCTCTTATTTCACTCAACCCAACCCACAATGCTCAGGAATTTAGACAAAACTAGACACCTACCACCATTTCTTCAAGAAAACTTCTCTAGGCATCTCACCCAACCTACAATCAGCCATGAACTCCTCCCTCTTACGCATACACAACACAAGCTCGAGATTTCCCCTTCTTTACATGCAGCCCCTCATGAAATCCATCCCCTCCAATTCTCCAGTGCAGGGAAGGAGAGTTTGGTCTGTTGATTTACCTCTAGGAACCTATAGTGGTAGATCTTGGTTCTGTCATGGTAAAAACCTAGCACATATACAGGGTTGTAGATTTGTAGATTGCTGCAGTCTTTGTGGACATTGCATCTATGGTTCTTTCCTTCAGAACCAACCCATTTCCTCTTCTAACAGCTGCAAATCCCCTAGCTTACCACAAGTTCGCAGTGCCCTCATGTTCATGGGATTCTTGTGCAAGTTGCAGGAATAGCAACTGTTATCCCCGTTTTTTAGAGATAACTATGAGATCATTTCTCGAGGCCCACAGGTCCTAGAGATGGAGTACCGAGAGAAGGATTGACCTGAGCATGGCCCTAGAGGGCCCATCCTTTTCTTCTTCCATCAGATTTGTCTTGTCAGCAGCAGCATCCATCACCATTGACTTGGTCCTGTATCAGAAGAGGTTCTTGCTCAATGAGGTAATTGGTCCAGGTATCATGGTATCTGTCACTTTTGATCATTGAAACCTTTAAATATATGCATCTGATTCCTTTTATCTCTAACAACTGCTTGGATCTTACATTGGCCCACTTGACCATGATTGGAGGAATTGACAGGGTGCCCTAGCGAGCCTGTGCCCATAGGTTTTGGTTTGCCATTGGGGAATTTTTGAAGAGCCATCGTTCGCTCCCATCATAGCACCACTGTTTCATCTTGTCTCTCGCTCATTTATCCCATTCCCCTTGTCCGGGCATTGGGTTGACCTATTTGTAGGATTGCACCTTATCTCATGGGAAGAAGGGGCTAAAGGCCCAGAAGGTAAAAGCAGCTGGTAAAAGACAAAAGCCTAAAATGAAACCTCAAGATGCTTCGCCCAGGGATCCCCGAGAAGGCAATAAAAAACCTCTCAGCAAGAAACAGGAGGGACCCAGAAAATAACAAAACAAGATCTAGTCAGAGGATAGGGTGTCTCATCACGAGCTAGCCTATTAGGTTCATGGGTACCTAGCAGTATGACATTGCCACTATCTGGTTACCATGCCAGGGCAGTGACCTTTGGTTGCATGGCCAAGGGAAAGGGGGTCTCATCACGAGCCAACCTTCTCATCTCTGTGAAAGTACTTGTGGGTAACACTGTCAGCTCTGGTCACCATGCCAAGGCAATGTCCTCTGGTTAGCCCTTGAATAAAAAGAAAAAGAAAATAAAATAATAAAGCAAGAAAAAGAATAAAGGCAAAAATGGGCTTGGAAAAAATGCATCCATGATAGGTACAACTCGCCTTCTACAAAGGTACCCACAGATAACATTATGCATCCTTGACCCTCACTGCACCCACATGTCTGGACATCCCCTAGCCACATCACCTCACTTACATGGCTTGGATGAAATCATCCTGGAAACTTTCCTTTTCTTGTGGATACTAGCCCAATAGGACGTCTTGTCTTTTTCTCCGATCTTGTATTGCAGGTTTTTGTAATGTCTTTGAGCTATTGACTGATGTATCAGGGTTTTTATGCATATGTTTAATAATATTGATGATGAGATGTGATTAACATTGCTATGATCCCGGTGACTGATGAGCCCATGGAGGGCGTA
>ML780698.1:845405-856710 GCA_009831015.1 Picea engelmannii | reverse complement strand
CTGAATCCAATTTCCATGCTCTTGATATTAATTTCTTAGCTGCAGTAGATGAACAGGGAGAGCAGGCGACTCCAAGCGTGAAAGAGGTATTTCTGAACTCTCCATGGTACGCATACCTGATATTTGTTTTGCATAACTTACAAGCTCCCCCTGGTCTGACCAAAACTAAATCTAGGTTTTTGAAATTGAAAGCATTAAAAATTTTCATTCTAGAAGGCAATCTTTATTGGAAGGATCCTGGAGGTATTTTGTTGAATTGTTTGTTAAAGGATGACGCTGACAAAGTATTGCAGGATTTTCATGCAGGAGACTGTGGTGGTCACCTGCGCTGGAAGACCGCAGCTAATAAAATTCTCAGGGCTGGGTTCTATTGGCCTACACTATTTGCTGATGTGCATCAGAAGATGACTTTGTGTCATAAATGTCAGGTGTTCGAGGGCAAAAGGAAGCTCCTCCCTTTGCCCCTGAAACCAATCTCTGTTGAAGCTCCTTTCCAGCAATGGGGATTAGACTTTATCGGAGAAATACATCCTCCCTCTTCGGGCCAGCACAGGGGGATTCTTACCGCTACAGACTATTTCACAAAATGGATCGAAGCTGTACCAAGCAGGCAAGCTACTGATTCTGTCATTATTAAATTTCTAGAAAATAATATCTTGTCTCGTTTTGGGTGTCCAAGAAAAATTATAACTGACAATGCAGTTGCTTTCCGATCCAAGAAGCTCATAAATTTTTGCAACCAGTATCATATCGGTTTGGGACATTCCACAGCTTATTACCCTTAAGGAAATGGGCTGGCGGAGTCATCCAATAAAACCTTGGTGAACATTATTAAGAAGACGTTGCAAGAAAACATAAAGTCATGGCATAACAAGCTGGTTTTCGCACTGTGGGCCAATAGACTGACCACCAAGAGGTCAATTGGTATGTCTCCATATCAGTTGGTCTATGGCACTGAAGCAATTTTTTCTACCTCCTTAGGGGTTCCTGTCATGAAACTGCTACAAGAGATGCAAGCTGAGCCGAACGACTCCCAAAGAAGGATAAACCAGATGATCCACTTGCAACAGTCCAGAGAAGAAGTATACAACAAAACTCAAGTTGTCCAGGAGAGCATAAAAAAGATCTTTGATAAAAGAACTAAAGAAGATGACTTTGAGCTAGGTGACCTGGTTCTGAGATGGGATGCCTGAAATGAAGATAAGGGGAAGCATGGCAAATTCGACAGTCTATGGAAGGGACCTTACATAATTCACGCACTCAGAGGAAATAATGCTTTCCTACTCAACAACAACGATGGGACCAATCTGCCAGGAGGACCTATGAATGGCAGAATGCTAAAGCAGTATTCACCTCCTCAGGAGGGACTTTCAGTCACACCTTTCCATTGTACAAATCGTTTTATTTTGCTTACAAGTTTTTGAGTGAATAACTTTGATCAGATGGTTGAAGCCCGCAGAGAAAACCCTAAGCCACTGAACATTGCCATCAAACTTTCAAAAATAAAACAAAATCAAACAACAAAGGCAACTGTGGAGAAATTTTTTCAGAACATCAGGAAACATGATTCTTGGCACCTCACAAGGAGAGTACCATCCCCAGGTGGAGTTGTTGTTATAACCCTATAATTTATAGGATCAACTGGTGACTAAAATTGTTATCACTTTAGTGTTTTGTTTGTCAAATGATTTTCCATTCTGTAAATAAATTGAGAAAAAGAAAATGAAAAGAAAGAAAAAGAAAAAAGAAAGAAAAAGAAAGAAAAATAAAAAAGAAAGAAAAGAAAGAAAAAGAATAAAAGAGGGCATAAAAGAAATTTAAATAGAGCCCCATGCAATAAGAATGACTTGGTCCATACAGTTTAAGCATGGCCAAGTCCTTTTAAATTGATGTCGATAGGAGTAGTGAATAAGTTTGGCTAAACTGTTTAATCTTAGCCAAGCAAATTAGGTAAGCTAGTGAATAAATTTGACCAAACTACCTAATCTTGGTGAAATAACCCCAGGATAGAGTAATTTCTTAGTCCAATAGTTTAATCTGGGCTAAATGTCATAGGTAATTAGGTTAGAGCATAGGGTAGTTTGCTTTATCTCAATAAAACAGGCATGATGATCGATGTTGAACCCTACCATTGATGTTTGAAAGTTGAATGTCTAACCCCATGGTGATAAAAACAGGGAAAGCTTGGAAAAACCCACTTAAAGCGCTTATCCTAAGTTTTCAGAGCAAATATGAGTTTGCGCTCACAGATTAAAGACAACGCACAGGTGAACGGCTGAGGTGCTGGCACTCAGATCTACGGTTGATAAGTTTTTCCGGACCCCCCCGACCGATCTACCTTTAACGGTAAGGGGGGGGGGTCCAGAATCATGTATAACGAAGGCGCACATTTGAACGACTGAGGCGTCAGCGCCTAGATCCACGGTTGAGATTGAATTCCGGACCCCCCCGACCGTTATGCTTTTAATGGTGGGGGGGGGATTCCAAAATATTAGTTAAACATTGCGCTTAGATCTACGGTCCAGCGACGGGTGCACCGATGGACGACTGATGGTATTTTTCGGACCCCCCCAACCGATCTGCTTTTAACGATGGGGGGGGGGGTCCGGAATGGAGTGGTTTTCTGGCGGACCCTCTTTTCCACGTGGTAGGAATCCATTGCTCCAGACTCCCACCACTTACCACTTACCATTTTCTGACATACCCCGGTCACCCCATGACATCATTTTCCATTTTTTCCCCTAAAGATCACATCTCATAACTCTGTCAGTCCATTCCCCGTGTTCGCATGTTACAAGTCCCTTCATCATGGTCAATTCCCAATCAACACCCTCCACGTCACCCTGTCGTACTTGTCATTCGTTGTTACCTTCCATCTCATGCTCTAAAAGACCCGTTGGCCATTTATTACAGGCCAACTTATCCGTTAGCCTGTTGATCTATCTCCCGCGCCGAACGGGTATCCGTTTGCTCAAAACTACCCTTTTTCCTTCATTCTCCCACTGCTTACTTTGTCCATCGCACCAGAGAATTTTTCCCTGTGTCCTCTCCGTTTCAGTTAGCCTTCCAAAACCATAGTCATCCCCACTAACGTTTGTTTGACTTGCAGGTATTTTCACAGTGATGGCCCCAAAATCCAAGAAAGCAGAAGCCGAGGAAAATCCTTTCCTCCCACCTCCTGTCGACCTCGACAGGATTCATTTGGCCAACAAAGATTATTTAATAGTAGACACTAGGTGCGAATTCGACTTCGCGGATTTGCAGTCATGGCTTAAAGATATTTTCTTAGATCAGAGCGATGAAATTGGGCTCTGGGAATCCAAACTTCCTCTGTATCTTTTCCTCCAGGTTCACCATTTTCCTGAATTTGCCCTCAAATGCCGGGCTCATTACATCCCCGACCAGAGAGCCACAATATCTTCATCAGGAGAAACTGTTTTCTTCATCACACCTGAGGCCATTGATCAGATGATGCAAATACCCAGAACTGAATCTGCCTCCCCTTTCAATCTCGAAGTCATCACAGAGCTGTATCAAAAACTATCATTCCCTCAGAGAGTCCAGATTTTCGAGCTTTTCCTCCCTCAGGCTGCTCAGCTCCCCAAGACAAATCCCCCGTACCCTTCCTCCCTGTTCTTAGAGAAGGGAAACCAAGTCATTTCGTCGCTCTGTGCTCTGCTTGGTTATTTTTCCAACCAATGGGTGGATGAACCCATATTGGGTTTTCTGTCCATCTTCTCCACAGAAGAAAGACACACCACTCAGTTCGACTACAGCACTTTCCTGGCGGACAGTATTCACGAGCAGTTCTCAAATTTTGCCTCCGAAGGCATGTTTCGATATTCCTCAATACTGGCCTACATGTTCACTTTCTTTCAAGCAGACAGGTTCTCCTTTTCATTGCAGAAAATGGACAAGGACGGGAGACCGCTAGCGGTAACAACTTGGACTTCACTACTCAGACAAAATTCGACAGAGTTCAGTTTCAAACAGTTTATCAAGCAGTTCTACCATCCAGTGGTGAGTATGCTCAGTGGCAGACCTGAACCAAGAATAAATGAGGAGATTCAGAGGATTTTACGCCTCTCAGACCTTGCAAAAACTGGAGACTGGTATCTTTACCAAAACCACACCGAGATCAGAGTATATGGATGCGAGTTGGCTCCATACAAATTGCCCAAGTGTCTACCCGTGAGGATATTTGCCCTGGAGTACATAAGGCAAATGATTAACTCAGATGACATACATTTTGTGTCTCTTAAAAAGAAACAACAGCTTAGAATTAAAGGGCAAATAGGGTCTTTCATCTGTAATAGCCAAGGCGCCGGGGAGGAAGCAGACAGTTTTTTGAAAGAAATGAAGTTTCAGGTCAGTTTCATATGGCACTATGATCCATGCGGGATAATCTCTGAGATGAGGGTTAAAAATAAAAATGTTCCATATGTTCATACACCCAAGCCTGAGATAGAAAAGTTTGCGAATCAAACAGAATGGGAGCCGAACACTTTGGCTGAGATAGAACAGTAGGACCCTTCGGTCATCGTCTCACAGACTACTACACCACAGGTTCCCAAGGAGAAAAGACCCAGGAAGGATACTTCACCTTCTGTCACCGAAGTCTCGGCTGAAGATTTCCAATTACACTCCAAAAAGCCAAAAACCAGTGATACACTGGACACGGCTGGTGAAAAGGAAATCCAATCCACTGCAACTATGAAAGATGATCGGTCACTTCTTAGCACAAGCAACAGACAGATCATGTCTACAGTTTCGTCCAAGAAGCCTACGAATACTCCACTAGTTGATCAACCAAGTAAAGTAGGACCAAAGTTGAGTGTTTTTGAGAAGTATGACCTGATCAAAAAGAAAAATCAGACGCTGACCAACAATACTTATGCTCAGTTTTGGAAACAGACATCAACGGCACAACACATATTGTTGTCTGCATTCGATACAGGGAAGGGTAGAATGCACATGGATTTTCTGCAGGCACAGGTGTCGAACCCGAAAGCCATCACTGATTACAAAAGAGCAACATTCTTGTTTCATACTAGAGATGTGCATCCCGCTGATCAGATGGATCTGCACAGGCAAACTGGAGAAATGGTTTTCTCCACGTTGGCAAATGCTTTTACTGTGGCTGCTAAATTACAGGTATCTTTGAGCAATGTTCAGACACAGCTGAAATTAGAAAAGATATCATCCTTTGCAAAGGATAACAGAATCAAGATGTTGGAAGAATTGGTCCTCAAGATCGGGTATGACCCCTCAAATGTGAAAGCAGTCGAGGAGATGTTAAAAAAGAAAAATGCCGATAT
Organism: Picea engelmannii; assembly: GCA_009831015.1. Taxonomy (NCBI): domain Eukaryota; kingdom Viridiplantae; phylum Streptophyta; class Pinopsida; order Pinales; family Pinaceae; genus Picea; species Picea engelmannii. The sequence goes on along the minus strand of ML780698.1, from coordinate 851,392 downwards.
AGCATCTCTGAGGAAACAGTTGAAATTGCCACCAACGGAAGATGCACAGGCAAAGAAGATAGCTGAGACAGAAGAAGAAAATGATGAGATGCTCAAGTTGATCATGGGACAGAATACACAGTTGAAAGAAATGGAAGTAGAACTGGAAAGGCTAGTGAAAGAGAAGGAACAATCAAAGCCTATGGAAGTCATTCCATTGAGCGTAGTTCCACTCACAGGAGTAAGCACAACATCTGCAGTAGAAATTCCCTCAGCAACTCCACTGACAGCTCTGGAGAAGACAATAGAACTGGAAAAATCCATGGAAGAGATGAATTTGCAAGAGACAGAGATTAGCAAACTTAAAAAGGAGGTTGAGAACCTTCAGGAACTCAAGTCTTCTTACCAAATCAACTACTCCAAGGAGAAACAAACATCAGACAAGCTCAAACAGGAATTGCAACAGCTTCAAAAGCAAACAGTGGCAGGCAAAACACTTGCTGAGGTCAAGGGAAGTGTCTGGATGGATATCTCCAAATTCATAAATGAAATATGGCCTATGGTACAAATCATGTTCGAGCAAAACGAACTGGTGCAAAGAAGCAAGCAGGCGATTGAGAAAATAAGATGAGAATTGGGAGAGATGCCCACAGAAGCCACTGAGATCATTAAATTCCTGAATTCAAAAACCAGAGAAGAGTTAGAGGATTTGAAGATTGAAGATAGAACGGAAACCATCCTTGAGGTCAAGAGGGTTCTGACCAAAATAGGACTAATGCTACAGCTGGAGGAAAAGTTCCAGATTATGGACACAGGAGTACAAAAATTTTTCAGCAAAATTGAAGCTCTGCAGAAGAAAGGCCTCCCTAGCTTAATGGTCATAGATGACAAGTTAATGACACTTTTTGATTATAAAAAGAAGCTAGCCACATTGGCCAAAGATAGCTCGAAATTCTCGAGAATACAGGGTAGTATAACGGGCAAGGCGTTCTTAGAAGCATTGCAGTCAGACATCAGCATACAGCATGAGATCCGGTACATTTTCATCGTCAAGCCAACTTTTGCCAAGTATACAGAGATGGATGAAGTATACCGAAGACTACTCAAAGTCGTCGTTCCCAGTCACCTTCGATGGGAAGAGCTATGCAATTTGATCGAGTAAGAGCTGAGGTGTCCAAGCCCAGTCAACAATCCAATCAGGCGAAGTCGTGTAGAGGACTCACCAACGATTTACCCCAGAAATCAGCATGAAGATTTCAACACATCATCAAACAGTTCCTGAATTTTTGTATCTTGTTGAGTTAGTTAGCTAAATTTAGAACTACCACGTCCTGATCTTTAATGACAGGATCATATGTAATTTTTGATTATAAACACTTCAAACTTTGAAGTACTGAGGGTTGATCTTTACGCCCTGTAAGCCAGAAACACTGTATTTTTTATCAAGAGATCTTCCAGTAATATAAAGGGACGTTTCACAGGATTCTCGCGTGTTATTCATTGGTGATGTTTTCTTTCAATGTTAAATGTTTTTCTCCCTCAGTTGTCATATTGTTTTCTAATCTAATCTTTTAAAAGTAGCGTATGTTGCAGGATTTATCTTTGTATACCCTGTTTCCGGCTTTGAAAGATCTTAATGTTTATCTTTCTGATATTACAGTGAAGAAATTGTTAAATGCTTCTTTACTTTAACTGATATTCTCATCTTTTCTGCTATTCATCACTTTACTGCTAAAGAATCGAATGAACGCATTATCTTGCCCTGTGAAAATAATCTTTTAATTTCTGTTTAGACCTCTATCTTTATAATACAAACCCCATAGCCCAATGGAGGTATAAAACCCTTTTCAGCCAACTTAACAAAAACAACAACAAACCATTCAATCTTATTTTGTTTAACTAGCCTAATATCTCAAAGTTAAAACATAGCTAAATCATACAGAGAGATCCCTCTCTGAAGTTGGTAGGGCTAGATTCCAGTTTCGAAGTGGTTGGATAAAGTTACCTCTTGTAAATTTCTTCTACTTTGATAACTTCTGGGAATTTACAGAGTGTTAACATAGTGGCGACCATAATGGGGAACTGAACAAACATTCAACCCCACGGTTTCTTTTTCCCTAGAAGAAAACTTTGTTTCTGAACAAATTATAAATCTGAGAAAGAAATAATGTTCAAAGGTTGTTAAATGCTTGTACATAGTAATTTCGAATTCATAAAAAGAAAAATATATAAAAATTAAAAAATCTGGCTCCTAAAAGAGCTTATACTCGATCACACCGAGACCCGAAACCTGCAATAGCAACTGATAATCCAGAACAGTTACTCAGAAAGAAGACCATTTTAGAAGATTCAGGGAGTCATAGTCCCCTTCTCTTCCAGAGGAACTTGTTGCCCTTCAAGATCTCGACTTTGATACCATTTTTGAACAAAGCCTGTTTAGAACGAAATCTGATAGCTTTGTGACGGAAACCGTTGTAGATCCAACCATCTTGCAACCCTGGACCCCTGAAAAACTATCTTCCACTGCAAAACCTCAAACCACTCACTTTGTGCCAACTAGTTCCTCATCCTCCTCATTATCTGCCACCGCCCCACCTATCATCCAGGATGTTGTCCCGCCTCCTCCACCTATCATGGCAGCCAGATATGCTCCCTTGGTTTTGGCTGCACCTCTACATGATATGCCCCAGGATTATCAAACAAGACTCCCACAATTCGATGGTACAGGGCCCTTGAGTGCACAACAACACGTTGATAAAATGAATGACTATTTTGACTTGCAGGAAGTGGATGAAGCTGACGTTCAAATGAGACTTTTTGCGCAGAGTCTGACTGGGGACGTTAAGAAATGGTACAAAGCTTTTCATGCTGCTTCAGTGGTCGACCTTATAGCGTTACAAAGAAGTTTTCTGGACAGATGGAAGGTAAAGAAAAATCCTCTCCAGATCTTGTCAGAATACGAAAACATCAAAAGGAATCAAGGAGAGACAGTACAAGACTACTGCACCCACTTCAACAATCTGTATAACGCGATTCCAACCGATATTAAACCCCCACAAGGTTTGGCACTGATAAAATTCCCTGACGGTTTCGACGCTGATATTTCGTATCAATTAAGGGAAAGAAACTCCACCACCCTGGAGGACATGCATAAAAGCGCAATAAGTGTAGAGGCCAACCTGTTGGCTAAAAGGGCACGACAGAGGACGGAAAGGAGAGTCACGATTAAAGAGGAACCTTCCACATCTTCTTCTGATGCCAAACTGGATTCCTTAGCTAGAGCAATGGAAAGGATGATGGAGAGACTTACTATAGCCGAAAGAAATCCTCCTAGAGAAAACCAACCTGCTCCACAAATTCGGAATCCTAACTTCAGAAGAAATCCTCCTCAAATCAGGCAGAGAGATCCTATGGATCAAAGAGAACAGAGGGGTCCTGATCAACAGATCAGACCACCCCTACAGGAAAATTATGCCGATGAAGGTGAAGAGGTAATTGAAGAATTAGAGGACACACACATAAACCTCATGGGCATTCACGATAACGAAGCCATTTTCCTTACTCAAGAAGAGCAAGAACTTTTTCTTCTTTCTCAAACAGAGTTGAGTGAGGAAGCCGAGGAGACCGAACAACAGGCATTTGAAAATTCCATTATGGAGGTACACAGGCAGTACAATCTGCGAAGTAAAAAGACAGATGAAAATTCCCCAAAAAAGGTAACTGAAACGAAGAAAACAATCGAAACCAAGAAAGCTCCTAAGCCTTCTACCAAGAAGATCCCCGAGAAAGGTAATGCTGAAACTCCAGCAAAAAGAAACCCTACCATTTTACAAAGATCAACGCAAACTGAGGTTTCATCAACCAACCGACCAAATACTTCCGCCTAGAAAACTATGGTGGACAGATCATAATTGCTGAGCCAAAGCAGAGCACCTACTCCTTTCAGCCTCGCAGGGGAATTAGCCATAGTGAAAATTCCCATTCCTCTTTCCAAGTTGATGAGTAAGAATGCTTATCGATCGCAAGTGATCAAAGCGCTGATCATTGAGCCTGATATAGGCACGAAGGCCTTAACCGTTGGATCGACGAATCATTCGGACACGGTAAATCTTACCGATGATCAACCCGAACTCCTGTTTGGCCCTGAAGTTGATGGTCAGACTGACACTGGTGTTGTCGCCCCTTTTTACATCAACGTTAATATACACGACCTGATTCTGCACAATGCTATGTTAGATTCGGGTGCTTCCCATAACCTGATGCCTAAAGCAGTGATGGAAAAAATGGGACTCGAGGTCACCAGACCTTACAAGGATTTACACTCTTTTGACTCCAACAAAGTTAGATGTATCGGGTTGATCAAGGACTTATGTATCACACTAGTTCAGATTCCAACAAAAAGCATGGTTATGGATGTTGTAGTCGCGAACATTCCCCCGAAATATGGTATGTTGCTGTCCAGGTCTTGGGGGGCCAAGTTGAAAGGCACTTTGCAGTTGGATATGTCATATGCCACCATCCCAGTATTCGGACAACAGAGAAGACTGTACAGAGAGACGCTGATGAAATGTATGGTCAGCAGCTAGGAAAAGCCCCATAACTATCCTCTGTACTCTGCACACTCCAATCTAGATTCCTTCATCCTGTATAACGACGACGATATGGGAGAGCAAATCGCTCAGCTGGAAGAAGACACACTTGATCCAAAAGAAGGCCATGAAATCACTGGGGCAGAAAGGAAGGAAAATGTAATAAGTGAAGAATTGCCAGCAGATTTCTGGAGCATGGACTTCGATGGAGCAGGAGTCTGGTTGCATAATCACAAATCCAGGTATTCGGAGAACCATTCTTACAAACTTAATTTTCAATGCACTAACAACATAGCCGAGTACGAAGCTTTGATGCTCGGTTTGAAACTACTAAAGAAGGTTGGTCCCAAACAAATCATGGTAAGAGGCGATTCTGAATTAATTATCAAACAAATTAAAGGTGAGTATGCAACAAAACATCCCAGGCCTAGAGATTATAGAAACACTGTTTTGGATGCCCTTCAATGTTTCACTGAAGTTGATTCGCAGGTGATGCCCAGGGGATAGTACATTTTAGCAGATGGGTTAGCTACGTCAGCAGCTACATGCAAGATACCTTTTCGTTCCACTCGCCCATACACAGTGGAGATGAAGTGCAGACTGGCTGTCTCGGACAACATCAGATACTGGTAGGTATTTGGGAATGATGATCAAATTGAAGATTTTCTATAATGTAAAAATGATTTCGAGTGTACAAACATAGACTTAGAAAATGATGATGAAAATGTGAATAAATCTATTTTTGGAAATGATAGTGTAAATAAAATAGATTTAGGAGAGTTAGGTGAAGATGAGATAGAATCTGATGTTTTGCATTTAAAGAGTAATGTTTTACCTAGGGGTTTAGTTCCGTTAGAAGACTTATTTGATTTTAATGATGTAGCTAAAAAACCTAAAATTGAAGCCAGTGGTAAAGAGGTTGAAGACTGTAACATAGGGACAGAAGAGAAACCCAAGATGGTAAAACTTTCCAAATCTTTACCCCCTGAGCAGAAACTCAAATACATTGAACTTTTCAAGGAATATGTTGACGTGTTTGCTTGGGGTTATGAGGACTTAAAATCTTATGACACAAGGATCATTCAACATAGGATCCCAATAAAAGAAGATCAAAAACCTTTCAGATAGAAACTTAGGAGAATCAATCCCAAGTTACTTCCCCTGATAGAAAAAGAAATCAAAAAGATGTATGATGCTAAAATCATAGTTCCTTTACGATTTTCCAAATGGGTTTCAAATTTGGTCCCAGCCCGAAAGAAGACTGGGGAAATCAGGCTTTGCATTGATTTCCGAAACCTGAACAAGGTTTCCCTAAAGGACAACTACCCACTGCCAAAAATGGACCACATATTACAAAAGGTAGTTGGATCCAGCCGAATCTCCTTACTGGATGGTTTCTCAGGCTATAACCAGGTTCTC
>ML780698.1:828547-844708 GCA_009831015.1 Picea engelmannii | reverse complement strand
CTGAATCCAATTTCCATGCTCTTGATATTAATTTCTTAGCTGCAGTAGATGAACAGGGAGAGCAGGCGACTCCAAGCGTGAAAGAGGTATTTCTGAACTCTCCATGGTACGCATACCTGATATTTGTTTTGCATAACTTACAAGCTCCCCCTGGTCTGACCAAAACTAAATCTAGGTTTTTGAAATTGAAAGCATTAAAAATTTTCATTCTAGAAGGCAATCTTTATTGGAAGGATCCTGGAGGTATTTTGTTGAATTGTTTGTTAAAGGATGACGCTGACAAAGTATTGCAGGATTTTCATGCAGGAGACTGTGGTGGTCACCTGCGCTGGAAGACCGCAGCTAATAAAATTCTCAGGGCTGGGTTCTATTGGCCTACACTATTTGCTGATGTGCATCAGAAGATGACTTTGTGTCATAAATGTCAGGTGTTCGAGGGCAAAAGGAAGCTCCTCCCTTTGCCCCTGAAACCAATCTCTGTTGAAGCTCCTTTCCAGCAATGGGGATTAGACTTTATCGGAGAAATACATCCTCCCTCTTCGGGCCAGCACAGGGGGATTCTTACCGCTACAGACTATTTCACAAAATGGATCGAAGCTGTACCAAGCAGGCAAGCTACTGATTCTGTCATTATTAAATTTCTAGAAAATAATATCTTGTCTCGTTTTGGGTGTCCAAGAAAAATTATAACTGACAATGCAGTTGCTTTCCGATCCAAGAAGCTCATAAATTTTTGCAACCAGTATCATATCGGTTTGGGACATTCCACAGCTTATTACCCTTAAGGAAATGGGCTGGCGGAGTCATCCAATAAAACCTTGGTGAACATTATTAAGAAGACGTTGCAAGAAAACATAAAGTCATGGCATAACAAGCTGGTTTTCGCACTGTGGGCCAATAGACTGACCACCAAGAGGTCAATTGGTATGTCTCCATATCAGTTGGTCTATGGCACTGAAGCAATTTTTTCTACCTCCTTAGGGGTTCCTGTCATGAAACTGCTACAAGAGATGCAAGCTGAGCCGAACGACTCCCAAAGAAGGATAAACCAGATGATCCACTTGCAACAGTCCAGAGAAGAAGTATACAACAAAACTCAAGTTGTCCAGGAGAGCATAAAAAAGATCTTTGATAAAAGAACTAAAGAAGATGACTTTGAGCTAGGTGACCTGGTTCTGAGATGGGATGCCTGAAATGAAGATAAGGGGAAGCATGGCAAATTCGACAGTCTATGGAAGGGACCTTACATAATTCACGCACTCAGAGGAAATAATGCTTTCCTACTCAACAACAACGATGGGACCAATCTGCCAGGAGGACCTATGAATGGCAGAATGCTAAAGCAGTATTCACCTCCTCAGGAGGGACTTTCAGTCACACCTTTCCATTGTACAAATCGTTTTATTTTGCTTACAAGTTTTTGAGTGAATAACTTTGATCAGATGGTTGAAGCCCGCAGAGAAAACCCTAAGCCACTGAACATTGCCATCAAACTTTCAAAAATAAAACAAAATCAAACAACAAAGGCAACTGTGGAGAAATTTTTTCAGAACATCAGGAAACATGATTCTTGGCACCTCACAAGGAGAGTACCATCCCCAGGTGGAGTTGTTGTTATAACCCTATAATTTATAGGATCAACTGGTGACTAAAATTGTTATCACTTTAGTGTTTTGTTTGTCAAATGATTTTCCATTCTGTAAATAAATTGAGAAAAAGAAAATGAAAAGAAAGAAAAAGAAAAAAGAAAGAAAAAGAAAGAAAAATAAAAAAGAAAGAAAAGAAAGAAAAAGAATAAAAGAGGGCATAAAAGAAATTTAAATAGAGCCCCATGCAATAAGAATGACTTGGTCCATACAGTTTAAGCATGGCCAAGTCCTTTTAAATTGATGTCGATAGGAGTAGTGAATAAGTTTGGCTAAACTGTTTAATCTTAGCCAAGCAAATTAGGTAAGCTAGTGAATAAATTTGACCAAACTACCTAATCTTGGTGAAATAACCCCAGGATAGAGTAATTTCTTAGTCCAATAGTTTAATCTGGGCTAAATGTCATAGGTAATTAGGTTAGAGCATAGGGTAGTTTGCTTTATCTCAATAAAACAGGCATGATGATCGATGTTGAACCCTACCTTTGATGTTTGAAAGTTGAATGTCTAACCCCATGGTGATAAAAACAGGGAAAGCTTGGAAAAACCCACTTAAAGCGCTTATCCTAAGTTTTCAGAGCAAATATGATTTTGCGCTCACAGATTAAAGACAACGCACAAATGAACGGCTGAGGTGTCGGCGCTCAGATCTACGGTTGATAAGTTTTTCCGGACCCCCTCGACCGTTCTACGTTTAATGGTAAGGGGGGGGGGTCCGGAATCATGTATAGCGAAGGTGCACATTTGAACGACTGAGGTGTCGGCGCCTAGATCCACGGTTGAGATTGAATTCCGGACCCCCTGACCGTTCTGCTTTTAATGGTGGGGGGGGGGGTTCCGGAATGTTAGTTAAACATTGCGCTCAGATCTACGGTCCAGCGACAGGCACACTGATGGACGACTGATGGTATTTTTCGGACCCCCCCGACCGGTCTGCTTTTAACGATTGGGGGGGGGGGGTCCGGAATGGAGTGGTTTTCAGGCGGACCCTCTTCTCTACGTGGCAGGAATCCATTGCTTCAGACTCCCACCACTTACCACTTACCATTTTCTGACATACCCCCGTCGCCCCATGACATCATTTTCCACTTTTTCCCCTAAAGATCACATCTCATAACTCTGTCAGTCCATTCCCTCTGTTTGCACGTTACAAGTCCCTTCATCATGGTCAATTCCCAATCAACACCCTCCATGTCACCCTGTCGTACTTGTCATTCGTTGTTACCTATCATCTCACGCTCTAAAAGACCCGTTGGCCATTTATTACAGGCTAACTTATTCGTTAGCCTGTTGATCTGTCTCCCGCGCCCAACGGGTATCCGTTTGCTCAAAACTACCCTTTTTCCTTCATTCTCCCACTGCTTACTTTGTCCATCGCACCAGGGAATTTTTCCCTGTCTCCTCTCCGTTTCAGTCAGCCTTCCAAAACCATAGTCATCCCCACTAACGTTTTGTTTGACTTGCAGGTATTTTCACAGTGATGGCCTCAAAATCCAAGAAAGCAGAAGCTGAGGAAAATCCTTTCCTCTCGCCTCCTGTCGACCTCGACAGGATTCATTTGGCTGACAAAGATCATTTAATCGCAGACACCAGGTGCGAATTCGACTTCGCGGATTTGCAGTCATGGCTTAAAGATATTTTCTTAGATCAGAGCGATGAAATTGGGCTCTGGGAATCCAAACTTCCTCTGTATCTTTTCCCCCAGGTTCACCATTTTCCTGAATTTTCCCTCAAATGCCAGGCTCATTACATCCCCGACCAGAGAGCCACAGTATCTTCATCAGGAGAAAGTCTTTTCTTCATCACACCTGAGGCCATTGATCAGATGATGCAGATACCCAGAACTGAATCCGCCTCCCCTTTCAATCTCGAAGTCATCACGGAGCTGTATCAGAAACTATCATTCCCTCAGAGAGCCCAGATTTTCAAGCTTTTCCTCCCTCAAGCTGCTCAGCTCCCCAAGACAAATCCCCCGTACCCTTCCTCCCTGTTCTTAGAGAAGGGAAACCAAGTCATTTCGTCGCTCTGTGCTCTGCTTGGTTATTTTTCCAACCAATGGGTGGATGAACCTATATTGGGTTTTCTGTCCATCTTCTCCACAGAAGAAAGACCCACCACTCAGTTCGCCTACAGCACTTTCCTGGCAGACAGTATTCACGAGCAGTTCTCAAATTTTGCCTCAGAAGGCATGTTCCGATATTTCTCAATACTGGCCTACATGTTCACTTTCTTTCAAGCGGACAGGTTCTCCTTTTCAATGCAAAAAATGGACAAGGACGGGAGACCGCAGGCGGTAACAGCTTGGACTTCACTACTCGGACAAAATTCGACAGAGTTCAGTTTCAAACAGTTTATCGAGCAATTCTACCATCCAGTGGTGAGCATGCTCAGTGGCAGACTTGAACCAAGAATAAATGAGGAGATTCAGAGGATTTTACGCCTCTCAGACCTTGCAAAAACTGGAGACTGGTATCTTTACCAAAACCACACCGAGATCAGAGTATATGGATGCGAGTTGGCTCCATACAAATTGCCCAAGTATCTACTCGTGAGGATATTTTCCCTGGAGTACAAAAGGCAAATGATTAACTCAGATGACATACATTTTGACGATGAAAATGTACCGGATCTCGTGCTGTATGCTGATGTCTGACTGCAATGCTTCTAAGAACTCAAACAGTGGCAGGGAAAACACTTGCTGAGGTCAAGGGAAGTGTCTGGATGGATATCTCCAAATCCATAAATGAAATATGGCCTATGGTACAAATCATGTTCGAGCAAAACAAACTGTTGCAAAGAAGCAGGCAGGCGATTGAGAAAATAAGAGGAGAATTGGGAGAGATGCCCACAGAAGCCACTGATATCATTAAATTCTTGAATTCAAAAACCAGAGAAGAGTTAGAGGATTTGAAGATTGAAGATAGAATGGAAACCATCCTTGAGGTCAAGAGGGTTCTGACCAAAAGAGGACTAATGCTATAGCTGGAGGAAAAGGTCCAGATTATGGACACAAGAGTACAAAATGTTTTCAGCAAAAGTGAAGCTCTGCAGAAGAAAGACCTCCCTGGCTTAATGGTCATAAATGACAAGTTAATGACACTTTCTGATTATAAAAAGAAGCTAGCCACAGTGGCCAAAGATAGCTCGAAATTCTTGGGAATACAGGGCAGTATAACGGGCAAGGCGTTCTTAGAAGCATTGCAGTCAGACATCAGCATACAGCACGAGATCCGATACATTTTCATTGTCAAGCCAACTTTTGCCAAGTATACAGAGATGGATGAAGTATACCGAAGACTACTCAAAGTCGTCGTTTCCAGTCGTCACCTTCGATGGGAAGAGCTATGCAATTTGATCGAGTAAGAGCTGAGGTGTCCAAGCTCAGTCAGCAATCCAATCAGGCGAAGTTGTGCAGAGGACTCACCAACGGTTTACCCCAGAAATCAGCATGAAGATTTCAACACATCATCAAACAGTTCCTGAATTTTTGTATCTTGTTGAGTTAGTTAGCTAAATTTAGAACTGTCACGTCCTGATCTTTAATGACAGGATCGTATGTAATTTTTGATTATAAATGCTTCAAACTTTGAAGTACCGAGGGTTGATCTTTACGTCCTGTAAGCCAGAAAGACTGTAATTTTTATCAAGAGATCTTCCAGTAATATAAAGGGACGTTTCACAGGATTCTCGCATGTTATTCATTGGTGATGTTTTCTTTTCAATGTTAAATGTTTTTCTCTCTCAGTTGTCATATTGTTTTTTAATCTAATCTTTTAAAAGTAGTGTATGTTGCAGGATTTATCTTTGTATACCCTGTTTTCGGCTTTGAAAGATCTTAATGTTTATCTTTCTAATATTACATTGAAGAAATTCTTAAATGCTTCTTTACTTTAATTGATATTCTCATCTTTTCTGCTATTTATCACTTTACTGCTAAAGAATCCAATGAATGCATTATCTTGCTCTGTGAAAAAAATCTTTTAATTTCTGTTTAGACCTCTATCTTTATAATACAGACCCCATAGCCCAATGGAGGCATAAAACCCTTTTCAGCCAACTTAACAAAAACAACAACAAACCATTCAATCTTATTTTGTTTAACTAGCCTAATATCTCAAAGTTAAAACATAGCTAAATCATACAGAGAGATCCGTCTCTGAAGCTGGTAGGGCTAGATTCCAGTTTCGAAGTGGTTGGATAAAGTTACCTCTTGTAAATTTCTTCTACTCTGACAACCTCTGGGAATTTACAGAGCGTTAACAGAACATACACATGCAAGATAATCCCAATCCCACAACTTGAACTCAACCATTCACTAGTCGGGCCTTTGCCTTGAGCTCTGCATTATGAATATTTACAAGGCATTTTATGTATTTACATCATGGGGTGATTATAACTTGGCACACCTTGTGTGACACCCATCAATAAACCATACTATTACAACATGTTCATGATCTAGTTTAATATGATCTAGGGGTTAAAACTGGGTATTACAGTTGATAGCTTAATGCTTATGAACTGTTTGGTTATTCAGGTGCCTTTCTCGTATTAGCCATTCCACTGAAAAATATAGCGATCCAAGTACTATATGGTCCAAATTTAGCACACATAATGAAACCGATGCTGTAAAATCTGTTTTTTTCACTGCTTGTATATGCATATGGAAATTGGTGGATGAACTGTGATAGGCATAGTAATTTGTTGGACTAGGAATATTACCCAAAGCATGACTGACACTAGGATTTCTATGATTAAATGTTTGCAGAAAGTGACGGATGAATTTATAAAGAAGGTTGATTCATTGTATAAGCAAAAAGAGAAGGTATGTCGTGTATGGATGAAAATCTTAGTCCAACTATTTCTTGTAAAAGTTCTGTTGGAAAAGTTTTAATTTTTCTCTTTGCAAAACAATTTATTGGCATGGGAGCAATTTGTCCATTTGTTCAGAATTTTGGATTTCTAAAAATATTCTTTTGTTGATTATTCTGCAGGAGTTGATGACTGTATGAGGAACACCTTATCTACCTTCTCCCTAATCTTGTCAAAAGTTGGAAGATTGCATAGTGAACATTTATAATCATTAGCACTTTTAATGGTGTACAGTAGCTGGCTTTGGAATACCTTCAAATTATTGACATCATTTGTCAGAGCTATGGTATTGTACAATTCAAGTGATTTTTAAGTCCTGGTATTGGTGCTTCTTATGAAGTCACTGAAGGACCACTCATTGAGTCAAGACCTTGCCTTCAGACATACATTTTACTTTGGTTGTCCGTACTAATTTACAGGTCAAATATGCTATTGATTTGGTGTTAATTACATTAAACTCATTTGAAGAAAGGGTTGCAATATGTGAATCATACTAGTAGTAATGCTCGAGGAGTCCAATTTCATCCCAAAAAGCATTATTGACTGGGTGTGAAACTAATATCTGATAACTCGCATAAATGAGCTAGACAGTTAGAAGACAAACAAATAGAAACCCATGCATCCGAAATGGATTGTGCTACAATGTGAGAAGGCAAAGGACACACTCCTTGCACTAATCGAGAATGTAGTTGGTGCAGATTAAAATTGAGTGAGGGAATTTCAACAATGTCAAATGAAAGCAGCAGATTGTCTCACGATCAATAAATTGAGAGTCGAGCAATGATTGGAAAATCTTGAGTTTGTTGGAGAAACTTACATGAGAAATGACACCAAGGTAACATTAAACGATAATTGACAGAAATGTGTCAAATTGTTCTTTATGGATTGATATAAATACATTACTAACACAAAAGGAAACTATTTTTATAAAACACTCGAGGGCAGTAAACTTGTGCTCTGCCTTGAGGATGATAAGCTAAAAGATATTGAAATGCACACATGGGTTATATGTAAATGTCAGTTTTGACTTTAGTTTGCTAGATATCTACGTTATGTTCCCTGGTTGCACGTAAACATCTCTATGTGAGGAGACATGCATCCTAATGGTACTGTAAGTATCAATTTTTTTGTAACGAATCTAGAAATCGAGGATGGCTTTGCAAGTTTGGCATGAATATTTTTTACAGTTAGCCAAGATTGACTATTTGTTAGGTAGATATTGATTCAAAGAGCTTGACCTGAAATTTATTTCTAAAATACCATGCAACTAGAATATGCACTCCAAGTAACCTCTTATTAATCCAAAAATGATTTTAGGTATAATAGTTGAACTATAAGCCAAAATAGGATGGTAATGAGGGAGGCCAATTTAATTGTTTGAATGAGCCTTTGCTTCGTGAAATGAATCAATTAAATGGTGATGAGGTAGGCTAGTTAGACTTGCTTGGGACAGGATCTAACATCTTTTCAGTGAATTGGCCCCTGTGAAATCCATTTATGAGTACTTGTTTTAATGCAACCTTTTAAAAGAAAATTAAATGGTGGGCACAAATAAGCACCCCATTTCATTCCATCTCTTTGGCCAATGAATCTCATATTCTAATAATTTCTTGTTTATAATGGATTTCAAACATTAGTTCTTTTATTACACTTGCAAATAGCATGGTATTGATATTAACTATTTTTCATTTTTTTCATTTTTTGTGTGTTGTTAATATGAACGCATTGGAGTTGTCTTGCTCAATGATTGTTAGACCTTGTCTTGATGCCTATCAGGCACACTTCTTTGGAGCATCAGAAACCTAGAAAACATGATGACATTCTTCATGATGTGCACATAGAAAGTGGGTTGCTTGTTTGGAGGATGATTCACCTTGGAGGAGTGTTGGGCATTCTAGAGAAGGGCATGGACACATTTGGTTGCTTGCATGGAGGCTTTTAGTTGACTCGAGGATGCTTGGGATGAGGGTGATCATGTAGATGGAGTGGACTAGAGGGTTACATGGTTTAGGAGGAGCATTTAAGCTTTGGAGGTGAAGTATTGGACACACGAAGAAATAACTCAAATATCATATGTTTCTGTTGTCAGAAAATGGGACACATTGCTAGGAATTGTTCCCTCATTCAGAGACCAAGGGAAAAGAAAGTAGGTAAAAGGCATCATGTTCATACAGTTGAAGATGATGATCCACCCAAGAAGGTTGCAAAGGAAGATGAATCAAGTGATGAGGAGTATGCTATTATCTCAACCCTTACAGGAACTATTACTCATGGAAGTGACATTTGGCTAGTGGACAATGGTGCTTCCAAGCACATGACAGGCTATAAAGACTCCTTGTCTAACCTTACTCATAAGGATTCACCGCACAAGGTGAAATTGGGAGATGACTCAATATCTTATCAAAGGAGTAGGAGAATCCTCCTACAAGTTAGACTCAAGAAAACCAGTGAAGATGAAGGAAGTTCTCTGTGTTCTTGGATTGAAGTAGAACCTTCTCTCGATTTCAGCATTGTATGAGAAGGGTTATAGAGTTGCATTTTTTGATGGACAAGTTCTTATGTGGCCTAGAGGGAATACTTTTGATGATGATGTGGTGATTGGAGTTCAAGAGGGAGGACTCTACAAATTGAAAGGGTGATCAAATTCATCATTAATTCACGACACTGTGAATCCCAGTGAATTATGGCATAGGATATTTTCTCACCTACATTACAAGGCCCTACTGAGTGTGAGCAATATGGTGACGGGACTACCAGAGATCCAGGAAAAACCAGATGGCGTGTGCAAAGGTTGCGCACAAGGAAAGAATGTGAAGCACTCCTTTCCCAACATCGATAGTAGAGCCAAAAGAGTATTGGACATCGTGCACTCGATTGTGTGTGCACTGATGTCAACAACTTCACTAAGAGGTCATGTATATTATGTGTCTTTTATTGATGATTACTCACGTAAAACTTAGGTCTATTTGTTAAAGGAAAATAATGAAGTGTTTGGAAAATTCAAAGAATTTAAGGCACTGGTAGAAAACCTGACAGAGTGGAAGATAAATACCTTGCGATCAAATTATGGAGGAGAATTCACTTCAGATGAATTCAAAGAATATTTCAAGGAATCTGGGATTAAGAGGGAGCTTTCTACTCCCTACAATCCTCAACAGATTGGAGTAGAAGAAAGGAAGAATAGGACGATCATGGAAGCAATGAAGGCTATGATCCATGATCAAGATCTACCTTTGCATCTGTGGGCAGAAGCAACAAAGACTGTGGTGTACGTGCAAAACAGAAGTCCCCACAAAGTACTTGAAAACAAGACACCAGAGGAGATGTTTTCAGGAGAGAATCCATAAGTCATCTATTAAGGATATTTGGTTGTCCTGTATTTGTGCATGTCCCCAAGGAAAAGAGGAAAAAAATGGATCCATCCGGAAAGAATGGAATATTTGTTAGTTATAGTGACACATCGAAGGCATACATGATATATATTCCCAGTCACTTGAAAGTTGAGATTAGTCAAGATGTCACATTCAATGAGAGTGCAACCTTTAGCAAATCAACAAAAGAGGTTCATGAGGAGGAGAATGAAGTTACTAGAGTTCTAGAGGCAGAAGCAGTTGAACCAGAGGAAGTCATTCATGAGGATAATGACATGGTAGAACCTCAGAGGCCAACAGAGATTCCTTCTCGCAAGAGAAGACCAGCTTGGGCACAGGAGCTCATCAGAGATGCAGATATATATGGTGCCCTAGTGTTACAAGGGAAAAACTCTCTATGGCCAAGGGTAAACCACAACAGATAGGTATGACTGCAGAAATCAACTCAATTCCAACATATGCTATATAAACTAATGTGTAATACAAGAAAGAGGCCTACCTCGATCCAACGTTTGATGATGTTCCACCGTTGAGCACTTTGACCCAAAGCTTTATACCTGCGAGAAGTTCTCAACAAACAAGCAAAGCCAGTATATAGTGATGATATAAAAGGGGTTAGCACATCAGATAGCATAATCCATTAATAAACATTACAAACACACCCATGAATAATAATCATATATTTGCAAGATATCAATAGAATGGGAAATGAGTATTTTTATTAATAATTGATCAGTAGAAGTGTCAATATTACAGATTTCCGTGTCGGCACAACTCGAAACCAAGAAACCAAGTTCCTTCCCACTGGGTCCCCACCACTTCAATCCTCCACCAAAGGCAAGCTCATGAGAAAGAGGCAAAGAGGTCCTCTCAATAATAAGGGAAGAGCTTGGGGGCTGAACACTATGTTCAGACTTGAGGAACAAAGGGATGCAAACTCAATATGAAGTAATTTCTCCAGAGTAACTTTACTCTCAAAGTTGAATGCTTTCTCCTTTTTTTCCATAGTTCGAAATTGTACTCTTATAGCCTCCAGGATGCAACTGAAGGGCCAAGTTGGAACGTTTCCAGTATATGGAAGGCCAAGGATCATAGGTCTTTTGTCGTGACATGGAAACACAGCCTCATTTTGTATTTTCTGGCACAAATCCTGATATACACAAGTTGTAGTGGAGCAACAAGCATATACACATCTTGCATAGCAGTTAGGGAGTGTATATGTGGAAAAACGTATATTTTTAGCTTTGGATTCATCAAAAAGGGATAAAAAGTCTG
Organism: Picea engelmannii; assembly: GCA_009831015.1. Classification (NCBI taxonomy): domain Eukaryota; kingdom Viridiplantae; phylum Streptophyta; class Pinopsida; order Pinales; family Pinaceae; genus Picea; species Picea engelmannii. The sequence goes on along the minus strand of ML780698.1, from coordinate 833,547 downwards.
CATAGGGAAATAGAAAAAGGCCCTCTATGCAAGATAGCAATGGTGAGGCAAATATTGCTATAACACCTAGAAAATTATCTCAAGGAAAGTAAGAAGCAGAAACCGTATTCCAGCGATGTGGCATGTTTGTGTGATATCATGGATGCAAAACCATCTAGTTATGAAGAAGATGCAAAAAATAGGGTATGTAAGGATGCCATGGGGGAGGAATATCAATCCATAGTAAAGAATGATGTTTGGGATGTGGTCCCTGAACCGAAGGATAAATCAGAAGTAAGTTCAAAATGGATCTACAAGACAAAACATGCAGCTGATGACAGTATTGAAAAGTATAAGGCTATATTTGTGGCTCGAGGATTCTCTCAGAAGGGGGGCATTGATTATGAGGAGACATTTGCTCCCTTGGCGAGATATACTTTGATCAAGACTATTATTTCTTTGGCCACAGTAATGAAATGGAAGGTGCATCAGATGGATGTGAAGACATCCTTCTTGAATGGTGAAATAAAAGAGGAAGTATATGTGGAGAAGACACAAGGGTTCGAGGTACATGACAGGGAGACACATGTGTGCATATTGAAGAATGATTTATATGGATTAAATCAGGCACCCAAAGCATGGTACGATAGGATCAACAGTTTTCTTAGGAGCTTAGGTTTTACAAAGAGCAGTGCAAATCCTAACCTTTACTTTATGGTTGTGGATGATGGTCTGGTAATACTATTGTTGTATGTGGATGACCTGTTTCTAAATGGTGTGGAAAATATCATCTCAGAGTGTAAGAGAAAGCTCGTTGTTGAGTTTTAGATGAAATATCTCGGGATGATGCATTACTTTTTGGGTCTCGAGGTATGGTAGAGATAGAATGAGATCTCTCTAAATCAAGGGAAGTATGCAATGGAAATCCTAAAGAGGTTTGAGATGTTGGATTGCAAGGAAATGGATACACCTATGATATCAAATATGAAGTTGTTGCAGGATACGACTTCAAAGACTGTGGATGTTACTTTATACAAACAAATTGTGGGTTCATTAATGTACTTGACGAACATGATACTAGATATATGTTTTGTTGTGAACACCTTGAGTCAGTGTATGGAGCAACCGAGGTAGGTTCATTTGGTCATAGCAAAACATGCTACTTTAAGGGTATATTGGATTATGGTCTCAGGTATGTGACAGACCATGAGTTTGAGTTATATGGATATTTAGATTCAGATTGGGTTGAAAATATTCCTGATCGAAAGAGTACTTCGACATATTGCTTCATTCTAGGCTCTAGTATGGTTTCATGGAGAAATAGGAATCGTTCATTTGTAGCACTAAGTGCGACCGAGGCTGAATATGTGGAAGCATGTGCAACATGTAGAGAAGCAGTGTTGATTCATAAGCGGTTGTCTAGGTTATTTGGTCTCAAACTGGAGGCAACCTACATTTGGTGTGACAACCAGAGTTGCATGAAGTTATCAGAGAATCCAGTGTTCCATGACAGGGTGAAGCATATCAAGATCAAATATCGCTATATCAAGGATAAGTAGATGGGAGCAGTGAGGCTCCAGTATGTGACTACTGAGGAGCAAGTTGCATATGTGTTGACCAAGCCACTGTTGAGGATGAAGTTCGAGCACTTTGGGGAAAATCTTGGCGTGGTCCCTCTTTAGAGGGAGTGACGAGGTATAGATGCATTGTGGGTAGTGGATGTACTAGGGACATGTTGTAGCTATTTGAGGGCTATCCACAGGCCTTGGATGCATGGGTTTTGAATTCACATGGGTGCACATGATGAGGTACAAATGCATTGCAGGGTAGTGGATGTCATGGTGACATATTGAAGTTATTTGAGAGCTACACACAAGCCTTGAATGCATTGGCTGTGAAGTCATGTTGTACTATGGATATTCAGTGATGTATATATTCATATGTTCAACAATCAATGGTCATGAGCTCGTGTGACAACAAAGAATACCTTCCTAGTTAAGAGGGACTGTTGATATTTTGATGTATCTACAGAAGGTATTCTTTTATATTTGTATTGGTCAGACCTCGAGAAGGTTATTGTAATCTTATTGTATAAATTGACTCAAAAGAAATTATTATTTTATTGTTATCCTTATTGTAAAAGTCAAAACGACCCCTCTTAGGGTTACATCTTTTCAGGAGTCAGTGATGTGTATAAATAGAGGTCCAGTTCCTCTCATTTGTACACACACAAAACTCGCCTTGTCTTGTGTATTTGGAGCATAGCAAAGAAGGTCTAGCGTAAGAGGTCTTGGTTTCTTGGTCTTTGGTATCTTGGTCTTGGTCTATTTATGGAGAGCTATAACGTGACATTGTACTGGTTGAAGGAATCTATACTGAAGAATTGGTTGTTGGGTTTTCTCCCCCATGAGGGTTTCCTAGGATATATCTTGTGTTTTGTGATTGTTTATCTTTTAGTGATCCTATTACATGTAATTGTAATGAATGTTAAAGAAGATCACTATAACTTCTAAAATTCTAACAAGAGTATGCCACATGTGAACCAACAACCATGCTGCAACACTTTCCACATATCTAGCCTTGAGGAAAATGTTTATTTTAAAGGGGGAGGTCTTATTAGGGTCCTAACCCCCTACGTAGATAGACTACTATGTATTGCTATGTATGGAGGTCATCATTAGTAAATAAGGCTTGTGTAGTAGTGTGAACACAATTATTGTAAGAATGATTACTAGAAGGTTCCACCTGCTATAAAGTTCCTTCTCTAGAATGTTCTTAGGGGATAGAAAGTGTTATATAAAGATGTATAAGCATTGTAAAATATGTCTTGGAAAATTGTTTGTAATCCGATCTCTGCTTTATTGGAGGCTTCCCCCTCAAAGAGCCAAGTGAAAATTACTTCCATATCAATAAAGGCATAATATTGTAGTTCATATCATCCATTGTGTTTGCAATTCTATTTCTTTCTACAATATATCCGAGTAATATCTATAATTTCTTCTCTGAATATTTCTATTTGGCACACCACAATCTATTAATACATGCCATTCTGATAATAATGTATATTAATAAAAGAGAAAGTGGAAATACTAACCCAAGTTTGAGAGATCAAGAAAGTATCTAATATCCACCTTGTCTTGGGACTTAATCCATTTTTATCAAATGGATACCATCAACAAATAAAATGAATTGAGCAAACCAATATGAGATATTTAGCCATTTCTCATTAAAAATATAGAGAATAACATCACCAACCCACATTTAATATATATAAATAATAAATCATATATATAAATGAAAACATTGAGTTATGCCATCATTACATTGATGATTTGTGAGTATCAAATATGGAGCATCAACTTTGACTTGCTATTCACAACTTAATAGATTGACAACCACTTGTTAATTTTCTCTTATGTGCTCAACCTGTCTCAGGTGTTGGTATACCATAAAAAATATGTTAATGCAATCCAATAACATTAATCCAAAACATGAACAAAGTGACATATTGACACCATATGAGTTCAAGAGAAGAGGATAGGAAATAATGAAAGTATTGATCAATATTAAAAGCATCAAGTCATCAAAATAGATTGAGTGGGTAAATATGTCATTTATGTGAAGATGAAGAATGGTGTAGCTCTATTTTTTTCTCATCATTGTTGGTGACAATAGTAGTGTGGTAGCCTAAGGACAGATAATGGTCGATGGGAGTGGTGACGCCATTATTAAGTTGGGCGAGGAGAAACCAAATGAGGTTTTGATGAGATAAGAAAGTAAAGTAATTGTCATCAAGATTTATAATCAATATGCTAAGGGAACTAGAGATAATGTTAGACATGCCACTCACAAGCCTGGAAAAAGGTTGAAAAATAATTTGAAGAGACATTTCCAAGAAACTAGTTAATATTGTCATCTAATGCAACACATTTTATGGTGTAATTCAAAATTCCCTTTAGTTCAATCTCCTTATTATGTGTAATTAATGGAAGTTTCCCATGCTCTCTTTTGTGAAGAACTTAGAATGATCCTCGTGATCTAAAATTGAGCCATGCGAATGGCTAATATTGTAGTGTTCCTTGACCCTTAGACTTGAAACACAAACCATGTATACCAAGATTATAAATGTAGGAAACTAGATACAAGAGACAAACCAATTGAAATATGTGAAATATACCCTTGTATTAATGATTATCAAAAGAAAGAAAACAATAAAAAGAAAACAATGTTCACTTGCCTCTTAATGTGGGGTCACCTTTCACTAAGAAAATATCCAAATACCACAATACTTAACAAAAACATTTCATAGCCTCCTTGTTCTTTAAAAAGAGTCAAAATAAAAATACCCTAACTACTTGTAGTCCCATCATTAATGAGTACCAACTAACTACTGGGTCTTATTTAATGAAGATGACCCTTTTACATTGAATAACTATCCACTATTTATCTAATGGGCCTTATTCAGAGAGGATGGTTGCATACATTAATTAACTAACTTCTAAGTAACCTAAAGTAGGGAGGTTAGGGTAGGACTCTAACATGCCATTTCCCTTCAAGCACAGAGTTTTCCTCAAGGACAGAGGCGGGGAAATTGTTGTAGAATCATTTTTGGTTCCCATGTTCCATCTTCAAGCTACATATATTTATGTTGGATCAATTATTCTCGGATAATGTGCTAGTGCAATTGACACTTTTTGGTATCCAATACTACATCCAATTGGAGCCAAAAGGGCCTTCTTCATTACGATTTGGTCATTTAATTTGCACCTTGCAATTCAATTTGACTACCTTATTCAAGCAAGACACATGAAATATGGGATGAATCTTAGAATGGGATAGAAGAGAGAGTTTGTAGGCCACTTTTCCAATGCATTGGATGATCATATATGATCCATAGAAATTTGGTGCTAGTTTTTGGTGAATCTTATTTTTGAAGGATGTTTGTTTATAGGGTTGAAGGTAAAGAAACCCATGATTCCCTTTCAAAAAAGAACACTTTGAGTGGTGTTGGTCATCTTGTT
>ML780698.1:789482-828447 GCA_009831015.1 Picea engelmannii | reverse complement strand
TTGGCACACCTTGTGTGACACCCATCAATAAACCATACTATTACAACATGTTCATGATCTAGTTTAATATGATCTAGGGGTTAAAACTGGGTATTACAGTTGATAGCTTAATGCTTATGAACTGTTTGGTTATTCAGGTGCCTTTCTCGTATTAGCCATTCCACTGAAAAATATAGCGATCCAAGTACTATATGGTCCAAATTTAGCACACATAATGAAACCGATGCTGTAAAATCTGTTTTTTTCACTGCTTGTATATGCATATGGAAATTGGTGGATGAACTGTGATAGGCATAGTAATTTGTTGGACTAGGAATATTACCCAAAGCATGACTGACACTAGGATTTCTATGATTAAATGTTTGCAGAAAGTGACGGATGAATTTATAAAGAAGGTTGATTCATTGTATAAGCAAAAAGAGAAGGTATGTCGTGTATGGATGAAAATCTTAGTCCAACTATTTCTTGTAAAAGTTCTGTTGGAAAAGTTTTAATTTTTCTCTTTGCAAAACAATTTATTGGCATGGGAGCAATTTGTCCATTTGTTCAGAATTTTGGATTTCTAAAAATATTCTTTTGTTGATTATTCTGCAGGAGTTGATGACTGTATGAGGAACACCTTATCTACCTTCTCCCTAATCTTGTCAAAAGTTGGAAGATTGCATAGTGAACATTTATAATCATTAGCACTTTTAATGGTGTACAGTAGCTGGCTTTGGAATACCTTCAAATTATTGACATCATTTGTCAGAGCTATGGTATTGTACAATTCAAGTGATTTTTAAGTCCTGGTATTGGTGCTTCTTATGAAGTCACTGAAGGACCACTCATTGAGTCAAGACCTTGCCTTCAGACATACATTTTACTTTGGTTGTCCGTACTAATTTACAGGTCAAATATGCTATTGATTTGGTGTTAATTACATTAAACTCATTTGAAGAAAGGGTTGCAATATGTGAATCATACTAGTAGTAATGCTCGAGGAGTCCAATTTCATCCCAAAAAGCATTATTGACTGGGTGTGAAACTAATATCTGATAACTCGCATAAATGAGCTAGACAGTTAGAAGACAAACAAATAGAAACCCATGCATCCGAAATGGATTGTGCTACAATGTGAGAAGGCAAAGGACACACTCCTTGCACTAATCGAGAATGTAGTTGGTGCAGATTAAAATTGAGTGAGGGAATTTCAACAATGTCAAATGAAAGCAGCAGATTGTCTCACGATCAATAAATTGAGAGTCGAGCAATGATTGGAAAATCTTGAGTTTGTTGGAGAAACTTACATGAGAAATGACACCAAGGTAACATTAAACGATAATTGACAGAAATGTGTCAAATTGTTCTTTATGGATTGATATAAATACATTACTAACACAAAAGGAAACTATTTTTATAAAACACTCGAGGGCAGTAAACTTGTGCTCTGCCTTGAGGATGATAAGCTAAAAGATATTGAAATGCACACATGGGTTATATGTAAATGTCAGTTTTGACTTTAGTTTGCTAGATATCTACGTTATGTTCCCTGGTTGCACGTAAACATCTCTATGTGAGGAGACATGCATCCTAATGGTACTGTAAGTATCAATTTTTTTGTAACGAATCTAGAAATCGAGGATGGCTTTGCAAGTTTGGCATGAATATTTTTTACAGTTAGCCAAGATTGACTATTTGTTAGGTAGATATTGATTCAAAGAGCTTGACCTGAAATTTATTTCTAAAATACCATGCAACTAGAATATGCACTCCAAGTAACCTCTTATTAATCCAAAAATGATTTTAGGTATAATAGTTGAACTATAAGCCAAAATAGGATGGTAATGAGGGAGGCCAATTTAATTGTTTGAATGAGCCTTTGCTTCGTGAAATGAATCAATTAAATGGTGATGAGGTAGGCTAGTTAGACTTGCTTGGGACAGGATCTAACATCTTTTCAGTGAATTGGCCCCTGTGAAATCCATTTATGAGTACTTGTTTTAATGCAACCTTTTAAAAGAAAATTAAATGGTGGGCACAAATAAGCACCCCATTTCATTCCATCTCTTTGGCCAATGAATCTCATATTCTAATAATTTCTTGTTTATAATGGATTTCAAACATTAGTTCTTTTATTACACTTGCAAATAGCATGGTATTGATATTAACTATTTTTCATTTTTTTCATTTTTTGTGTGTTGTTAATATGAACGCATTGGAGTTGTCTTGCTCAATGATTGTTAGACCTTGTCTTGATGCCTATCAGGCACACTTCTTTGGAGCATCAGAAACCTAGAAAACATGATGACATTCTTCATGATGTGCACATAGAAAGTGGGTTGCTTGTTTGGAGGATGATTCACCTTGGAGGAGTGTTGGGCATTCTAGAGAAGGGCATGGACACATTTGGTTGCTTGCATGGAGGCTTTTAGTTGACTCGAGGATGCTTGGGATGAGGGTGATCATGTAGATGGAGTGGACTAGAGGGTTACATGGTTTAGGAGGAGCATTTAAGCTTTGGAGGTGAAGTATTGGACACACGAAGAAATAACTCAAATATCATATGTTTCTGTTGTCAGAAAATGGGACACATTGCTAGGAATTGTTCCCTCATTCAGAGACCAAGGGAAAAGAAAGTAGGTAAAAGGCATCATGTTCATACAGTTGAAGATGATGATCCACCCAAGAAGGTTGCAAAGGAAGATGAATCAAGTGATGAGGAGTATGCTATTATCTCAACCCTTACAGGAACTATTACTCATGGAAGTGACATTTGGCTAGTGGACAATGGTGCTTCCAAGCACATGACAGGCTATAAAGACTCCTTGTCTAACCTTACTCATAAGGATTCACCGCACAAGGTGAAATTGGGAGATGACTCAATATCTTATCAAAGGAGTAGGAGAATCCTCCTACAAGTTAGACTCAAGAAAACCAGTGAAGATGAAGGAAGTTCTCTGTGTTCTTGGATTGAAGTAGAACCTTCTCTCGATTTCAGCATTGTATGAGAAGGGTTATAGAGTTGCATTTTTTGATGGACAAGTTCTTATGTGGCCTAGAGGGAATACTTTTGATGATGATGTGGTGATTGGAGTTCAAGAGGGAGGACTCTACAAATTGAAAGGGTGATCAAATTCATCATTAATTCACGACACTGTGAATCCCAGTGAATTATGGCATAGGATATTTTCTCACCTACATTACAAGGCCCTACTGAGTGTGAGCAATATGGTGACGGGACTACCAGAGATCCAGGAAAAACCAGATGGCGTGTGCAAAGGTTGCGCACAAGGAAAGAATGTGAAGCACTCCTTTCCCAACATCGATAGTAGAGCCAAAAGAGTATTGGACATCGTGCACTCGATTGTGTGTGCACTGATGTCAACAACTTCACTAAGAGGTCATGTATATTATGTGTCTTTTATTGATGATTACTCACGTAAAACTTAGGTCTATTTGTTAAAGGAAAATAATGAAGTGTTTGGAAAATTCAAAGAATTTAAGGCACTGGTAGAAAACCTGACAGAGTGGAAGATAAATACCTTGCGATCAAATTATGGAGGAGAATTCACTTCAGATGAATTCAAAGAATATTTCAAGGAATCTGGGATTAAGAGGGAGCTTTCTACTCCCTACAATCCTCAACAGATTGGAGTAGAAGAAAGGAAGAATAGGACGATCATGGAAGCAATGAAGGCTATGATCCATGATCAAGATCTACCTTTGCATCTGTGGGCAGAAGCAACAAAGACTGTGGTGTACGTGCAAAACAGAAGTCCCCACAAAGTACTTGAAAACAAGACACCAGAGGAGATGTTTTCAGGAGAGAATCCATAAGTCATCTATTAAGGATATTTGGTTGTCCTGTATTTGTGCATGTCCCCAAGGAAAAGAGGAAAAAAATGGATCCATCCGGAAAGAATGGAATATTTGTTAGTTATAGTGACACATCGAAGGCATACATGATATATATTCCCAGTCACTTGAAAGTTGAGATTAGTCAAGATGTCACATTCAATGAGAGTGCAACCTTTAGCAAATCAACAAAAGAGGTTCATGAGGAGGAGAATGAAGTTACTAGAGTTCTAGAGGCAGAAGCAGTTGAACCAGAGGAAGTCATTCATGAGGATAATGACATGGTAGAACCTCAGAGGCCAACAGAGATTCCTTCTCGCAAGAGAAGACCAGCTTGGGCACAGGAGCTCATCAGAGATGCAGATATATATGGTGCCCTAGTGTTACAAGGGAAAAACTCTCTATGGCCAAGGGTAAACCACAACAGATAGGTATGACTGCAGAAATCAACTCAATTCCAACATATGCTATATAAACTAATGTGTAATACAAGAAAGAGGCCTACCTCGATCCAACGTTTGATGATGTTCCACCGTTGAGCACTTTGACCCAAAGCTTTATACCTGCGAGAAGTTCTCAACAAACAAGCAAAGCCAGTATATAGTGATGATATAAAAGGGGTTAGCACATCAGATAGCATAATCCATTAATAAACATTACAAACACACCCATGAATAATAATCATATATTTGCAAGATATCAATAGAATGGGAAATGAGTATTTTTATTAATAATTGATCAGTAGAAGTGTCAATATTACAGATTTCCGTGTCGGCACAACTCGAAACCAAGAAACCAAGTTCCTTCCCACTGGGTCCCCACCACTTCAATCCTCCACCAAAGGCAAGCTCATGAGAAAGAGGCAAAGAGGTCCTCTCAATAATAAGGGAAGAGCTTGGGGGCTGAACACTATGTTCAGACTTGAGGAACAAAGGGATGCAAACTCAATATGAAGTAATTTCTCCAGAGTAACTTTACTCTCAAAGTTGAATGCTTTCTCCTTTTTTTCCATAGTTCGAAATTGTACTCTTATAGCCTCCAGGATGCAACTGAAGGGCCAAGTTGGAACGTTTCCAGTATATGGAAGGCCAAGGATCATAGGTCTTTTGTCGTGACATGGAAACACAGCCTCATTTTGTATTTTCTGGCACAAATCCTGATATACACAAGTTGTAGTGGAGCAACAAGCATATACACATCTTGCATAGCAGTTAGGGAGTGTATATGTGGAAAAACGTATATTTTTAGCTTTGGATTCATCAAAAAGGGATAAAAAGTCTGCATAGGGAAATAGAAAAAGGCCCTCTATGCAAGATAGCAATGGTGAGGCAAATATTGCTATAACACCTAGAAAATTATCTCAAGGAAAGTAAGAAGCAGAAACCGTATTCCAGCGATGTGGCATGTTTGTGTGATATCATGGATGCAAAACCATCTAGTTATGAAGAAGATGCAAAAAATAGGGTATGTAAGGATGCCATGGGGGAGGAATATCAATCCATAGTAAAGAATGATGTTTGGGATGTGGTCCCTGAACCGAAGGATAAATCAGAAGTAAGTTCAAAATGGATCTACAAGACAAAACATGCAGCTGATGACAGTATTGAAAAGTATAAGGCTATATTTGTGGCTCGAGGATTCTCTCAGAAGGGGGGCATTGATTATGAGGAGACATTTGCTCCCTTGGCGAGATATACTTTGATCAAGACTATTATTTCTTTGGCCACAGTAATGAAATGGAAGGTGCATCAGATGGATGTGAAGACATCCTTCTTGAATGGTGAAATAAAAGAGGAAGTATATGTGGAGAAGACACAAGGGTTCGAGGTACATGACAGGGAGACACATGTGTGCATATTGAAGAATGATTTATATGGATTAAATCAGGCACCCAAAGCATGGTACGATAGGATCAACAGTTTTCTTAGGAGCTTAGGTTTTACAAAGAGCAGTGCAAATCCTAACCTTTACTTTATGGTTGTGGATGATGGTCTGGTAATACTATTGTTGTATGTGGATGACCTGTTTCTAAATGGTGTGGAAAATATCATCTCAGAGTGTAAGAGAAAGCTCGTTGTTGAGTTTTAGATGAAATATCTCGGGATGATGCATTACTTTTTGGGTCTCGAGGTATGGTAGAGATAGAATGAGATCTCTCTAAATCAAGGGAAGTATGCAATGGAAATCCTAAAGAGGTTTGAGATGTTGGATTGCAAGGAAATGGATACACCTATGATATCAAATATGAAGTTGTTGCAGGATACGACTTCAAAGACTGTGGATGTTACTTTATACAAACAAATTGTGGGTTCATTAATGTACTTGACGAACATGATACTAGATATATGTTTTGTTGTGAACACCTTGAGTCAGTGTATGGAGCAACCGAGGTAGGTTCATTTGGTCATAGCAAAACATGCTACTTTAAGGGTATATTGGATTATGGTCTCAGGTATGTGACAGACCATGAGTTTGAGTTATATGGATATTTAGATTCAGATTGGGTTGAAAATATTCCTGATCGAAAGAGTACTTCGACATATTGCTTCATTCTAGGCTCTAGTATGGTTTCATGGAGAAATAGGAATCGTTCATTTGTAGCACTAAGTGCGACCGAGGCTGAATATGTGGAAGCATGTGCAACATGTAGAGAAGCAGTGTTGATTCATAAGCGGTTGTCTAGGTTATTTGGTCTCAAACTGGAGGCAACCTACATTTGGTGTGACAACCAGAGTTGCATGAAGTTATCAGAGAATCCAGTGTTCCATGACAGGGTGAAGCATATCAAGATCAAATATCGCTATATCAAGGATAAGTAGATGGGAGCAGTGAGGCTCCAGTATGTGACTACTGAGGAGCAAGTTGCATATGTGTTGACCAAGCCACTGTTGAGGATGAAGTTCGAGCACTTTGGGGAAAATCTTGGCGTGGTCCCTCTTTAGAGGGAGTGACGAGGTATAGATGCATTGTGGGTAGTGGATGTACTAGGGACATGTTGTAGCTATTTGAGGGCTATCCACAGGCCTTGGATGCATGGGTTTTGAATTCACATGGGTGCACATGATGAGGTACAAATGCATTGCAGGGTAGTGGATGTCATGGTGACATATTGAAGTTATTTGAGAGCTACACACAAGCCTTGAATGCATTGGCTGTGAAGTCATGTTGTACTATGGATATTCAGTGATGTATATATTCATATGTTCAACAATCAATGGTCATGAGCTCGTGTGACAACAAAGAATACCTTCCTAGTTAAGAGGGACTGTTGATATTTTGATGTATCTACAGAAGGTATTCTTTTATATTTGTATTGGTCAGACCTCGAGAAGGTTATTGTAATCTTATTGTATAAATTGACTCAAAAGAAATTATTATTTTATTGTTATCCTTATTGTAAAAGTCAAAACGACCCCTCTTAGGGTTACATCTTTTCAGGAGTCAGTGATGTGTATAAATAGAGGTCCAGTTCCTCTCATTTGTACACACACAAAACTCGCCTTGTCTTGTGTATTTGGAGCATAGCAAAGAAGGTCTAGCGTAAGAGGTCTTGGTTTCTTGGTCTTTGGTATCTTGGTCTTGGTCTATTTATGGAGAGCTATAACGTGACATTGTACTGGTTGAAGGAATCTATACTGAAGAATTGGTTGTTGGGTTTTCTCCCCCATGAGGGTTTCCTAGGATATATCTTGTGTTTTGTGATTGTTTATCTTTTAGTGATCCTATTACATGTAATTGTAATGAATGTTAAAGAAGATCACTATAACTTCTAAAATTCTAACAAGAGTATGCCACATGTGAACCAACAACCATGCTGCAACACTTTCCACATATCTAGCCTTGAGGAAAATGTTTATTTTAAAGGGGGAGGTCTTATTAGGGTCCTAACCCCCTACGTAGATAGACTACTATGTATTGCTATGTATGGAGGTCATCATTAGTAAATAAGGCTTGTGTAGTAGTGTGAACACAATTATTGTAAGAATGATTACTAGAAGGTTCCACCTGCTATAAAGTTCCTTCTCTAGAATGTTCTTAGGGGATAGAAAGTGTTATATAAAGATGTATAAGCATTGTAAAATATGTCTTGGAAAATTGTTTGTAATCCGATCTCTGCTTTATTGGAGGCTTCCCCCTCAAAGAGCCAAGTGAAAATTACTTCCATATCAATAAAGGCATAATATTGTAGTTCATATCATCCATTGTGTTTGCAATTCTATTTCTTTCTACAATATATCCGAGTAATATCTATAATTTCTTCTCTGAATATTTCTATTTGGCACACCACAATCTATTAATACATGCCATTCTGATAATAATGTATATTAATAAAAGAGAAAGTGGAAATACTAACCCAAGTTTGAGAGATCAAGAAAGTATCTAATATCCACCTTGTCTTGGGACTTAATCCATTTTTATCAAATGGATACCATCAACAAATAAAATGAATTGAGCAAACCAATATGAGATATTTAGCCATTTCTCATTAAAAATATAGAGAATAACATCACCAACCCACATTTAATATATATAAATAATAAATCATATATATAAATGAAAACATTGAGTTATGCCATCATTACATTGATGATTTGTGAGTATCAAATATGGAGCATCAACTTTGACTTGCTATTCACAACTTAATAGATTGACAACCACTTGTTAATTTTCTCTTATGTGCTCAACCTGTCTCAGGTGTTGGTATACCATAAAAAATATGTTAATGCAATCCAATAACATTAATCCAAAACATGAACAAAGTGACATATTGACACCATATGAGTTCAAGAGAAGAGGATAGGAAATAATGAAAGTATTGATCAATATTAAAAGCATCAAGTCATCAAAATAGATTGAGTGGGTAAATATGTCATTTATGTGAAGATGAAGAATGGTGTAGCTCTATTTTTTTCTCATCATTGTTGGTGACAATAGTAGTGTGGTAGCCTAAGGACAGATAATGGTCGATGGGAGTGGTGACGCCATTATTAAGTTGGGCGAGGAGAAACCAAATGAGGTTTTGATGAGATAAGAAAGTAAAGTAATTGTCATCAAGATTTATAATCAATATGCTAAGGGAACTAGAGATAATGTTAGACATGCCACTCACAAGCCTGGAAAAAGGTTGAAAAATAATTTGAAGAGACATTTCCAAGAAACTAGTTAATATTGTCATCTAATGCAACACATTTTATGGTGTAATTCAAAATTCCCTTTAGTTCAATCTCCTTATTATGTGTAATTAATGGAAGTTTCCCATGCTCTCTTTTGTGAAGAACTTAGAATGATCCTCGTGATCTAAAATTGAGCCATGCGAATGGCTAATATTGTAGTGTTCCTTGACCCTTAGACTTGAAACACAAACCATGTATACCAAGATTATAAATGTAGGAAACTAGATACAAGAGACAAACCAATTGAAATATGTGAAATATACCCTTGTATTAATGATTATCAAAAGAAAGAAAACAATAAAAAGAAAACAATGTTCACTTGCCTCTTAATGTGGGGTCACCTTTCACTAAGAAAATATCCAAATACCACAATACTTAACAAAAACATTTCATAGCCTCCTTGTTCTTTAAAAAGAGTCAAAATAAAAATACCCTAACTACTTGTAGTCCCATCATTAATGAGTACCAACTAACTACTGGGTCTTATTTAATGAAGATGACCCTTTTACATTGAATAACTATCCACTATTTATCTAATGGGCCTTATTCAGAGAGGATGGTTGCATACATTAATTAACTAACTTCTAAGTAACCTAAAGTAGGGAGGTTAGGGTAGGACTCTAACATGCCATTTCCCTTCAAGCACAGAGTTTTCCTCAAGGACAGAGGCGGGGAAATTGTTGTAGAATCATTTTTGGTTCCCATGTTCCATCTTCAAGCTACATATATTTATGTTGGATCAATTATTCTCGGATAATGTGCTAGTGCAATTGACACTTTTTGGTATCCAATACTACATCCAATTGGAGCCAAAAGGGCCTTCTTCATTACGATTTGGTCATTTAATTTGCACCTTGCAATTCAATTTGACTACCTTATTCAAGCAAGACACATGAAATATGGGATGAATCTTAGAATGGGATAGAAGAGAGAGTTTGTAGGCCACTTTTCCAATGCATTGGATGATCATATATGATCCATAGAAATTTGGTGCTAGTTTTTGGTGAATCTTATTTTTGAAGGATGTTTGTTTATAGGGTTGAAGGTAAAGAAACCCATGATTCCCTTTCAAAAAAGAACACTTTGAGTGGTGTTGGTCATCTTGTTTCTTCATTCTAATTTGATCCATAACCAAATTGTCCTTAAGCATGCAGAGAATGGCTTCTCTAGTGTGAAGTGTGCAATCCACTACATGAACCTTGGAGTTGCCTAGTTGATCTAGGATCTTTTCATCGAGTGAATTATAAAGAATTGCATTAAATGAACATAAATTAAAGTACACCATTAAAGAAGGAAAAGCTCAATAATGAAGAGACATAAGCATCAAATCTGAACACAAAAACTTGATAACGAAGTTTGTCCCTACTTGACTACGTCTTCGGGTCTTACTCTCAAATGGGTAGGCTTTTTCATTAACTTGGAAAAAGAATTTGGAAAAATACATAAGTATACCTCATTCTGAAATCAAGCTATAGAAATAATGCTCATATCAGAAAACAGACAACATTATCGAATTCGTGGCGTCAAATTACCCAAAAATGATTGTCTCTATGCCTCGATACGACTCTAACATTCCCAGGCCCAAGAAGAAATTTGTCTCGGTTTCTGTGCCCCTTTGCAACCTGCAATAATGATTGTAATTGCATCGAACTATGTGCCCATGCCATACCGCACGCGTGCCTCCTCTCCAGGGCTCGACGGATTCAGTTCTTAAGTAAAATTGTCGACGTTCATTACAAAGTATGGCCCATTGGCCCATTGGTTATGGTGCGAGTATTAAGGCGTAGAGTGGGGAGGAGTCCCGGGGTCAAACCCACTGGCCTCCCCATTTTGGTTTGATAGTTGAAACAATATATTATATTTGTAATGTTGTTCCACCAATTTTGGCGGTGACTATCCAGGGTGCTAACGATTAGAACGTTGTCGGATTTGCCGTGGTTCGCTAGATTTGGCAGACCCACCAATCTTTGTTTTTTCTCAAAAATTGGATATGCGCTATCATTGGGATTTTTCCCCCTGCCACGTGGCAGCCCCTGATTGGGCCATGTGGCAACCTCTCATTCGACATGCCATCCACTGCCATGTCAATGCCAAGTCATCGTACGGATGCCATGTCATCGTACGAATTCCATGTCACTGCCAACTCACCATGCCACATCATCATGACACATAGCTGTACGAACTCTATGGACTGCCACGTGGAAAAATCCTATTGGTCCACGGATTGATCCAGAAGTGCCAAATCTGGGTGACACGTGGCAACCTCTGGTGCTGCCACGTCACCATGTTGACATCATCATGACACATGTCACCTTCTTCTCCTACCACATGTATTGTATGAATGTTGATGTCATCCATATGGATGTTGATGCTAGCAGTACAAATGATGACTCATCCCCTCGCTGATTGGGCTAGTTTGACCAAACTTTGATCGTGAATATCTTTCAATCCCTAACTTTGTTTGACGAGCCGTTTGCACTGTTAGAAATCTTACGACACGCTCTTCGCGATAATGTCATTTGCACCGAGTTTTGGAAACTTTGAATTTTTTCCCTTTCTCTGCCTATTGAGGCCATTCTGAGCATCCTAAGTTGCCTCTGCGAGTTCTGAGTTGTTCTTAACCTTCTATGGATCCTTTTTGGATCACGCCTTCCCACTGAGAGATTTTTGGACCACCAAAAGATTTCATCAATCAATAGATAAGTGAGGGAAGAGTCCCCTCACTTTGTCCTTTTCTATCCACTTTGCCTTGCTTGGATGTGTGCTCTGTAAGCCTACTCGAAGATAATCAACATCACCCCTGCGTGAAGTCCTCGTCCTTATGTCTAGGGTGATATCTTCCTGTAACTCATCCAATTACTCAGGAGAAAAATCATCAACTGAAGGTATTGAAACTTCCTCATCCTGATCCATGATCATGGGAGGCTAAAAAAGTTTCAAGTTCTCCATGTTCACAACTGAGTAAATTTTCATATAAGGTGGAAGATCCAGATGAAAAACATTGGTATCACTTTTCTCCAATATAGTGAAGGGTCCATAACGAATGGGCTTGAGTTTTTTTCCTTCACCCTTCAATCTCTCCTTGCTGATGTGAAGCCATACCCGGTCTCCAACCTAGAACTGATGATCAAACCTGTGCTTGTCATGCTGAGATTTATACTGTGCTTGAATTTTCTCCAACTTTTCCCTGACTGCCTGGTGTACATGTTGGATCCTCTGGATGAACTTGTGGGCTTTGTCATCTGTTCGTTCTTCATTCACATCAGTATCTCTCCCATACATAAATTCCAAAGGAACCTTGGGTAGGTACCCGAAACATGTCTCAAAAGGTGAACTCTGAGTGGAGGAATGCAAGGCTCAGTTGTAAGCATGTTGTACATAGAGTATCTTTTCATCCCATAACTTGGGATGATTTTTGCAATAGCCTCGAAGCAAAAGTACAATTGTTTTGTTTACCACCTTTGTCTATTCGTTGGTCTGTGGATGGAAAACAGTGCTCCTCTTCAATTTGGTGTCCATCATTCTCCACAAGCTAATCCAAAAGTCCCCAAGGAACCGAGTATCTCGATCTGAGATAATGGATGTGGGTAACCCAAATTGAACCCAAACATACTGAAAGAAGAGATTAGCAGTCTTCTCATCAGTAATATGCTTTTTACATGGCATCAAGATACTAATCTTGTTGAACTTATCCACTACAACATACAAATAGTCATGACCCCCTTTGGTCATTGGTAAACCCCCTACAAAATCCATGCAGATACTTTCCCATGGATGGGATGGAACAGGAAGTGGTGAGTATAGCCCCAATTTTCTATTAGTTGGATTACAAGTAGAACACATCACACACCCCTTTACATATTTAGTTACAATTGGTTTCATTTGAGGCTAGTAACAAAACCTCCGCATATGAGCCATAGTTTTTCCTACCCCAAAATTCTCAGACATGAGAGAAGTGTGAGCTTCTCATATTACATGGACTCGTTCACTTGTAGGAATACATATATTTCCAAGATGGTAGAGCAGTTTTCCCTGCAGACAATAGTTCTCTACATGTGCACCATGGGTTAGCTTCTCATATACTTCTTTAAAATCTTTATCAATGGCATATTTATCTACATAGCTATCATGAGATAAATAAGTATTCTTCAAAATAATAGAAGCAACAATAGGAGGTCTAGAAAGCATATTTTCTACCTTGTTACTTGTACCCTTTTTGTACTTGATTACCAAATGAAATTGTTGTAGAAAACCCATCCATATGTAGTGTCGATGTTGTTACAGTTTGGTTTGTGCTTGGATATACTGTAAGGGTTGGTTATATGTATGTATGATTTTTTCCTTCCCTGACAAGTAGTGCTTCCATTTCTTTACTCTTTGAACTAATGCATACAACCTTTTATCATATGTAGAATAGTTAACAACAACTTGGTTAAAATTTTCAGAGTGGTAACATATAGGCTTATGACATTGCATCAATAATGCACCCATGGCGTATTCGGTGGCATCTGTTTCGATCTCAAAAGGTTGTTGAAGATTCGACAGTGTTAATACTGGTGTGGTACTGATCTTCTCTTTCAAAGTGTCAAAAGATTTTTGTTGCTTTCCTTCCCACTGAAAAGTGTTCTTCACTCTGGTTAATGCATGCAAATGAGCTATTATAAATGAGAAGTTTGAAATGAACCTCCTCCAATATTGGACTGCACCTAAGAAGCTCCAGATCTTGCTTACACTTTTTGGCTCACGCCAATTTACAATTACATCAATTTTGGAAGGATCAATTTTTAATTGTCCTCCTCCTACAATATGACCTAAGTACACAAGTGCAGTCTTTCCAAATTCACATTTAGACAATTTTACATACATCTTTTTCCTTTGCAAAGTATCCAATACTTGCTTTACATGCCTCACATGTTCATCCCAAGTCCCGCTAAAAACAAGAATGCTGTCTAAATATACAATCACAAAGTCATCTAGGAAAGGCCTGAATACATCATTCATCATAGGCATGAAATTTGTCGGAGCATTACAAAGCCCAAATGACATAACTAACCACTCAAACAATCCATGTTTGGTTTTAAAGGCAGTTTTCCATGCATCCTATTCTGCAACCCTGATTTGATGGTATCCACCGCACAAATCCAACTTAGTGAAATCAATAACATTCTTTAACTGATCAAGTAAATTATCTATACGAGGAAGAGGGTATCGATTTTTCACCGTGATTTTATTTAAGGCATGATAATCGACACACCTTCACCATGTGACATCTTTCTTTGGCACCATCATGATCGGAGAACCATAAGGAGATGAATTGGCCTTGATGACCCCTTGATCCAATAAGCCTTGTACCTGCTTCTTGATCTCTGTCATCTCCACAATTGACATTCCATACAATCCCACATTAGGAAGAGGAGAATCTTGCTGAAGATGTATTTCATGTTGGATTTCCCTCTTAGGAGGTAATCCATCTGGTTCCTGAAAAATATCATTGTACTTAGAAACAATATCAATTAATTCATTTTTATGGGAAGGATCACATCCTTGGAAAACGTCGAATGTCCTAACATCTTTCTCTCTTACGACCATGAGTACATATCTCTTATTAGTGTTTATGAGTATTTTCATTTTCCTTGCACTAACAAGTGTTGTATTTACCCTCATATCGTGAGCTCTAACAATATATTCCACTCCTCCCTTAGTAAGGTGGTATTTGTTCTCATGACGAAAGAAGACTACTTTTCTATCATAAAGATAAGGACTTCCCAAAACTATGCCACTTATATCAGGTGGTACAACATCCAAATCCACTTCATCAATCAACTTTGAAGCAATAACAAATCTGACCCTACATTGTTTGGTGACATTAAGTTTTTCTTTATCACATACCCAACCAAGAGGATAAGGCTTCGAATGTGGTTTTGTTTCAAGACCCATCTTCTTGAAAAGTTATTCAGATATTAAGTTTACTTGGGAACCCAGATCAAATAATGTATCTATCTTAGTGTGTTTAGATACAACTCTTATGTGAAATAATTCATTCCTCTTTCATTCATCATCATGAGATTAATTATTGGAACTTGAACTAGCATGAAGGGAATCTTTACCTTGTACTCCAATCGTTGTGATCTTTCCTTCATCTCCTGAATCAGAACCAAGATCTTGTTGCACTGTAGCAACGGTTATTTTCTTCCCCTTTCCACCGAATTGTTTTGGTCTCTTCTCTAGATGCAGTTTCCAACAATGTTCATCATCGTGACTGCTTTTCTTGCAATGAGTGCAAGATGAATTTCCTCCTTCTCTCGTCACTGTCACAGTCTTCTTGTTCTTCATTCTAAACTTATTGAAAGGTTTATGTGGGAGATTTGAAGGTTTCTTTGTGGGATCTTCTTGAACATGCTTTCCCCTATTCTCAAGGTGAGTGGATTTCACACAAACTTCATTAAGACTATTGGGGTTAAACAAGAGCAAAGCATGACGAATATAACTGTGAAGTGCGCCAATATACTTCATTAAAGTCTCATAAGAATCCAAAGGAATGTTTAATGCAAGAGCCTTCTTCCTAAATTCTTCTATGAAACTTTGTACAGTTTGACCTTTACTTTGCCTTAAAGTTTTTCATTCCATCATTGCTTTATGTAATTACCCTAATGGATAAAATTGCTTCCTTATCGCTGATTTAAATTTCGACCATGAGGAAATAATATTACCACACTTACTTATGTCTTGAAGCTTGCTCTCCTACCAGACGAGAGCGGTGCCTTCCAATCGAAGAGAGGCCAGTTGCACTTTAACTTCCTATTCATCAATATGTTGAACACAAAAATATACTTCAACCCTTCGGATCCAATTATCTAGCTTTTCAGTATTAGCATCTCCATTAAACATAGGTAAAGCAAATTTTACATCAAGCTTTAATAATGGTTTCTTAAAAGAGGCCTTATGGCTAGAATGATATGAATGATGAGAATGCTCAGAGGAAGAAGAAACCATTATTAAAGCATGATGAACTTGGAGGCTCAAGAGGATCTCCTTTAGCCCCCTGGTTTACCGAAGCATCATCATCAACACGTGCTTCCTTTTTATTCCCTTTCTTCTTCATCCTCTTCTCGTAATATCCATACATTCGTTCTACCATTTCTGACATGCAATAAAAGACCATATGAAAGTTTTTCTCCTATTCATCACACTTGTCTTCTTCTGTCATTTTCTTCCTTCGGGATGCACAACCAACTTCGAGATTGAAAGTCTTAAGAGTTCTGTCACCTTGTTTATGCTTGGCCCTAGTAAGAATTCACACTCAACAATTCAATTCAAAGACGATTGCTCTAATACCAACATGATCCAAGATCTTTTCATCGAGTGACTTATAAAGAAATGCATTAAATGAGCATAGATTAAAGTACACCATTAAAGAAGGAAAAGCTCAATAATGAAGAGACAGACACATCAAATCTGAACACAAAAACTTGATAACAGAGTTCATCCCTGGTGGACTACGTCTCCGGGTCTTACTCTCAAATGGGTAGGCTTTTTCATTAACTCAGCAAAATAATTTGGAAAAATACATAAGTATACCTCATTCTGAAATCAAGCTGCAAAAATAATGCTCAAATCAGAAAACAAATAGCGTCACTGAATTTGTGGCGTCGAATTACCCAAAAATGATTGTATCCACGCCTCGATATGACTCTGGCACTCCCAGGCCTAAGAATAAATGTGTCTCAGTTTTCGTGCCCCTCTGCAACCTACAATAATGACTATACTTTCCTTGAACTGCATACCCACGTCGTACCACATGTGTGCCTCCTGTCCAGGACTCAGCAGATTCAGTTCTTAAGTAAAATTGCCGGCGTTCATTAAAAAGTATGGGTCGTTGACCTGTTGGTTATGGCATGAGTATTAAGGTGTAGAGTTGAGAGGAGGTCTCGAGGTCAAACCCGCGGGCCTCCCCCTTTTGGTTTGATAGTTGAAACAATATATTATATTTGTAATGTTGTTCCACCAATTTTGGCGGTGACTCTATCTAGGGCGCTAATGATTAGAACGTTGTCAGATTTGGCGGACCCGCCAATATTTTTTTTTTTCAAAAATCGGATATGGGTTGTCATTGGGATTTTCCCCCCTACCACGTGGCAACCCCTGATTGGGCCATGTGGCAGCCTCCCATTCGGCCACGCCATCCACTGCCATGTCAACGCCATGTCATCGTACAAATGCCACATCATCATATAGACGCCATGTCACTGCCAACTTTCCATTCCATGTCATAATGCCATGTCACTGTACGGACCGTACAGACTTCCATGTGGAAAAATCCTATTGGTCCACGGATTGGTCTAGAAGTGCCAAATCTGGGTGACACGTGGCAGCCTTTAGTGCTGCCACATCACCATGCCGACATCATGCTGACATCATCATGACACGTGTCACCTTCTTCTCCTTCCATGTGTATTGCACGAACGTTGAAATCAATAGTACAAATGCTGACTCATCCCCCTCCTGATTGGGCTAGGTTGACCAAAATTTGACCACGAATATATTTCAATCCATAACTCCGTTTGACGAGCCGTTTTCACCATTAGAAAGATTGTGACACACTCTTCGCGATAATGTCATTTTCACTGAGTTTTGAGAACTTTGAATTTTTTCCCTTTCTCTGTCTACTGAGTCCATTCTGAGTGTCCGGAGTTTCCTCTGCGAGTTCTGAGTTGTTCTTAGCCTTCTCTGGATCCTTTTTGGATCACTAGTAAATAGAAAGCTACTTATAGGGGGTTTTGGCCATAGACAACTTAATATGGTGTCATTTTGGTAGCTCCATGATAAGTGGTATTGTACCACTAGTGTGCAAGGGGAAGGCACTGTACCCATTGGTGTAATATTTCAAAAGTGAAGAATCATAGGTATGTTTCTAAGAATTCATTGACCACTTTTTTTAACTATATATTTAGGGATGATACAAAGTACTCATTTTTCACTGGGTACCTCGAAGTTTAAACAATTCTTTCCAAAATTTCCTAGTGAATGTGGGATCTTGATTTGAAACAATGGACGTGGGCATACCATGTAACTTAAAACTATTATCCATGAAGACTTGGGAAACCAAGGAATGTGTAAATGGGTGCGATAAGGCACAAAAATGAGAATATTTGGAAAGAATGTCAACAACCACCATGATCACTAATTTATTACTAGATTTTGGAAGACCCACTATAAGATCCATAGACATGTCAATGCATATATGTGTTGGGACTCATAGTGGCTACAATTCCCATGGTGTCTTCATCATCTCACCTTTGTTTCTTTGGAAAGTGTTATAGGCTCACTACAAAATCCTATATGCCTATTTTCATGCATTTCTAAAATAAGGAGCATTTAGTTCATTCATAGTTTCACAAAATCGAAAGTGACCTTTTATAGGTGATGAATGCAACCCCTCTAAGACCATTTATTTTAAGGTAGAATTATTTACCAAAAAAATGTTCCCTTTATACCTCAATGTATCTTGATGCCATGTACTATACCCTTTAAGATGGTTGGGATCTTCTTGAATCCTTTGTATGAGTTGAACCATAGTGTCGTTTGTGAGTCATTCATGTTGGGATTCACTAAGCCAACTTAGAACAAGTAAGGATAAGGCAAAGAGGGATCATTCCTCCTCAATTTGTCTTGATAAAGAATCAACCACTACATTTTCTTTTCCTTTCTTATAGATGATCTCACAATCATACCCAAGCATCTTAGTGACGACTTATGCTTCTCTAGTGATGATAACCTTTGTTATTAAAAATACTTCAGTCTATGATGGTTGACCTTAATTTGGAAACGCCTCCCAATGAGATTTGGGCATCGGTTCTCAATTTCATGAAGGATGGTCATCATCTCTTTCTCATGTGTGAATTTTCCAAAATTGTGATCATACAACTACTTAATGGTGAATGCCAAGGGACACCCTTCTTGCATCAAGATTGCTCCAAGGCCTCTTCCTAAGGCATTACATTCCAAAACAAAAAATTTAGTGAAATATGACACCGTTAATACTAGAGTAGTGTACACTGTGTCCTTTAAAGTTGAAATTTCTTGGTTAGATATCTTGCTCCATACAAAGGCATTATTTTTAAATAGGCTAGTTAAGGGAGCAACAATGTTTCCATAATTTTTCACAAACTTCTTGTAGTATCTTGTAAGTCCTAAGAATCAACACATGTTCTTTAAGGTCTTGGGGTGAGGCCAATCTTCCATTGTTGTAAATTTATTTGGATCTACTCGTACCCCATCCTCACTCACAATGTGACCCTAAGTATTCAACCTCTAAAGACCATTTTTTTTTAAAGAATTTAAAGAACAATTTGTGGTCTCGTAGAATCTACAAGGCTCTATCCACGTGCTCTATATGGGAATCCCAAGTATTGGTATAGAAAAAGATATCATTAAAGAATACTAGCACATAATGGCATAGGAAGGGAAAAAATTCTTATTCATGGTGATTTGAGAAGTGGTTGGAGCATTGCAAAGTCTAAACAGAATCATTGAAAACTCATAATGAGCTTCATGCGTATGAAAATATATCTTAGGGATGTCCTCCTCCTTCATCCTTATTTGATGATATCCTAAGAGAACGTCTAGTTTAGGGAAAATGTTAGCTCTATGAAGCTCATCCAAGAGATCATCAATCACTATAATAGGATACTTTTCCTTGATGCTCAACTTATCTAGAGAGTGAAATTCAAAATACATGCACCAATTTCCTTCCTTTTATAATACCCTGAACACAGGTGATGAGTAAAGGTTGGTATTGGGAAGTATGACTCTAGCATCCAACAATGCCTAAATTCTATTTCCTATTTCATTCTTATGTGCAAAAGTGTGCCTATAAGGATGCACATTAGGTGATTGATTACTTGGAACTAAGGGGACACCATGGTCATGCTCACCACATGAAGATGATAAAACCTGGGGTGTGTCAAATCCCTACTGATGTTTAGATAGGACCAACTACAAATTTGGGTGAATCTCCTATGGGGGTTGCACACTACTTGTATGACATTGAACTAGGAAATAATCTGTGGGTGGCCTTTCTTCAATAAATTCTCCATAGGGTGAGAACTAATAATTTTAGGGGAAATGACTTTAATCCCATTGAGGGTATGTTTTTTCCCATCATTAGTGAAGCTCATATATAAATCCTTGAAATCTATGGTGACTAGTCCCAAAGTGAATAACCATTCTACACCGAGGACTATATCACAACTACCTATTTCAATAGAAAACAATTTATTTTTGAGATAATATTCAACCATTTGAATTATCACATTTCACATCGACCTCCACATTTCATCATACCCTCATTAGCATTGTAATTTAAAAATGAGGTATGACATAGATATAACAATGGATGTCTTCTGCCACTCTCCTATGAATAAAAGTGTGGGTGTTTCTAACATACCCGACCACCCAAAGGTCGGGCTACACCACTTAAACAGGCTACAACACACCCAACTACCCGTAGGCTAGGCACACTGCAGTCCCAAGACTTAGTTCTCTGATCTCTAATTCGAAGGCAAAGGGTTTCTCAACAATGTTAGGAGAATGCACACCACATGTGTAAGACAAGATCCATGCCACAACATAAAAGAGATAAACAACGTGCCATGCACAATAAATAACCAACATATAGGCACATTAGAATACATATCTTAGAGATAATTAAATACACAGTGGAATATAGTAAACAAAAAACACAAAGAGAACTTATCTTTGCAATTAAACGTTCACCAACTGGTTGCAGACTAAGGACGTTCCTGCCAACCATAGATGATGTTTTTCATTTACGCTCAACAACAGGTCACCCCCGAGCCAGGTCTATGAATCCACAAGGACGGGTCCTAGGCCAAGTATAAATACACAATAGTTGGCTAAGTAGCTCTTAGGTTTCCCAACCTCACACCAATCCTAATTTCCATCTCTCTTTCCACCTCAGCTTGCACAACCCAAAGAAATGAACACATTTCCCTGCCATGCAGTCCCTGAGGTTGTTCCATTTCTCTCCAGGGATCCAGTGATACTAGTAAGGAAATATCCCTACTGGAAATTCTAAGGATTCTCAGTTGTGGACAGTTCCATCCGAACTGCCATCATGTTCATGCACACAGGCATCCATTCCCTCCTGGAAAGATCAATAAATCATTACAGCCATTCAACGATGGCTCTCCTCTTTCTGCCATTTGTTTCCATTCTCAGCCCAAGAGCACACGGACTCGCAATAGTGAGTGAAGAGGAATAAGAACAAGTGAACCAGTGAGAAGAGGACGAACCAAGGGAAGAACGACCCCAAAACAACCCCCAAGGGATGTTTAAATAATTACATGAAGACATGAGCCACATGACCTCCCTCCCAAGAAGCTCATGTAACCCCCTCTTCTCCATAAAATCAATTATGGGTAAATAAAATAATAATAACAAGACTTATCCCCTCAGGCCCCCTCTCTCGTGGAATCATAACCTCCTATCTCTTTTTTCCTTGTCGGTCTTTCAACCAGTGGTGTATTTTATTATCAACTTTACCAGCTCACTAGCCTAAGTCATATTTACATAACACATTGTAGTTTATAAGGGTTAGAACCGGGATGTTACATCCCCCTCCCCTTATTTTGGCACTATCCTCAGTGCAGAACACCATTCCAATGTTATTAACATTACAATTCCAGGCCCTCTAGCCTTAATTCACACATGCAATCCAACCCAATATTATATACATAGGCACTCTGGCCTAAAACATGTATGCATAGGCTTTCCAACCCAAAACATGTACGATGATCTTCAGAATTTATATTTCTGGCAACAGTTCCAACCAACAAGCTCTCCTTCCCTCTCATCCCTGCACAACCCAAAGAAATGAACCCTTTCTCTGCCATGCAGTCCCTCAGGCTGTTCCACTTCTCCCCGACTTTAGTGCACTCAGCCAAGAAGTTTCAGAGTTGTGGGTTCTAGAACTCCAGTTGTAGCAAGTCCATTGGAATTTCTTCCTTCCATGCCTTTTTCATTTAGTTTCTCCAACATCACCTTCTTTTCTCTCATAGTTTGGTACTTTCCTAGATCTTCAACATTCATTGTTTTCCTACAATATTTCAAATTAGCGAGCATGTTAGTTCAAAATTTGTGCTTAAAATTCTCATTCTTTCTCATATTGTAAGAGTAAATTTTCATAATTCGATACAGTACTTATCTGTGTGGTTCATGGATCTGCATCCATATGGATGTCTCGTTAACTGGATCACTATATTACCTGACATACCCATTGTGTGCATGACCCCAATCATGAGCTATCAAAGTCTCCTCTTCCTTGTGGTCACTCACCTTCCAGGCCCAAGCTCAGGCATCCCCTTCTCTGCTATGCAGTCCCTCAGGAGATCCATCTTGCCTGACCAAGGTTCTCTTGCACAAGAAGATTTCTAGGGAAACAAGGTTCTCATGTCACAACATTAGCCTTTTCCATGCTTTCCATCTTGCATATCCAACATATCATCTATATTATACACATACAATCATCATGAGATATCATTATAACCATTTCAAACATAAATGTCAAATCTATTTTATACAGGAAAACAAAATTTTCCAAGCATGATCTTTCTCCTCATAATGGTTGGCTCTGTAGTTGTAGATATCAGTCTTCCTTATGGGCTTACATCACTACCATATCCAAGACCATTCTACCTGCAATTTCTTCAATTTACATTCGGCCAAAACAATTCGTCAGTAATTATCAAATCATAATTCCCAAAACTATTTTATATAGGAAAAATAAAACTTCTAGACACGAGCTTTTTCTCATAACAATTTGGCTCTTGCAACAATAGGCATTGGTCTTCTTTATGGGATTACAACACTTCCATATCCAAGACCCCTTTCCTCCTACAATTTCAACATTCCTCAACCAAACAAATTGTCACTATCTCATGCACAAGACATATATTCTCATGGCAATGATTCAAAACAAAATCACAAAGTGTTCTCAGAATTGTTTTCAACTAAAATTCAATTAATTCTATTAATCCAACTATCAGTTGGAATGAACTCATCATTACATACACATGTATTATCAGTCACACAGACTTTTCATAATGCCACAATTAATAAGATAACAATCAATGTGCCAATACCCATGGTCACATCTACACAATGCATCCATGAATTGAATACATAATACGACATAACTATGTCATGTATTCCACCATGATGATTTGGAAGGTCTGGCCAACGATTCAACACATCATCCACACACTTCCTACTGCTTGCCTAACTATTTGGTTACCTTCCTTTTCCACCCAAACACAACACCAAGAATATAATCCTTAAGTGCTCTTCAATGTTGGCAAAGAGGTTGCAATCCAAACATCAGATATACAGTAGATACCATTGAGCACTCACATAGCGCTATGTCCCTTCCATATCCAACCATATTATGGTCTCACACATGACTAGCTCTATGGGTATTTATTGTTATATAAGGAGTATGTCTCATGAATTAACCTAGTTATGATCCCATAACCAATCATAACATAATATGCAATTGGCATTTTATCTAAGTGCATTCTAGCATCAACAACACTTACACACTCTAGGCCTTTGGCCATTACATATCAATTTAAATACTGAAAATTATCTGAGGGAATCCTTGCCTCGATCCCCTTCAACATGTATGCATCAACCGAAACTAAAAGTATACCTGCCTGGTTGTTCCAACCTACTTGTTGTTGTCTGACCAACTAATATTTGTAGAAGCTCACATACTTCCCCCTTCATCATTTTGATTACCATTCCTGCCATCCTCATGGGTCTTCACCTCAATGGAAATTATAAGCAACAACAACATCCACATATTTAACCATGTTGTATCATTTTTCCTGAACACATAATCCATCCTTTAGTCATACTCAAACATTATTTCATAATAACAGACTATTCTAAGTTCACCAACATGTTATATGCATATCCAAGCATGTACATATGAAAAATTACACATCCATATGCACCAAGCATTTATTGTCAGCATGCCTACTAATGCATATGCAATTTAACTTCATTGTATTATTCATGCACTCTAGTGCATTTCTGTTTCAATACACTTATTTATTTATCTATTTCTGTTGTAGTTGGTTGTACTTGAATTCCTTTAGATCCTTGATGCCTTGTGTGCTCCCATTCTTCACATCTGAACTATGGTTCCCTGGGCCTGAACACTTTTCGAGCCACGTTCCACCTAGCCATTCTTTCCCACTTAGTACCATTCCCCAATGGAAATCCATTTTCATTCAGTGCCACTTTTGAAGTGAGAGAGAATTCCAATTCCTCTACATTGGCATCTTGCTTCCACTGTGAACTCTGATTTAAGATTTTAGACAGTAGATAAATCATATCTAACAAATCCTTCCCTGGAACTCCTATGCTTGACACATAGAGATTATTCACACACCACCTCTTAAGCTCTTTGTTTCCTTCCACATCAATTTTGCAACTATCTACACATCTCTACCTTCAAGGATATGGAGCCTTACTTTTCCTTTCTATGCCCATTAATGACATTATTCACCTTCTAGCTTCATGTCCCATCTGAGGATTCTTTCTTTTGTAGTACCTCATCCAACTTTTGTAAGCAAAGTCATGCCTCCATGACCTTAACATTTGATCCTATTCTTGAATTGATCTAGTTATACCTCTAATCCTGATAAATCTGCAAGAAACCATCTTGTTAGAACTATACATATCATACAAAAATTGTCAATTAAATTTATAGGTAACTTTTCATTTAAATGATAATATTATTCTTTAATTAATATCATTTTTCCTTTTATCCTTTATTCGTAATGCTCATGAATTAACTCTCTTTTACTCAGGTCTGTGTGTCGGTTCTTTTGTCTTCATGAGTTGATCACAGACATGGATCGACTCATTATATCGTACTCATGATTCTGTTGTGTTCTTAGTTCACAAACAGATCATATTTTGATCCTTTATCAATTCTCTGTATTATTCTAGTGTTAACTCTCCGTCGAATTAAATCTTTATGAGGCGCTTCCTTCAAACCATTTACATATGACCATATGTGCAAAACCACAGGCTTATTGATTTGAGCATTTCCTCTTCTTTTCCCTTTGTTTCTGTATTTCATACGATCGTAGGCGATGACCAGGTGCTAAGATAAGAAGTGCTTGATCACTTATCAAAATCAACGGTCACATCTTAATGTCACGACTAGCTGGATGATTCTCATTTACTTCAGAACTTATGCTATTCACGGCTCTTGAATTCTAGAGTAGCAATTTATCCAAAGTGATTACCCACTGAATGAGTCATAAAGCGGTGGTGACTGCTTGTTGTCGTTAACACCTCAACTTACACTATCCTTCCACTTTACTTGATCATTGGTTGGGAAAGCTCCCGAAGTAGATCAATGGTTAATGTTGACTTCGGTCTTCGGCGCTTCGCAACTTCGGAACCTTCAACCAAGACTAGATCAACGACCCTCGTCCTATTTCACGATCAACGATTGAGACCCACTTCAAAACTCCGGCCTTCAGAGATCTCAACTTTCCCCGCTTGCTTCCCCCCATCATGCTTTTACCCAGAGTTCACGATCTGTCGACGCATGTCCTCCCACAGATCAATGGATGTGAATTGCTTCAGCTCTTTGGGCTTCGAGAGTTTCAAAATCTACACCTTTACTTTCTCCCAGAATGCTTTCACTTGAAGTCGACGATCCGTCGACGCGTGTCATCCCGCAGATCAATGACTATGAATTGCTTCGACTCTTCGAGCTTCGTGAGTTTCAAACTCTACACCTTCAATTTCTCCCAGAGCGTCAATCCTCTGAACCACTGCAAGATCTACTGTTGCGTGTCTTCTATGATCAACGGTCGATATGTACTATGACCTTCGGGCTTTCAGGAGTTTTCGACCCAACGTAACTTGTCACATCTTTCCCCTCTGGAGTGCCCAGTCTCCGAATTGCACGATCTGTCGCCACATGGTG
Organism: Picea engelmannii; assembly: GCA_009831015.1. Lineage (NCBI taxonomy): Eukaryota > Viridiplantae > Streptophyta > Pinopsida > Pinales > Pinaceae > Picea > Picea engelmannii. The sequence goes on along the minus strand of ML780698.1, from coordinate 802,404 downwards.
AAATAATGGAAATGGACATGTGGCCCAATCAGGTGGGTGACACATGTCGCATTCTAACCGACACCCCAATACTCCATGTGCTCAAAACTTATTGACACGTGGCACACATCCCATGTGTCCACGTCATCCCAGGTGACGTTCGCAAGCCACATTACTTCGAAATTTCAAGCTTCGAAAATCTCAGCCCTCAAATTTTTTCGAAATGATTTTATCCGAAGCTCGCGATCTATTGACATATGTCTCCTGTAGATTGAAGACTACAATTTCTTTGGGTCTTCGAAAACCTCAATTTTCAACCTTCACTTTCCCTCAAAGTGTGCGGATTTCTGCTGCGTGTCCTCCTAGATTGGACGACCAAGATTCACTTCGGGACTTCACCCAAAGTCCACGGATTTTCACCACGTGTCCTCCTTAATTGGACGAATGAGATTCACTTCGGGTCTTCACCCAGAGTCCATGGATTTTCATCACGTGTCCTCCTTAATCGGACGACTGAGATTCACTTTGGATCTCCGGGGTCCAGAAATCTCAATTCTAAACTTCTCCTTGCTTGCTTTTTCCCGTAGCGTTTGATCTGGAGCACACGATCGATTGACGTGTGTCCTCCTATAGATCGTTGGTCCCTAACTACCTCTGCTATTCATAGTTTCGATGTTCAAGCACTAGCATGTCACATCACTGCATGCCTTTCAATTTGCGGGGGCACACATCGACAGTTTAGAATAACCCGCCTTTCACCCCACAATTATTCTGACACTGACACGTAACCCCTCAATGAAACCATGGTTTGGATTGCAGGACCACCTTGGGGAATTAACTCCCGTGTAAATTGGTTCCCTGCAATGCCTCCTGGTCGTCAATCTCTCTCTAAGAAATCTGATGGTTGTGACTTAACCTTTGCTTCGCTTTCATCGGACGACCCTTGTTCACCTTCCCTCTGATCCAATGATCCTGGATCTCTCTTGATCCTATAGTGGCAATCGCTCCCGAATTAGAAGAGGACGATCATGATCCTTTGAACCCTTACAAAGGATCTATGATGTTCTAACTCCTATGTAGATTCTGCAACGCCATTCCTCCTGATCATTTCAACTTCACGGTCATAATTTGATCTCAACCAGGAGACTCTGACCAACAGAACTGGCCCATATCGGCCCAGTGTTTCAACCAGAAGCTCTGATACCAATATGTAACATACCCGACCACCCAGAGGCCGGGATACGCCACTTAAACATGCTACAACATAGCCAACCACCCGCAGGCTAGGCACGCTGCAGTTCCAAGACTCGGTTCTCTAATCTCTAATTTGAAGGCAAAGGGTTTCTCAACAATGTTAGGAGCATGCACACCACATGCGTAAGACAAGATCCATGCCACAACATAAAAGAGATAAACAACGTGCCATGCACAACAAATAACTAGCAGATAGGCACATTAGAATACATATCTCAGAGATAATTAAATACACAGCGGAATACATTAAACATAAAACATAGAGAGCACTTATCTTTGCAAGTAAACGTTCACCAACTGGCTGCAGACCAAGGATGTTCCTCCCAACCATAGACGTTGTTGCTAATTTACACTCAACAACAGATCACCCTTGAGCCAGGGCTATGAATCCACAAGGACAGGTCCTAGGCCAAGTATAAATACACAGTAGTTGGCAAAGTAGCTCTCAGGTTTCCCAACCTCACACCAATCCTAATTTCCATCTCTCTTTCCTCCTCAGCCTCCACAACCCCAAGAATTGAACACCTTTCTATGCCATGCAGTCCCTGAGGCTGTTCCATTTCTCTCCAGGGCTCCAGTGCTACTGGTCAGGAAATCTCCCTACTGGAAATTCTAAGGACTCTTAGCTGTGGACAGTTCCATCTGAACTTCCATCAAGTTCATGCACACATGAATCCATTCCCTCCTGGAATGATCAATAAATCATTACAACCATTCAACGATGGCTCTCCTATTCCTGCCATTCGTTTCCATGCTCAGCCCAAGAGCACACAAACTCCCAGTAGTGAGTGAAGAGGAAGAATAATAAGTGAACTAGTGAGAAGAGGATGAACCAAGGGAATAACGACCCCAAAACAACCCCCAAGGGATGTTTAAATAATTACATGAAGACAAGAGCCACATGGCCTCCCTCCCAAGAAGCTCATGTAACCTCCTCTTCTCCATAAAATCAATTATGGGTAAATAAAATAATAATAACAAGACTTAGCCCCTCAAGCCCCCTATCTCTTTTGTCCTTGTCGGTCTTGCAACCAATGATGTATTTTATTAATGTATAGGAAGTGTTACATTTCCTAGGCACTCTGGCCCCTTTTCAAATTTACCGGCTCACCAGCCTAAGTCATATTTACATAATACATTATAGTTTATAAGGGTTAGAACCAAGATGTTACAATGTTTCTACTATCAATCAACATAATCACCTTGTGGTTTTTTATGTAACCAATCAATTTCAGAGTTTGGGGTGTAGAAAAAATTAAGGTTTCTCAAAAGGTGCTTGTAAGGTTGTTATTTCTTGAATAAGAGGTGTTGTGTATTTTAATTTTGGTTCAAGAGTGTCTTCCATTGGGATGTGTCTTTTGAGTGGTCTTGGGGAGGTGTATCTATTTCAAATAATTTCTTTTCTTTACATTTTTTCCCTTTGAAATACCACTCATCAAAATTATAGCGAAGTCTGAGGCATTGACATTCTACCATCTCGTCCAAGGATTTTTTTTGGATTCTCAGGGGTAGACAATTAGAGAAGTTGGTAGTTTTTTCCACAGGAGGATGAGTGCAAGAATCAAATGACAAGTTTTTGGTTTTGGCATTGATTACCATTTAGAATTATTTATCTTTCTCACATGCTTTGAACCAAGTTTCTGGGTGTTGCATCATGACATGTGATCAAATTTCCTCCTTGAGACCATTGGAAACATTCTTCAAAGAAGGTATCAAATAGTCCCTTTGTACAAATTGATAACTACTCAAAGGCTTCTATAAAGTCTATATGTATACCTAATCGGCATAATTTTGTCAGTGGCCTCAAATAGTTAGGGTCTCTTTTGAAACAAGTATAGATGGCCTTCATATAATTCATTTGGAAAATGTATCCACCATGGGATTTTTTATACCATTTCCACCACTACCATTGTTTAGGATTCATATATAAAACCCCCACTTTAAGTTTCAGTAGGTCATTAGTAATTCCATGAAGAGAGAATTATTGTTCCATTTGGGTAAACCAACTTGAGGGATCAAACCTATCAAATGTGTTCATGTCAACTTTTGGATAGTAGTGCCATGAATAATTGTCCTAAGAGGATGTGTGAGGGTTATCTGAAATGAGAAAGTCAGCTTGTTTCTCTTCATTTTTCGAATATTCCTCCTTGGATGGTTTCGTGTGTTGTCCTATAAACTTGATACTCAAGTACATATATATCATATCACATTGTTGAGGTTAACTCCATTTTGAGTAAGCTAGGAGAGGTCGAACACCTATTTTCAACCTTTTCCATATGCTAGGAAACTAAGTCATAAATATTATGGTAATTATTTCATAAATATTTGATTCCCACTCTATTTTGTTCCCTTTTCTTCCACCATGTTGTGAGAATAGGCCATGGGTTCGCTTAAGATCCTGTTAAAGTGTTATCCCCAACTTATCTCAATATGACTAGTGGCTTGAGAGGATTTTTTTGAGATATATAAAAAACGTTGTAATGTTGATTCCACAAAAATAAAAGGTCATTATAGGGGTATACCCACACAATCAACATTGCACATGGAATATTTTGATAAAGGTCTCCCACAATGGTGTTGTTACACCTCATATCTTCTTCATTGTACCCTACTTTTTTTCTCTAGATGTGACCCATCGTATTAGAAAATTATGTGATTCGTTGTATCATAATGAGCCAAAAGTGTGGTTGTATTTTTACTCATGTATTGCATTGGACCATGCTTATATGTTCTATGTATTGGTGGGGAGCCTATGTAGTATCTTCATATCCCTTATGGTTGGTCATGTCCTGTCATTTTAGTCTCCATTTCAAGATAGGAATTTATTTTATGGATCTCTCCAACTGTTGCTTGATGTTGGTAACTCTTCATCATGTCAGTCATTTATTATCTAGGTAGGTATGCGATCATATTGGTGTGGATCTACTAGGACACATGATCTAGGGAATCTACTAGTCTCCCTCACTCTTTTGTATGTGATATAAAAGTGTTTATCTTGTTGTAAAGGTTGTCACAACTATATATAACACACTTGTTTTATTCATAAGAATGGATCCTTGTATTATGTGTTCATCACACTTTTTCCATCTATTATCAAAGATGATTATGCAGATCCTCACTCAGTTTCACATTTCCCAAGCCAATCTCATAGTTCTCAAGGTAGTACAGATATCCCAAGAAACTGGTCACATCCTTGGAGGCACATTTGGGTTATTTATGCATGCATGGACATCCTTTACACATGCTACATTGAATATTCCATAGAACGATCATATTTCATCACTTTTTGAGTTGTTTTATGCATGATTTGAGGGATAACCCATAGGTGTGGACATTATCACAGTCGTGGGGTGTTTTCATGAGGTGATTTGAATTGGAAGGGCACTTTCCTTGGCTTGTGGAGGATTGTTTATTGATATGATGACATGGTCATGCCTTGAAGGCATAATTTGAGAATTACTGAGCACATTTATAGGATCCATCCACCTTTTGAGGCCTCTTTTACCCATTCCATGACATCATTTCACTAAAGGAGGATAGACATTGGAACTTTAATTGCATGGATGGATAATACACCATGATTTGAGGCCTTGAAAACACTCTTTCAAGGGAATTTTGATACAATGAAGAAAATCGACTCCTCTTCTATGGGTTTCCCCACCTTCTCATGAGGGTTTTATGAATATGTGGCATGTTTCATTTGTTTTGTCTTAGTCTTCTTCTTTGTGTGGATGAAAAGTGACTTTTGTGTTAGTCTCCTAGGATAATTTTATGGAGAAAGAATTAATAAAGAATGAGAAGAATGTAGAAGCCTCCTCTATAAATATAAGCTCTCCTCTCATTCCAAATTGTTGTGAATTGTTGGATATCATTTTGAGAATAAAATTAATAGACGATTTACCTATTTGGAGGTTTTGGTGTCAATTGTTGGAGCTCTATATTTTTTGGTTATTTTATTGGTGCATCAAATATCAATGTGAATGTTCAAGGATTCCACTAACTAGCAACATCAATCCATTTGAGGAGTTTTTTGGCACCCAAAGTTTTTGGTTCAGTTTTTCACGTGCACACAAATGAAGTTGTGTGTGCTCATTCCATATTTTTGCATTCACATAAGGAAATGTGTGAGGAATGACAAAGAGTGGGTTCCATACCAATTTTTTATAGCGCACAACATGCCTAAAACATTATTGAAAGCGTGCTGGTCCCAGTTTCAACGTGCATCGGAAATCAAGAAGACATGTGCCAGAATCAAGAAAAGAATCATTAGGAAATCCTCTCGAATTATTATTGCTAGCAACACAAGGGATCGTGGAGCTGAAAAAATATGAGTTGGTAGGGAAGTTAAGATCACCCCGATTCCTAAAGGTTACATGGACTACAGGTAGATGCCAAAAGCATGCGATGTTGTTTTTTCAATCAAGCAAGCGAAGCAGAGTAGAAAGAGACAACACTCCCAAACAAAGAAAGATACAAAAGGAAGCAATGATATCGGAAATGAGGCTAGCTAGATATTGAGGAGAAGAGATTCATTGAGTCCTTAGTATCAATCTCACTCTAAGCTCTCTCTAAGCCTGTGTATGTTTCATGTCTGAGTTTTAAGTAAATTTTCATTGTGCAGTGTGTTGTAACTTTGAGGATTTGTATAGATAAGATATGAAGTTCTATGGTTGTCATATATATCCATTTTGTGCAATGTATACCTTTGTTTTGATGGAATGGCTCTAGTAATAAAGATGCAACAATTATAATCCAATCTTTGTTTATCAAGTATGAATCGAATATGTGTGTGTATTGTTTTACTTCTTAGTCCTAATAATTTGTCAAATATGAGTTGCATGGGTGCCAATATCGATGAACCCTCATGTATTTATCCTTCATCTCCATCAAAAGACCTTATGGTCTCTATGATCCTCTCTGCATCTCGGGTGAGACCTTCCTCAACCTTGGTCGAGGATTTTTATGTTGACGCTCTGGGTTTTTTGTTGGACAACTCTGGATGAAACTTGGGACTAAACTCCCCAATGTTAAGAAGGACACACACAAGTGTGGATCAAAATTCCCGACAAATAGTTCTATTACTGGGACTTGAAAGTCTTGTCAGGAACGATGAAGGAAATAAATGAGGTGGCATCCATCTTAGGAGGAGATTCAAGACTAGTTGAATGAAAAAAGCATGAGTTTTCCCTATCAGAAACCCAGACACTGAAAGTGAATATCAACCAATGGAAGGATAGGTATATGTACATAGATATGCATGAGATTTTCTTTGTTGAATTTCCTTGTTTATTGTTTGAATGGATAAAAAGGAAAACTCCTACCAATTCTCCCATGTGGTTGTTGGCACCAGTGGTTTGGGATCAAGCTAATCTTGAAGAAATGAAAGTGTTGGATAAAAAGTGGACTCAGGATATCAAATTCTGGTTTGCTTGAGTAAAATAAGGATACATTGTTGAATTCACCGTGGAATACATCGACTCTTTCAGCAAGGCCGATAGAAAGTTTGCAAAAAGACCGATAAAGAGGATGCTAGAGGAAATTCCACTTTGGATAAAAATGTTTTTTGTGGAGAAAGGGTTGATGCACATGGAGCCCAATCAAATGGTTGAGTAAAATATCATAGCACACATAGGGGGGGGGGGTTCTTCAAAGAGAGGGGAAAGTGAAAGAGAAGCTAGGTTCATTGAGGAGAATCTATAAATTTTTGAGATGAGGTGAGGTATGGAATGGACCCAGAGGAGCGGAGGATAAAAATATTCAAGAGGTACACAAGAAGAGTTGAGAAAAGACAAAGAGAATAAGACAAAGGTGGAAAATAATTATCCAGGGGCATGTGACGAGGGGTCGGTTCCAAGATGAAGAGAAAAGAAACCACACCAAGTGGTAGTGTGGGAGATTATGTTCTGCCAGAGTGGATTACAAATGAGGATAGTCCCACAAAGAGGCGTGGAATAGAGGATACAGTGTCCAGTAGAGATACTAGTGGTGATAAAATTTTGGGCCTAGGTGACAAAGTATACACCCCTTGGCTATTGTGGAGTTCCACAACCTTAGAAGAAGATGAAGCATAGAGAAGTGGTGCACTGATAAGAAGAGAGGATGGAACACAAAGAAATAATGCATTATTCGAAGAGGATGATTGCATGCAGTGCACAGATCAAATCGGGATACAGAGCATAAATTTGTACTGTGCAGATCAACCCAAAAGACAGATCACACATTTGTGGTGCACATTTAGGACAAGAAGGTAGACCATAACATGTTGGTGCGTTGGAAGAAGAGGAAGATGGAGGATACCCTAGTGGTGGGGGAGACAAATTGACAATAGTAGGTGGTCTTGTGCGGCTGCAAGTAAACAACTCTCTAGGTCACCTTGCAAGAAGTTTCAAAAGAAGATGGAATTATGCCCCCTTTATACTAGCCCCTTGCAAATTTTTAATCAATAATAAAACACAACAGATAGTGAATATATTGCAATAGAAGAAAGAGAAGCGGAGAGACGAGTGAAGAATACGGTGAAGTAAAAAATACTTTACCCCAAGGAACAATGGTCTGGAAAAATCAATCCCCTAGTAGTTAGAGAAGAGGAAATAGCTTGAGTTTGAAGATGAAAAATCAATATACTACACTGAGACTACCCATGTTCCAAAAAATGGGTAAGGATGATGCATAGAAACACTGGTTTACATGTGAATCAATCTAGTCTGTGAAGAGAATCACAGATGAAGCAACCAAAATTGCACAGGTAGAGACCACGTTCATCGACAGAGCCTTGACATGGTATATGAAGTATACGACTACTACACTAGTAGGATAGGTGAGGTCCCTGGACGAAATTAAGCGGGATCTACTTAGGGAGTTCCAAAAACCTAATATAGAATCTCAATGTATCACAAAGATAAAAGAGATCAAGTAGAAGGAAGTCGAGACAGTATGGGATTATGACCAACGGTTTAAAATCTTGTTGGATAGGCTGATGCTCAAAATCCAGGATGTGCAACACAAGGAATGGTTTATTCCGGAGTTACTTCCCCATATCTAAGTGTCTCTCACCCAATAGAAGGTGATGAATCAAGAGGAGGTGGTAGAAATTTCCATCTGTCTGGAAGCTACACCGGGAGGGGCAGAGATGTCGACAGATTTGGAACAGGTGCAGTCACAACTAGCCAAATTGACGATGAAACAACAAAATATGGCTAATACGAAGGTCATGTGTGAGAATGTATGGTTTACCACCTATCGATCAAAAGGGCATTAAAGAGATGAATTCCCTATCCTGCCAAATTATGGTAATGGGCACACCGATTCCATTTCCCTCTTGGAATATGGAATGATGTGCAATATGAAGACAATGGGGCCATGATCCACCCTGTTTCCTAACCTTACAGAAGTACCAAATTACAACTCACATTCCATTCTGCGAGTTCTGTAAATCCATCAAGAATGATTTCAATAGTTGCCGCTCAATCCAATTAATGCAAGATAATACCCACAATGCATTATGGGTACAGGAGGAGAAAAAACGTGGTGAGCATGGTAGCGCGGAGAGAGACGGTTACCAAGGATGTCCCCAGGGTGGATATGGGTGCAGTCGCATCCAAGGATATGGAAGAGGGGGAGGTAGAACCCCCACATGTTTTAATTGCGGCGAGATTGGTCATGTCTCACAATTTTGTACCAAACCGCGCATGCTTTGTGCATATTATTATAGTCATGAGCATGCCACTGAAGACTATCCCGACATATTGAAGAAGTGGGAGGACATGAATACCAACTGTAACATGATGCATCTGGATCCACACAAGAATAAGAAGAAGAATGAGGAGGAAGATATCTGCATAGTAACCTGCAGAGGGGTGAATACATGAGAAGACTTTGATCACGGTGAAGGATCTGGTCAAAATCCAGACGAAAATATAAGGAAGGCACCTCAACCCCCTTCAAAGTTTGATGTTTCCCAACAAAAATAGTTTTTTCATGATGCACAAAGAGCATTGGAAGAAGAAAGAGTGCGTGAGGAGCTACAATGAGTGACTCATAGGTCACTTAAGGAGGCTCTGATCTAGGAAGGGAAGAAGCTTGGATCTGTTAAGAAGTGCAATGCACGATGCAAAGGTCATTGGAAGAGGCTTGCGCACGACGCAAATATCATTGGAGACGGATTGTGTGTGGGAAGAATTCCAACATGTAGTGCAATGATCAATAAAGGAGGCTCGCAGAAAGACTGAGTTGTGACTTGTTGAGAAAACTGTCTATGAAGAACAACATCAAGAGGAATTACAATGCGCAGTGCGCACATAAGTCTTACATGAACTGGGTCGCAAGGAAGAATCTAAAGACCATGTAATTTCTTTCTTGTGTTGTTATTTGTGACTGTTGAATGATCCAAAAGTTGCAAGTAAGTTGACTCATATGTTAGCTACTTGCATGAAAGAACAAGGAGTGGAGGTTACCATATTTTCTCCAATACCAGAAAGAGTTGTTTTTCAGGTCAACAAGAAAAAGTGCACTGGCCAAGAATTTAAGATGAAAACAAAGCTTGGTGGTTATGACATGGATGGCATCATGTTGGATCTAGGATACCATGTGAATATTTTCTCGAAGAAATATTGGGACATGATGGGGAAATTGAAGTTGGTCTAGTCACCCATCCAACTCAATACAAGATCTGCCCGATAGGTCATCTAGAGCAAGTGGAATTAAATATAGGAGTGAAAATAAAGGTTTACTTTGAGGTCATCAAGATTATGAATGAATCTGATCCATATCCTGCATTATTTGGTACTAATTAGGCCTTTGAAAATAATGTGGTGTTAAACTTGAAAAAGAGGTAGACATCCTTTGAAACTGACACCCTATGCATGGTCCTACCACTAGATCCATATGAAGGTGACCGATATAATGATTCTATGGATGGGGATGCATAGAGCTTAGTCATTAAGAACATTTATAAGATCATAGGATGTAGGGAAGACTACATCAACTACATCGGATATGGAGAGTTAAGTTGGAGGAGTGTCAAGTATTATGACACAGATTCTGAGGATGCTATGTATTGATGGAAAAACAACCTCTATGAGGTATTAACTAGGAGGTGTGCACATATCTCTATAGTTGCGTGAGAGGAAGAATTTGGCTCATATTGGTATGATGGATCAAAACTGGTGGATACACTTATTGAATGGATACAACACATTCCCACACATCATAAGGCTTGTGCACTTGATATAGTCCTCCTCAGAATTCTTGTGCACTGGTGGAATGAACAGAGAGAGCCATATTATGAATGGGCATATGTCGAAAGGAATTATATAGATAAGAAAAGGTTCAACGTACATGGTCAATATATGAATGGTTGTCGCATGATCCCCAAGAAACACCCTATATCCTCGATTCCCCAATTTTACATTTGGAAAATCTGGCGACCCTCAGTAAACCACAATGATCTATTCCCTACACGCAAGTTCCCCAATCCCATTGAGCACACAGACGAATCCAACATAGCTATCAAAGAAATGGTTAGCCAATGGATCCTACCAAAAATAGTTGAACCTACTCTTCTACCTATCATGTGGACACTGACCGACCGTGCCTAGATGCAGATATGTAGCAACCCACCTGGGGTCGCTCCATCCCTCTAATCCCTTAATCAATTCCCACCAAGGTGCATGAAACCATGTGTCACACCTCCAAGGAGTAAATTCGTGCCTAGATTCTACCACCTACGTATTTATTAATTTCAAAGATATGGTGACGACAACAGATTGAAAATATTAATGGTCGAGGTGACAGGTAATCCTCGCACATCTTCTACATCCAATTACAAGAATGCCGACTCATTAACACCACTATAAAGAGGACGATTTCCCCGATTCATAATAAAAGTGGAATTTACTTGCAGAAATCAACGCACGACTCAATGTTAGAGAGAGTATGATAAAACAACCTCCAACATGCAGACCTTAACGACCAGACTAGGGCAGCATACCATCCAACTCAACGAAAATATGAGATAATGAATTTGCATGTGTGAACATCCAAGTGTCATTATGGATCCATTCAATTAAAAACCACCCTCACCTTCCACTTCCTCACTGTTTTCTTTTCTTCATGCCGCATATACTCCTTTCTTACCATCATAAAACAAGCCGTCATCCATAGATGATTTTGGGGGATCAATTTCGCAAATGGGCTAATTTTCCATGGATTTTCCTAAAAAATGATTCGCCAATTTCCATTTTTTCTAAAAGCTATTCACATAAATTCCATAGAATAAAATTATTTTACCTTGAAAATAGACAAAATTTTATAGAAACTATATTAAATCCTTAGAAATTTGAATATTTTTACAAAAGTATCTCCAAACATTTTACATTTTTCATATTAAGGACTAGTAAGATTAGCCCAGATTTCTACATTTTAATATAAATTTACATCCTTAAAATCATCCTTGTCTTCATCCATCCCCCATCCTAGTATGCAGAAAGATTCAAGCACCATTACCACCAACTCTAGAATGGCTTCATCCATCCAATCTAAAGCCCAAAAAAAGTATAAGTTCGTGAAAGAATTATTGCTTCCTGATCCTATACTTCCCTGCGGAGTCATAATTGATGAACTTCCATTCAAAAAACTACCCCTGCTCAAGTGTGTCGATTATAATGTCTCGACCCCCACAAGTTTCCTGAACTTCAAGTCGACTGATACATAGAGGTCATATGACGCGACGATGACAATGAGAAAGTGGTCATATAAGAATGGGCATGACCCTTGAAGCGATCCAAGATCCTATCCCTTATTAAATGTCAACACTTCAGTCAGGCTGAGGCCATGTGGTCATGTGTTCAGTTCCTCCTCACCAGAGTACAAGGGGGATACCTTTGGTTGGACTGGTTGTATCTCATCGATCAAGCCATTATACAGAAAGTCTCTAGTCTACCCAATTCTGGTGAGAATCCAACCAATACTCTTAAAGAAAAGGAGGCACCAATGGAGTAGATGTATTCTAAATACAATACACGGAGAGGAAAACATAGTGTTCTCATCTCTACAATAAACGATTCAATGGTTTGATTTGCAACTCAGCTACTTGCATGCAATCTTATTCACAAATGTTGAAAGGAAGAATGTCCAATCAAGCTCGTTCTGGCATTCGAGCATTGCATTGACGAGCATGATATAGATTGGGACCCTTACCTCTTTAAATAACTTGTCATTGATTGATTGAATGCTCAGGATGAGGGGACAAAGTTTCATTACATTTGGGTCCTTTTATTGCTCATAATGGCACTCTAGAATCCAACCCTTGGATTTGAAATTGATATGGATACTACTGTTGAAATAATGTAACTGCGAAGAGCATTCTTATTATTATTTTATTATTGGATTAAATCCCCATTGTGGATTAATCATGTCATTATTATTATTGTTATTGGATTAATCCCCATTGAGGATTAATCATGTCAGTAATTGAATAAGGACCAAATCCCCTTTTGCGGATTGGTCATCGGACAATTACAAAGTGCTGAATACGAAGTCGGCCCCACCAGTTATAATGGAAGGCCCAGAATTAATTAAAGGTGGGTTTACCCACCCAGAGTGAGAGGTCGGCCCTGCCAGATGGTGACTCTTCACACGTGCCAGATTGATATAAATAAGAGGCTAGTGCCTCACTTCTTAGACACACTCA
>ML780698.1:771763-783815 GCA_009831015.1 Picea engelmannii | reverse complement strand
TGCTGGGTTTTCTTCCCCTAGAGGGTTTCCCAGGATAAATGTTGTGTCTCTTGTGAATGTGTATTTCTCAGTGATCTTGTTCTTATTATGCTCTTATCTTATGAAATGCAAAGAACTATAATAATGGCATAAACATTAACAACTACCCCTTCATTTCTCGCACTGCGGTTCTTACAGTTCCAAACTTCTAAGGAGGCGAAGGAACAAGATTCCATTTATAAAGTGTTCAAGCAATGGTACACCCAGTTGATCAATGTGTCTATCGAGCAAGTCTGCATCATGTCCCACATATTCAACAGGTACGAACATCATATTTAATTTACATGTAACTTCCATAATATGGTCATCTTTCCTCGCACAACTACAGGAAAATAGAAAGTTGTACTTCCCTTTTGTATTATGGAAAGAGATATTATAACGAGATTTGAACAATGGCTGACCCACAACCAACCTCCCTTCTCAGATATACAATATGAATTTGAAATCACATCAAAGAATTCTTAGGGCTAGCCCAAAATTGTAGCCGATAGAGATAGTATTGCAACAATGGTCACGAATACAGAATCTCCCCACTCCTTTGCTCATTCTTAGAACGTGAGTGGGTATGATGTAAACATTGTTGCATCCAAAAAGAGAAAGCGAGTGTCCAAAACTCGGATCCCAACTTAGATAACCATTGACTCAAGGTATGAATCCGATCCTTCACCTCCACCATGACCAACCTCAATTATAGTAGAAGACACCTTTCCCACATCTCCATCCAAACCACACTCTGGGGCCAGTAAATTACAACATACAATTTTCCATATGCAAACCAAGGAGGGATTTTTGACTAAAAGACTGTAGGTTGAAAAATTGATGAAAGATATTTGTGCGCAACTAGACAAACAAAAAGTATCCCACAACGACATGATTAGGAAGATGCATATTCTAGGCCAACACTTTTCTCTACCCTCCTTACAAGAATCTCCATCTTCAACTAATCCATCCCTCGAGGTTCTGGCGACCGGTCCTCATCAAGTGCTCATTGTCACTCTGCTCAAGTTCATCCCTTCAGTTTTGGCTAAAACCGAACTGGATTTTTCACAGGTCCCTACAACAAAAATCCATAACTTTATCACTTCCATGGTCCATGAGCTTGGAGAATGCCAACAATCCATCAACTAGGAATATGCCCAGTTATGCCTCAAATATGAGAAAGAGTGTTCTAGTCATGACGACAAGCGATCCCAATTATAACGGGAATCCCACGTGCATTAGGAAGTTGAAGAGGCCCGGAAAAATTTACAAGACCTACACATGGTTGAAGTGGCCACACACGCAGAAACTCAGGGCCAATATGCATTCGTTCTTAGCGACCACACCGACATGGTCACCACTCTCAATGAATCCTACTCCCAGGTCTCTCCATAGGCACCGGTGCAGCTGGATATTCTAGCCCTGCATAAAATGAAAGCGATCGTGAGCATGTTTAAGCTTTGTAGTCACAGAATCATGAACATCAGGACCGACTACACAAACTAACACCAGAGGATACCTCCCTCGACCAACAAATTGCTCAGGAAATAACCGCCATTCAGGAGAGTCGAAACCATGCCCAAGGGTTCACCGAGCTGGTCACTCATAACTTCAAATTGTGGGATTATTTACAGAGCTCTCTCTAGCTCAAAAATCTCTATGATCAGACTTGTGCAACAGATTCCGAGGTCGTGTACCAAAAATGGGATGTGGGTTCATTTCCTCCCAAAGAGTGTGTCACTGCAATGCATGCCATTGCTACATGAATGAAGGATATCACTGCAGTTATGGCTGAGCAACAAAATATGTGAGAGTCGATCTCTTCGATGACCGACAAGGCCCTGCTCTGGTATACTCAGCTCTCTGACATACAAGTTGTTGTCGGCCCTCTTGTCGAGCAAATAAACATCACACACCTGACAACCTCTCAGGTCACAACCATCAATGCCAAGGAAACTATGTAACTTTCCAAGGATCTCCAAGGCCAATTCAATGAGCCTGAGCGCTAGTATAAGGACTTCGTGGAGGAAGTAAAAAGAACTATGTTTTCCACCGCGACGATCATTCCATAAAGTAGTTAGCTTGAGGACGATCCAAATAATAGTGGTGGGGGATTGTTGGTGCCCAAACTTTTGGGTTCATTTTTGCGTGCACGCACAAACAAAGTTGTGTGAACTCATTCCATAGTTTTGCGTGCGCCTAAGGAAATGCATGAGAAATGACAAAGAGTGCGCACCAGACCGAGTTTTGATAGTGCATAACATACCTAAAATATTATTGAACATGCACCGGTCCCAGTTTCGATGTGCACCAGAAATCAAGAAGATGCAAGTCAAAATCAAGAAAAAAATCATTGGGAAATCCTCTCAAATGATTACTGCTAGAAGAATAAGGGATCGTGGAGCTGAAAAAAGATGAGCTGGCATGGAATTTAATATTGACCTGATTCTGGAAGGTTACATGGACTGCAGGAAGATTCTAGAAGTGTGCAATGTTGTTTTATCATTCAAATGAGTAGAGCAGAGCAGAAATAGACAACACTCCCGAGTAGAGAAATCTATAAAAGGAAGCAATGATATAAAAAATGAAGCTAGCTAGATATTGTGGAGAAGAGATTCATTGAGTCCTTAGTATTGAGCTAGCTTTGATTTTGTTGTAATATTGTAATGCTTTTGAATACACTTTTGTGTCTGTTATATGTCTGATTTTTAAGCAAAGGTGCATTGCGTAGTGAGTTGTAATTCTAAGGATTTATATAGAGAAGATATGAAGTTCTATGGTTGTCATATATATATATATATATATATATATATATATGTTTTTCACAATGTATACCTCTGTTGTGATGGAATGGCTCTAGTAATAAATATGTGACTGCTCTAATCCAATCTATGTTTATCATGTATGAGTTGAATATGTGTGTGTATTGTTTTACTTCTTAGTCCTAATAATTTTTCAGATATGAGTTTCATGGGTGCTAATCTTGATGACCCCTCATGTGTATAGCATTCATCCATGTCACAAGACCTTATGGTCTCTATGATCCTCTCTACATATCGGGTGAGACATTCCTTGGCCTTGGTTGATGATTGATATGTCGATGCTCTAGGGTTTTTTTTGGACAAGTCTAGATGAGCCCTGAGTCTAAACTCCCCAACGTTAAGAAGGACGCGTGACATCGTGGATCAAAATGCCAAATAGAGTTAATTATCTACTTGGAGGGAAGATGTCTAGGGCTTATTATATTCCATCTTCCTTTGTTTGGTTTGGTAAGTGCTCAATATTTTGTCTTGTCTTTCATTTGGTTCTTTTACAAGGGTTTTAAGTATTTTATTTAAGCCACAATTGATCTTTTTGATGAAGGTTCTTTCCTTTGATGAAACCTTTCTTGTAGGGACTTGGTATTCATACCTTGTCTTGATTAGACAAGGGATTGATATTCTCTATGGTTCCAATCTCTTACCCTAATAGTTAAGATACAAATGACCAATTATTAGAGGGGCATACTTCTTGACCCCACAAGCCCTAATTGGATAAAAAGGCACTTTTCCTCATCCAATGACTAACCAAGAGACCCTAAAAATAAAAATATTTTATTTTTTGTTTGTTTAGTAGGAAATCTAATCGTGAAAAATAAATGAAAACTATTCGTTTATATTTATTTCATTGTCTAGTGTAAAGTTAATGGTTTATTGTATTTCCTATACAAGTTTATCATAGTTTTTATGTTTAATTGTTGATATTAATCCTAAGGGGGAAAAAAACTTATAGAAGGAGCTTCAAGGCCTTATCTAATGTTTTGTGGGATGATTTAAGGCATTTCTCAAATCTGGAAATTAAATTGCAACAATAAAGGTCAGATTTGGAGAAACCCTATGGGTAGGGTTTGATGCTTCAAGGTGTAGTCTTACCAAGGATAATTTTAAGGATGGAAATTTATGTTAGAATGTAGAAACCTTGGCGAATCTTACTTGTCCTTAATATGCAAACTATAAAATATTTAGCGATATTTTGTAAAAATATTCAAATTTCTAAGGATTTTATATATTTTCTATAAAATTTGGGCTATTTTTAGGTAAAATAATTTTATTCTATAGAATTTGGGCAAAACACTTTTAGAAAAAATGGAATTTGGTGAATTTTTTTTCGGAAAAAGCATGGAAAATTATCCCATGGGCAATATATAGCCCCTAAAACTTTCCTTGATTCTTGCTTGAATACATATCCTTTATTTTGTTCCTATATTGTTTATCCAAGTTTATTTTACGTACATAGTGGTTAATTTGATCTCTAATGTGCTAACAATTTTTTATCATTTACTTAGAGTTTAATTTAGTGAATTCCAAGTACTAACTTGTGAAACCCTAGGGGGACTCACCATTTATTTTGCAAGTTTTTGTTTAGTTAATGCTTATACATATTTGTAAAAACTAATACTTGTTATTGCATAGAATATCTCTTGCCCAAGTGGAAACATACAAGACATACTTCTCTCATGTGCTTAATCTCTCTCTTGGATGCTCTTCTCATGATCTAAATCTGAAATTTCTACATTTTTATTCATAAAATAGATTTAGAAGTGGAAGGATGGCCCTAAGATTGTCCTCTCTTAGCATATAATCAAGTGGTAAACACAAGCACACAATGCACCTTTGATTTATGCTAAATGTCTTTACTCTTTGTGACTTGAAGTAGCTTAAAGAGGTTCTAACCTCTAAGAAGTTTTACTTGTAGAGTTATAGAATTAAACGAAAAATATGAAGTCGATAGTATTGTTTATCTTACATATCAAATCTGGGACACACAACCACTAGATCCTAACCTTTTCTTTCAAGTGGATATAATTGTGGTTCATACTATTGTTTATAGTTGTTTATCTTTAAAGCATCTAATCACTTATTGGAATCCTTATGCATGGTCTTGTTACATATATTGTGGATTCATTAAAGTAAATCGTAAGCTTGCATGGTTTTAATTCACTTGAATATGTTTACTTAAACAAATAGAGATACTCCCCTTGGCTTATAGGAGTTGGCCTAAAGTGTAGGGGAAAGTGTATTGAGGTGACAATGATGCACTTCCCATTTTGTTGCCCCAATTAGCACTTATGTTGGGACTTTTCACAAGGGTGCTAGTTCAAGCGGTAGTAGGTGCCATAAGGACCCACACTCTTTTTTTTTACACTGGTGGGAGTATTACTCTTAGTTGAGTATCACTACATTGATATAATTCCAAAATTCCAACTATCTCAAAGATGTAGGAATTTCATTGGCATACTATAAAGGTTAGGGTTTTCATGGTCCTAAGGACAAAGGAGCATCAAGTGCTATATCTCTTTGATATAACAAAGAGTTTCCAACAATAGTGATCGACTGGATATTTCATGGAAGCAATCATGATAGACAATAGCCTTAGCCATACTACTTGATTCCTTGGTATGCAAAAGTGATGTTCTCAGTGTACTATAGCAACAGGTTGACCATAGGTTTATGTAAGGCTAGTTTCAGGTGTTCCTATAGGGCTTATGATATATTCTATGGCACATGGAAGACATTTCCATATACATGTGTTTTTTGATGTAGCACTACTAGAAAGGGTACCCACGGAGGCTACAAGGGTGTCGAACCACGTGACACGATTTGTATTTTCTACGTGTATTCTTTCTCGATTGCAGATTTACTCACTGAATGATAGATATATTTGTTATTTAAAGATGTTGAAACACGTTTCTAGCCCAATTTTTTTTTCTTCTAAAATTCGGATGTATGTTGGCTCATGAAAGAGCTATGATGCCACTTGTAGTCTTCCTTAGCCCTTAGAATTGAAACACAAACCAATTATACCAAGATTATAAATGTAAAAAACTAGACACAAGAAACAAACCAAATGAAATATGAGAAATATATCCTTTGTATTAATGATTATAAAAAAAAAGAAACAATGTGCACTTTCCTTTTAAGGTGAGGTGACCTTTCACTAATTAGAACTCCAAATACCATAATACTTGATAAAAAAATTCCATAATCTCCTTACTCTTAAATAAAGTCACAATAGAAAACCCAAAGTATTAATGAGTACTAATTATTTAGTGGAACATATTTAATAAAGATAACTCTTTATATTGAATAACTATCCACTACTTATCTAATAGATTTTATTCAAAGAAGATGGTTACATACATTATTTAACTAACTCTTAAATAACCTTATATATAGGTTAAAGTAAGATCCTAATAAAAATGCATAGTTATTTGTGATTATTGGTTGGTAGGTAGTTGAGACAATAAATCATTCATTGCGGTGGATCTAGAGAATAATCTCTCCAAGTTTTATGAGTCTACAACTATGGAGTGTATGAATGAAACCTCCTAATGTGTCAATTGCTCAAATGCCAATTCCTACTAGTGAATCAAGATTGCCATTGGCACTACATAAATTCTTCTTCTAGAGCGATCATCGTGAGAGACATCTTAATGACAATATGGTCATGACAAGTTACTTCAAGAATGTAAAGTCATGGATTAGGTGGTAACAAGGTTGGAACTCATTGTTGGATTGGGATAAGGGACACTCATAGTGCCCTACTTTTCCAGTTAAACTTGGCCCTAAATCAAGTAAGAACTATGTTGAAAGTTAGAGTTCCACCCTTGTGTTGAGAAATTTGCTCTTATGGATTTTGGTCAATTTTAAGATGACCCAAATCATCAAATTTTTGAAAAAAACATTAAAAAAATGAAACTTGGACTTGCAAGAAAGGTGATTTGAGTGCCCGATATACATTTGCCTCAATGTTATGTATTTATGCAAACTTAATTGTGAATGTCTTTTTGCTATGATATGCATTGTAGATAAATAGTAAAACCACGTGATCAAAATGAGCCTTGGGATTATAGTATAAAGTGAATTGGGATAAATACATTAAAGGCATTTATTGAAAGTGTAAAATAAATGATGTATTTTAAATTTTTAAGTTTTTTCCATTTTTTGGATATATTTTGTTATGGAGTTCAAAATAAATTTAGAAAAATAGTTGGAATTGCAGATTTTAGTGGTTGAGATTGCTTAGCCAATTAAAATTATCTCTCAATTGAATATTATGTGTAATTGTGTATTATTGACATGACTATGTTGAAATTTCAAATTAGAATAACCAATTAAATTTGATGGTTTCTACAACTTTGATGCAGGTTTTGACAAGAAAATGTTAGCAGTTTCTTTACCATATTTGATAGGCAAATTGGGATCAATTTGTCGTTCAAATTCCATCCCTGGGGCATGTTAAGGTATCATTAGGATAGACCTTTCCTCCCCTGATGGAGAGTCTGGATGTCTGGACTCTTAATGAGTCACAAGTTCTTAGTATATCTGACTTGAGAACTGTTCCATATACTCTTGAGTTTATAGTGATAACAGACGAATTTGAACCTAGACCATGCCCAAATAATCCTAAAGTGTTACCAATTTCCCATGATCAAAAAATAATGTAGTACCCTATACACCTAGACCTGTCAATCAAATCCATACAATCAAACGCCTAGTGTTTGTGCAGGTTCAATCAAATTCCAGCTTAACAACATTTATCTTCATAAAGCCCTATAGTTTGTGCAGTTCAATCAAATTCCCACTTCACAACATTTATCCTCAATAAAGCGCCAGTGTTTGTGCAGGTTCAATCAGATTTCCCCTTAAGAACATTTATCCCAGGTTCAAATTCGTCCTCAACCTCGTAAATTAATCAAGGATAAGAGAAAGTAATTTGCTTTCTTCCCAGATTTTCCTCTTAACAACATTTATGCTCATAAATTAATTAAGGATTGGAGAAAGTAATTTGCTTTCTTCCCAGATTTGCCCAGTGTATATACAATTAAATGAAAAAGATTGCATAAAGTCTGTTACCTAATGTATACATAAACAAATAAAAATGACTTTGTAAAATAGTTTTTTCATTGATGATATAAATTTTCACAAAATTAATATTTTTTATTATTTAAAATTTGTTTTTAAATACAAAAATAAATATTTAATGAAAACAACTTAAATTTTGATGAACTTCTTAAATTAATTAAAAATCAGAGAAAGTAATTTGCAATTTTTCTCTTAACAACATTTATGTTCATAAATTAATTAAGGATCTTAGAAAGTATTGTCTTCCCAAACTTGTCTAGTGTATACACAATTAAATGAAAAAGATTGCATAAAGTCTGTTGTATAGTGTATACATAAATAGTAAATAATCAAACAAATAAAAATGATTTTGTAAAATAGTTATTTTNTCTTAGTAGTCACACAAAATAAATGGCTGTGATTTCAATCATTAACTTCCTAGCTATTATAAAGACATCCGTTTTATGTGTTTACTTTTTTACATTTACCTAATCATATTTAAAAATTACTTTGATAGCTAACTGATTGCCACTTAAGTGAATAACATAAATTAAAATATTAACACCAGATAAATGAAGCTCAACCATTTATTTGTTAATCAATAATAAAATTTAATATATTCTTTTAAGGATTCTTTTCATCTTATCAACCTTTCCGTGTTGATCAGCCACAATTATGTGGCTGTGCTAGTATATATACAATTAAATGAAAAAGATTGCATAAAGTCTATTACATCTTGTATACATAAATAATAAATAATTGAAACAAATAAAAATGAATTTGTAAAATAGTTTTTTTCACTAGAATTAGGTGATATAAATTTACATAAAATCACTATTTTATATTATTTAAAATCTATTTCTGAATAAAAAAAACCCTAAAACACTTAATGAAAACAACAGAAAAAACAACCTAAATGTTGATGAAAAAACAACCTAAATCTTGATGAAAGAAACCACCCAAAGCTATTCAAGATGACAGAGAGAGGGTCAAGAAATCATATCATATTATGAAGGTGGTCAGCATGGCCCTACTGTTTCTTCGATTTGTTATGAGAAAAGACTTCGCATTCGGTCATGCTACAGTAGGCCTGTATAACAGTCATGGCGAGGACACAGACCGCAATCAGCAGAGCTACAACCTTCCATGGGCTCGAAAGATGCTCTGAGTAGAATTCCCGAAGCACGTTTTTGACTTTGCTCTTGTAATACTTCTTGATCAGCTCTTCCTCCAGTGCCTGCTTAAGCTCCTCGGGAGGCTCCAGGTGACCTGAAAAGAAAGGCTGGCACATGCCGTTCCACATATTGGCTATATACTCATCGGTTAACATGAGACTTCGGCGGCGAATGACATGAGAATCCCTGAGCAAGCGAACGTCGTCGGGCGTGTCGATGAGGCAGTCCATGAGTCCAACGTAGCGCGTCACGTAGTTGTGACGGGAGGCGTCGTTGAACTCCAAGGCAAGCATGTTCCTCAACAACACTTCAGTCTGGACGTGAGATACAGTGATCCGGGGGAGGTAAAGCGTGTCGGAGTATTTGTCGAATCGGATCTTATAGGGCACCTTCGAGAACGATTTGAATTTAATCCCAGCCGTTGCCAACTGCCCCGCGTTATATGCGTTCAAAAAATCACGTCGCCCTTCCTTGGTTGGATGAGGGAGGAAAATACTGCAGACCGCTGTAACAATCTCTTCCACAAAGTGTTTCATCTTTTCACATACAGTCGGCTTTGGTCTGTTGCCCGTTCCGCTTGCATCTTGCATATGCAGGAATGGTGAAACCAGTGCGTGCATGAAACCCAGCAAATGCGGCTCCCTTTCTTGCCCATCATTGAGTTGTTTATTACTGTAATTTTCTATGTAGACTTGATCGAAAGGAGACAACTCCTTACACGTCTTCTGCAACAGTTGATTGAAATCTCGATGGGCTTCACTAATTAAAGGTTTCACGTTGTCAAAAACTTGTTTCAGGACAGAGAGCGGGATCTGATTCTCCAGCTTCAGAATATCGCACCTTATACACATTTGAAGCGTACTTAAATCGATGTCTGAGCTGGGATCATTGAGCTCATCGCTAAAGAGGCTGAATAAGAAATGTAAAAGGAAGAACGAATCTACCACCATCATGCGAGCGAAATTTTTAGAGTAGTCGCCTTCTGTAGTGATTTCCCAGTCGTAGAAATTCTCAATATCCGACCGCATCCCTTGGATTGTTTCAACTATCGAGTGAAAGCTCTCTGAGAGTATGGCCACGCATTTGACTTTGTAGGCCTCCGCGCCTGTTGATAGCTTCAACTCACGATGCTGGTAGCTACCTCTTGCAGAAGAATTCATATTTTTCTGGAGCTTCCAATGGTGGTAAGGACCCAGCGACAGAAATTGAGGTATATAGGCCTCTGGCTTCACATTAAGCAGAGGCCTGGCCACTCGGGGAAGCGAACCCGCCTTTGTTGGAGATTTCTTACTGTCAACCATCTCTATAACTTGTTCAACCCATTCCGTCCGAAACACTAGCGGTTCTTCGACATCCTCTTTCAGTCTAGAGGCAATCTCGGACGCCAGAGATTTCTTGTTTTCGAGAAATAGCTCTGTAAGTCTTTCAACCAATTCCTTTTTAGTCACCAGGGGTTCTTCCTCTTTCACTTCCATTTCCATTTCCATTTCTGCCATCAGTCTAGCGATCGCAATCTAGTCTACTGAACAACTCCATGAAGCATATGCATATATTAAAAAATATATAGCACTAAGCCGGGAAGCTCTGAACTCCATGAAGTGTGTAAAGAAAATAATTGATCCGTTCATTCTTTTCTTCTGAGTCAAGTAAAGTTCTATCACATTCCATTGCAATGTCATTGTTCATAATCTACTAAAGTATAGTATAGCAAAGTATGATGAAGCAGTGGAAGATGCCGCAGTTTAAACGTTTTATTTTTTTGGAAGTTTTTTGGTTATTTTTTTCATTCCATTTTGCTTGAAATTTTGTGAGGAATGATTAGATAGATTTGAGTGAATAAGTTTGTATAATTCAAGTGTTATAGGTTTTTTCAACATGCTGAATCCATCTATGCATTTAAAAATATAATTTAAACAACCAAAAAATAAAGATTTTGTCCAGATTTACATAGTAGAATTAGAAGTTTTACTTAACAAACATAAAAAAAATTCAAAATTGTTCAAAATTGAACCAGAAAGAAAAAAATGACAACTATAAAAATGAAGAGAAATAAAATTAAAAAGACGATTAGATAGCATTACTACCAAACCCGCATTCTAAAACCCTAACCCTAAAGCCCCATCTCATGGAATATAGTTGGAGAAGTCTTTTAGAGGAGAATAGACTGTCTTTTCTCCGAGCCTGTTGTTTGCAATAATTTATTGCTATTAAGACTGTTTGATTCCATGACTGCTCCCACTCTGCAATAATTTGTCATACTTTGTCCCTTTAAGGACTGTTCGATTCGATGACAGTCTTTCAGAAGAAGAAAATGATTTCTCCCTTTATCTGGCCACTGCACTGTTACCGTGGATGACATTTACTTTTTTTTCCCAAAGTACTTTGGAATATTATCTGAAACAATGCATGTTTTTAAAAACATTCCAACCCAACAAATAATTGTTGGTAAAGGGACGCTCGTTTTCAAAATTTCAATCTATAGTCACTTCCCAGAAAAAAGCAACCTGCTGCATTATTCTGCAGTCTATTTTCTTTGCATTTTGCCAAAGCTTAACTGGAGTGACATTCACTCACAGTTGTCATGAAACTAACATCAATGTACGAATTCAGAGTTGATTTCTTCCTGATTTTCTACATTGATATCACTGTACGATTTCAGAGTTGAGTTCTTACTGATTTTATACAGTAAAGTTTATACTGTGGAAAATAGGCAGAAATCAACTCTGAAATCTAGAATCACAGAAATTTAAAAACAGGGATCACTGTACAATAATTCCCATCGTTTGGAAAATCAGGAAGAAATCAACTCTGAAATCTAGCATCACAGAAATTTAAAAACAGGGATCACTGTACAGTATTTCCCATCGTTCACATTTCAATATGCCAAGAAAACAGTGATTTACAATATTTCCCATTTCAATATGCCCAGAGTTGTAAAAGAGACATCTTCATGCACTTTTCAATACTGAGAGATGG
>ML780698.1:720145-732225 GCA_009831015.1 Picea engelmannii | reverse complement strand
CATTTGTACTCCTTATCAACCATGATAAGACAATAATGAGTCATTTTTACATCAATCCAACTATGCATCATATATCAAAGAAACCACATCGATCCATCTTCATCTATGCATCATATATTAATGAGAACTCATTGATCCATCTTCATCTATGCATCATATATTAATGAGAACTCATTGATCCATATTCATCTATGCATCATCATCATCTATGCATGACATCATATGACTATTACTCCACTTGACATCAATCCATTTACATCAAGGACAATACATGATCCATCAATCACTATATCAATATACTATGAAAAGACATTGTTCCTTTGACATCAATCCTTTGGCATCAATGAAAACATGATCCAACAGTATCGAGCTCACTCTGAGCCTGTTGTAACCCTGTAATGTTTTGAATATATTCATGCGTCTTTGATATTTTGGAGTCCTAATGCAAGGTGCAAGGCACATTCTGTTGTATTTCCATTTTTTTATATAGTAATGATATGAAGTTCCATGGATGTCATAGGAAGTTGTTCAACGCACTATATAACTTTTAAGTGATGGAATACTTACAATAATAAAGAAATGGTAGTTATGATCTACCATATGTATGTTATGAATGAGTTGAATATGTGTGTGTATAGTTTTAATTCTTAATCCTAAATAAGTTATCATACCTTAGTTACATGGATGTCAATTGCGGTATTATTCTGTATGTTTAATCCTTCATACATATCACAATACCTTATGGTATCTGTGATCCTCTTTTCATCTCAGGTGAGACCTTCCTCAGCCTTGGCTGAGGATTGATATGTTGGTGCTTTGGGTTTTTTTTTGGACAACTCTGGATGAACCTTGGGTCTAAAAATCCCCAATGTTAATAAGGATGAAATGAGTGCAAGAATGGATTGAAGGTGAACCCCCAAAATGGTTATGTTGTTAGGACCTAAAGTCTTGTTGAGATCGATGGAGGAAAATAAAAATGAGTTGGCATCCTTCTAAGGAGGAGATTAGAGAATGGATAAAAGAGAAAGAAGATGGATTTTCCCTGTGAGAGATGCAAGGATTGCGAGTGAACGTGAAGGAATGGAAAGTGTAATGTCCCCAGCCGTTAACTGGCCTGGTAACGCAACTACTCAGAGACTTCATTTTCTCTTAGACCAAACTGTAGCATCCCCGACCCTCCACAGAGACCGGGTAATGCTACCACTGTGGAATATAAACTTATATATATATATAACATGCATTTTAATCGAATTAAAACACATAACAAAGAGTTACTATTACCATTCATATTCAAACATGATTAACAGTAAATCCACATGCAATAGAACACATGATAACATTCAAGAATCACAGACATGCATAACATATAAATTAAGCACAAAAATGACACTTATCTTTTCAACTGGAGTAAATCCACCAACTATGTGCAGACCTTCCACAAACCTCCCAGCCATAGAACACGATGGTCGGGAAATGATACCACTTCCAAATCAACGGCTACGGTTGATTCTAGTTGGGGATGTTACAATATGGTATTAGAGCTAAGTAAAGCGTCTGAGTAGTGGAATTTCCTGGCCTGTTGGTGGTTGGGGATGTTACAGAAAGGAATATGTATTTACTCAGACTTGCATGATCTCTTCTTCACGAAAATTCCATGTATGTTGTATGAATGGTTAAAGAGACAAGCTAAAGTAAACTTAGTTGTGTTACCTTTGGAGCCAATAATTTGGGATCAAGCCAATCTTGATAGCTTGAAGGTGCTAGATAACAAGTGGACTCGGGATATTTATTTTTGGTTCACTCTAGTGAAGGAAGGATACATTATTGATTTTCCTATAGAATATATTGATTCTTTTAGCGAGGCTGAGAGAAAGACAAAAGAAGGTCCAAGGAAGTGGATGCTAGAAGAGATTCCACTTTGGATCAAGATGTTTTTTGTGGAAAGAATAATGATGTGCATGGAGCCTGATAGAATGGTCAAGTAAACCTCCTATAGCTTAGAGCGGGGGTTCTGGAAAAGGTGGGGAAAAAAGAGACAGAAGATGGATCCATTGAGGAGGATCCAATAAGTTGTTGAGATTAGGTGAGGATTGGAATGAACCCAAAAGAGAAGAGGATAAAAAGAGCCAAGAGATACACAAGAATATCTAATCTGAGAGAGAAATATGAGCATAGGAGGAGATAAGAGTTATCCAAGGGTGTGCAACGAGGTGTCGGGCCCTGAATGAAGAGTAAAATCACACTAGGTAGTGGTGTGGGGGAGGATGTTGTTCCAGAGTGGGGGAGGATGTTGTGCCAGAGTGGAGAATAGGTGAGGACATGCCTGCGAAGAGTCTTAGAGTTGAAGATACCAGTAGTGACAGTAGTTCTAGTGAGGGCCTAGGTGACGAAGCCCGTACCCTTTGGTTGTTGCAGTATGTCAAAAACTTAAGAGAGAAGAGAGTGAAAATGTGTAGTGCGTGGGTGAAAATTTTTGGTACACCGATAGAATCAGAGGAGGAAGCATTGCACGGTTACACACTGACAAGTAGAGAATTTTTCATGCAATATAGTGATGCCTCAATCCAAAGAGAATTTGGCACTCAAGGTAGTGGTAGTACGTTGAGAAGGAGATATGATGGTGCATGGAGAATCCATGTGTCAAATGGAGAGAGAGATTATGTGTAACATGGTAGTGCACATATTAGACTAGGAGATGAATCATGCAGTGGCAATGCATAGATTGGCTCAAAGGTAGGAGCACATTTTTTTAGTGTGCAGTTAGGTTAGGAAGAGAGAGTGCATATTATTGGTGCACTAGAATAAAAGGAAGATGGAAACACCCCTAGTGGTGGAGGAGATGAGTTGATATTATTGGATGGTCTTGCATGGCTGCAAGTAGATAGCTCTTTGGGTCACCTCATGAGATTTTTTAGAAGAATATGCTCTTACCCCCACTTTGTACCACCCCCCTTGCGCATTTTTAATCAAGAAGAAAACACAACAATTAGTGAAGATATTGGATTCAAAGAAAGAGAAGAGGAAAAAAGAAGTGATGATACAAGTGAAGAAGAAGGTGAATTCATCAATACTTTACCTCAAGCGATAATGATTTGGAAGGATCCACCCAATAGAATTCAAAGAAGATGAATTAGCTCTAGTTCGAAGATGGAAAATAAATATAGTACACTGAGGTTGCCTGTGTTCCTTGGAATGGGTAAGTATGATGCAAAGAAACACTAGTTTACCTATGAAGAAATTTGGTATGTAAACAGAGTTACATATGATGTGGCTAATATCACGCAAATAGAGACTACGTTCAGGGATAGAGCCCTAATGTGGCACATGAAATACAAGGCTTTTGCGCCAGTGGGACAAGCGAGGTCCTTGGACAAGATCAAGAAGGACCTACTTCGATAGTTTCAAAAGCCAAAGTCAGAATCCCAATGCATTATGAAAATCAAGGAGATCAAGCAGAAATAAGGAGAAACCATCTGACATTATGACCAGTGATTCAAAATATTGTTGGATAGGTTGATGTTCCAAATCCAAGACATTCAACACAAAGAGTGGTTCATTGCAAGGTTTCTCTCCCATATCTGAGTCCCTCTCACCTAGAAAAATGTGACAACTCAGGTCAAGGAAGTCAATATTGTGATGCAATTGGAAGCTACACCTAGAGGTGCAGAGACATCGGTCGGGTTGGCGGAGGTTCAGTCGCAAATGGCCAGCCTAACAATACAACTGCAAGATATCGCTAAGACTAAATTCACACACGAGCACGTATGATGTACTACATGTTGTTCATGGGGGCATCATCAAGACAAGTGCTCAGTCCTTCTGAATTATGTGGCGGCATGTGCACTGAGTCCATTTCCATATAAATAGTCAAAATGGTGTGAGATTTGTAGACAATGGGGCTATGTGCCACCCCAGTTTCCCACATTATAGAAGTATTATAAAAAAACTCACACCCCATTCATTGAGTTATGTGAATCTATACGCCATAATGTTAATAGTTGTCTCTCCCTCCAATTAATGCAAGATAACACCTGGGATGCATTCTAGGTATAAGAGGAGAAAAAGGGTGGTGAGCACGGTGGCGTAAATAGAGGTGAATATCAAGGAGTACCCTGAGGTGGATATAGGTGTGGTTGTGACCACATATATGGTGTAGGTGGTGGTATACCCTTCACATGCTTCAATTGTGATAAGATTGGTCATGTCTCACATTTTTTCACTAAGATGTGCATGCTCTACACATATTGTTATAGTCCTGAGCATGTAACCGAGGATTTTACCTACTCATTGAAGAAGTGGGAGGACAAGAAAACCAACTGTAACATGTTTCATGCTGAGCCACGCAAAAAAAAGAAGAAGAATGAGGAAGAAGACATTTGGGTAGTAACCCACGGAGGGGCGAAAATAGGGGAAAAATTAGAGGATGGTGAAGGATCGGGTCAAAAACCAAACATAAATATCAAGAAGGAACCCCAGCCCCCTCCTAAGTTTGATGTTTCTTAGTAAAATTTGTTTCTGTATGAGGCGGAGAGAGTCCTTGAAGAATAAATATCACGGTAGGAGCTACAATGCATGACTCAGAGGTCTCTTGAAGAGGCACGGATCCAAGAGGAAGTGAAAAGGGAGACACAAAGATCATTGGAAGAAGCACAAATCCATGAAGAGGTGTAGTGGGAAACCCATAGGTCATTGGAATAATCTCATGCACATGAATAATTGCAATGCATGACACAAAGATCTTTGGGGGAGGCTCACATGCATGAAGAAATCCAGTGTGCAACCCAAATATCGATAGAAGAAGCACACATATATACTATGCTATGACGCACTAAGAAAAATGATTATGAAGAAATTTTCCATGAGGAGTTACAACGCACATCATGCACATAATCCATGTGTGACCTAGGTATCATGGAAGAAGTTGAAGATCAATTCAATACCTTCTTACACTTTTTTTGCGCTTGTTGAAAGATCCAAAAAATTCAAGTAAGTTGACCCAAATGTTAACTTCTTGCATGAAAGAACAAAGAGAGGAGACCAACATATTATCTCTGTTGTCAGAAAGGAATGTCTTCCAGGTCAGCATTCAAAAACACACTGTCTGAGAGTTCAAGATGACAACTGAGCTTGGTGGGTACGACATGGATGGATTCATGTTGGATCTAGGATCCGATGTGAACACTTTACCCAAAAAGTATTGGGAAGTGATGGGTTAGTCTAATTTGGTATGGTCTCCCATCTAGCTTTGGTTATCCAATCAATACAAGATATATCCCATACGCCAGCTGGAGCAAGTAGAAGTGAACATGTAAGGAGTGAAAACAAAGGATGACTTTGAAGTCATCGATATCATGGAGGAGTTTGATCCCTATCCTCGGTTGTTGGAAATTCACTGGGCCTCTGACAATAATGCAGTGCTAAACTTGAAGAAGAGGCATATGTCCTTCGAAAATGATACCCTACATGTGGTAACTCCACTAGACCCATATGAGGTCAATTGCTACAATGAGCCCATAGATGAGGATGCACGGAGCTCATGCATTGAAAATATTTACAAATTCATGGGGTGTAGGGAGGAGTACATCAACCCCACCACAGGTGGTAAATTAAGTTGTAGGAGTGTCAAATATTATGACATGGATTATGAGGATTCCCCCAGACACATGACTTAATAAGATTTATGAGGTATCAACAAGGAGGTGCGCACACATCTTGGAAAAAGAGCATGTGGAAGAATTTGGCTCCTATCAGTACAATGGGTTGGAGCTTGTGGATTCCGTAATTTCATGGATACAACATATCCCAAAATATCAAAGATTTTGCGCCCTTTATATAGTATTGGTAGGCATCCCTATGCACTAGTGGGCTGTGCATTCCTAACCTTACCAAGAATGGGTAACCATGGAGGAAAATATGTGTGAACCATTCAGAATTAGAGAAACCACACCTCACATGAGATATATTTGTGCAAGAGGTTGGTTAGAAAATAAAAAGCGCAATTATCACCGTAAATATTTAAAGTCCCAATGTGCCCGCACATATCAATCACCTCTACCACTGATCCCCAAATTTTTCGGTGAACTATCCTTACAACCACTTGAAATTCTTCTACTTCCCATGGTCGATTTAATAAACCCCAAGAATAATTCACTGAAATCCACCCATTGTTGAACCCCTTCCTCTCACCTCATGCCTTATATCCACATCCCTCCTCCCATTGAGCATCTAGGGCTACCAACTCGACCTAGTCATCCTAACATCTACAAACATACAATGAATGATAATCTCTTTGAGCAACACCTTAATTCTCTTTAGTGCTCATTTTTTGTGGTGGGCCTTAATAAAATCCATTATTCCCCTCCACAGACACCATCGAAGGTTATGGAGGGAGCATCTGGCCACATGCACACCAAATCCATCCTTCACAATGAGGCCTATGTCAATTATACATGGACTTGAGTCGAATTGCAACTATATATGGCCTTGATCATTTTCTGTTACTCAGGTATGGTCATCCACTCAGTTGGTTTTTTCGAATGATGATTTTATCTTACTCTGGTTATCTACCCTTATTACTTTAGCAACAAGCTAGAGGATGAACCAGATAATAGTGGTGGGGGCATGTTGGCACCCAAAGTTTTGGGTTCAGTTTTGCGCACACGCACAAACAAAGTTGTGCATGCTCATTCCATAGTTTTGCATGAACCTAACGAAATGCGCGAGGAATTCCATAAAATGCACATCAAACCTTTTTTTGTCAGTAATGCACCAAGTGAAAATACTGCCAAGTGTATGTCAGTCTGATTTTTTTTCAGTTGCTCGGATTCTAAGAAAATGCCCTTCGGAATCAAGAAGGAATCATCAAGAAATCTCTCCAAATGATTATTGATAGAAACATACAAAGACGTGGGTGGCCAAAATATGAGTTGGCTAGGAATTTAATATTTCCCTTGATACATAGAGTCTATGTGGAGCGTTGGTAAGCACAAAAAACATGTGAGGCAGTTGGATCAGAAAAGTGAGAGGAGCAGAGTAGAAAGAGAAAACACTCCCCAGCAGTGGAATGTATAAAAGGGAGCTACAAGCTCAGAACAAGAGTTATCTAGCTAGTGAGTTGGTTTATTAGTCGATTGATTGGCTATTTGACTAGTCTAATATTTTTTGAGTTAGCTTATCTTCCAGTATCGAGCTCATTATGAGCCTATTGTAACCTTGTAATGTTTTGAATATATTCCCATGTCTTTGATATGTCTGAGTCCTAATGCAAGGAACATGGGGAATTTTGTTGTATTTCCACTATTTTATATAATAATGATATGAAGTTCCATGGTTTTCGAAGGAATTTTTTCAGTGAACTATATAACATTGATGTGATGGAATACTTCTAGTAATAAACATATGGAAGTTCTGATCTACCCTTTGTTTGTTATGAATGAGTTAAATATGTGTGTATATAGTTTTAATCCTTAGTCCTAAATAGGTTATCAAACCTGAGTTACATGGATGCCAATTGTGTTATTGTTCCATATGTTTAATCCCTCATCCCTGTCACAAGACCTTATGGTCTCTGTGATCCTCTCTGCATCTCAGGTGAGACCTTCCTCTGCCTTGGTCGTGGATTGATATGCCAGTGTTTTGGGGGTTTTGTTGGACAACTTTGGACGAACCTTGGGTCTAAAACTCCCCATCGTTAAGAAGGATGGAATGCATTCAAGTGTGGACCGAAGTCGAACCCAACAATTGTCATTATTACCAAGAATTTATAAATACATTCAAATGCAATTCAATGATTTGAATGGGATCATTAACAAACCACAATTTTTTTCTTCCAATGTTCCCTAAGAATTGATGAAATTATTTATTCAAAGGTAGAGTAACAAATGGTCTTAGAATATATATTCAAACGAAGAGTAGTGTTGTAGACACTAGCTAATTCTTAAATAATATCAATTCAACTTTGTGGAGATTCAAAGATAAATCAAATATTTAGCAATTTCAATTAATTAAAATTCCAACAAATTGGAGTAATGAGAAATATGTACGGTCTCTCCTAGAAATCAATGACCAAAAAAGAAGGTACATCACTATCACCACTACACATATTTAGTAACCCAATATGAAATTGGATATAATTGCCA
The DNA here is from genome assembly GCA_009831015.1 of Picea engelmannii. NCBI lineage: Eukaryota > Viridiplantae > Streptophyta > Pinopsida > Pinales > Pinaceae > Picea > Picea engelmannii. Next base: position 724,087 of record ML780698.1, on the reverse strand, counting down.
ACAACTCTCTACTTATTACAATTTATGTATTCTAGTCCTATTTAAGGGATGGACTAAATGAATACAAGTGAATACCAACAATCCAAGCGTCGTTAATAAGGAATGAACAATTTTTGAGTTATCATGCAATTAATTTGAACATTTATTGAAGTCGTAGCATAACTCTATGTGTATGTATTGAGTCAATCTAGTAAATTTATGTTCTCTCATTTCCTGAGTGACATTCTCAGTATTCATCATATTTTGGATAGTAATGGATCAGGGCCAACATCAACATGGATCTCTAGCCATTCAATGAGAGAATTTGGGTGCCATTGTGATACTTCATTTTTTATATGTCAACAAACAAATAAGGTAATGTTTTAATTTCTACCATCCATACATATAAATATTAACCTCTTCTATAGCTGATAAATAATGTTACCATTCCACACTTGATACATCATTTTTTAATTTACGATGAACCTAGGTTCTTTCGATGATAATATTTGAAACAATGTTTCCTAAAGATGCATGTTTAATTCACCTTTCATTATAGCATTGGATACCACTTTTTCAATCAAATTGCATAGGATTTGTACATTATATATGATAGACATGAAGTCAATGTGAGTGTGAATTAGAATTCCCATAGAGTTCAAATTCATTTCAATAACCCTCAACTACTCAAGGAAACCTAGAAAAAAAATATAGTCATAAGGCATTATAATGTACAAGCAAAGGTGTGAAACAATTCTCAATTTTAATTGAGTCTCCCATGAAAGTCCTACTAGAATTATAATTCAATAATCCAATTGTGCATGAGAAACATTATAACTCAACAACTATTATCATGCACGCATGAGAAACATTATAACTCAACAACTATTATCATGCATATATAACAACATTAATAACATAGATTCTATCACAATCGTGTGAGGCATAACAATCATGCAGTTAACAAAATAACTCAACTTGTGGGAGGAATAAATTCCACACATGAACTCTGATTTAGGTGATATTCACACCATTAGAAATCTCTTAAAGTGTAGAATAGTGTTAAAATGATATGATTTAAGATTTCAAATTGTTTCAAAAAGGATCTAGAAGGTTATAGATCCTAGTTCACCAAAGTATAACTTGGACCTAAAATGGTCTCTACAAGCCAATAGATCCAAATTTTCTGCCTATAAAGTAACAAAATAGATGACAAATTATAATGATCCATTCCATATCATACCTCCCCCTTTATGGATTTTTCTTTGCCATCAAAATATTTTACTTAAGGAGTTGAGGAAAATTTTCATCTACCTTCTCCCTAGAGTAGCATTTGACCTTGTCTATAATTTGTCTTTTCAACTCTATTACCACACAATCTAACACTTTGGTGCAAATCCTTCACAAGGTTCCAAGACTAGTGGAACATCAGAATATGTCACCATTGTCACCTTAGCAACAACTTCACTCTTTTTAGTGAAAGATTGTATCCAACACAACGGGGAATTCCCTAGTAGGACTTAGGAATCCCAAGGTGAGACACAATCAAGTCTAAGGCCCCCTAACTATCTATCGAAAATACCACCAATGAGATATGTCAAGCAATTTAGGGTTTAGGTGGATAATGTATGTCAATTCCAGATTTTGTTTAAGGTATTCTAGGGATAATTTAGGGGTTTAATCAAGAAATAATCTCATATCAAAAAATCCCCAAACCACTCAAATCTGAAATTAATTATGGTTGTTAAAAAACTTGTAACAAAAATGATAAATTACAACAATAGAACAAGTGATAAAAACAACAATAGTTTTAACCCTTAATACGATATATAAGCAAGTAAAGGAGGGCTTGGGAGATGGATAAAACTAGGGTTTTAGATAACTAACAAATTTTAAAATTAGAAATTCATATAAAAACCAAGAAACCCTAGACATCTAGCCCTAATTAGGCTAAAAATAAAATCAACAATGCAATTTAGGGTTTTAATATCACTTCCAAGTGCATGCAAAATTACCAAAATGTCTATGTATTTTATGCCTAACATGAATGTGTTGTTATTATAAACCCTAAATTTACCCTAAAACATTAAAATGAAGTAGAATTTTTGGTTTTATAATTGACTAAAGGGATAAATACTAGTGTTTATTATATTTTTGGGGCATATGGGTTCAATCAAGGACTCCCTTGAAGAGATGTAAGTGAATCTACAGTGATATATATGGTTTTCCACTACAAACCCTACCATATCCTCCTAGTGCATTACTAAAAACTTAAATATGGTTCAAGGGAAGGTACTCCACTAAAAACATTCCAAGAGCTATGAAGAGAGGGATTTCTTCAAAAGGAAATAAAGAGAATGCATAGCCATCACTAGAGAAGCACAATTACACTAGAATTCATCCATAAACAAAATCCATAAGATAAAATGAGACCACTTACTCAAGACATATTTCAACCTTCAAAACCATAGCAATGAGAATCCATGAAGTAGTAAAACCATCGACAATAATACTCTCTAACTTAGAGCCATCCATAGCAATTTAGATAAGAGAGAAAAATAGTAGACAAGTAGTGGTAATTTTCCAGAAGTAGGAATGATCTACAGGTGAGAATTGTTTCTTTATTTATATGAGAGGTAAAACATCCTTCTCATCTATCAAAATCCCCAACAACATAAAATAATTCGTGTATCTCTTGAAAACCCTAGAAATAAGTCGACAAGACATAAAATATCCATGATACAAGAGTGGATAGGTCACTAAACCCCCCAATGGTTCCTTCAAAATGAAGAAAATAATGTCTAATTCTAAATCATCCATCATAAATGAATGTTATAGGCCACATATGTGGAATGAATGACCTCAACAAGTGGATGGGTCACTCTAAAGTGATGTGTAGGGGGCTCAAAATTGAAACATTCCATCCTAGAGGTGCAATGTTTCATATGAAAATAACTTATCATCCCCCAACAAGTGTGATGTCTCATCAATAGGTTTCATATAATCATTAAAAGGTGAAATTCCCTATCATCAAGGTGCCATCTCATCTCCAATGGGTGCTAGGATATCTCAACAATGGTGTCATATCCTCATAAGGCTTAAAGTCCTCCAAATAATGGGAAAGGACCTATCAAACATGGTGGGACGAACTCCATCAAATGTGAAAGTATCCCCTTGACATCCTTAAAAGGACCAAGGCCATATCCAAGTGAATATCCATGTGAAGTACATCATCCAAGGAGGGTCTCATGTGGTCAAATCTATCTATCAAACCTAGAGGCATATACACAATTCAAATGCAACATAGAAAGTGAGTCATGTCAATGTAAAATCCATTAGACAAATCACATTAATAATGTTGTTAAAACTTCACACTAACCCATAAACTTATACAATTTCCCAAGTTTAAGTATGGGAGGATCATCATTAACCCCTATTAGGTGTCCTAGCAACCAAGAAAATGAGTATTTCCTAAGAAACCCATCAGTGAGTATGTGTAATGACATATGGTATGGTTTGGGGTTTACTTCATGGGTGGTGGCATAGTTATGTAATGTTATGTATGATATTCATCCTCATGAGCACCCTTATATGAGGAAGATATTAGGAAATGAGTTTCCTTTTCCTTGGAACTATTCCTTTCCAAACCCCTAATTTCATTTTATTTATTCATTTAACATTTTTTGGATTTTGATTTTCATTTCCTAAGTCATTTTGTATCTATGAATTCATTGCATAGTACTTGCAGTGATGGACTCTTAGTGATGGGGAAGAGCCCATGCTTCTTTATTATTTCTTGGTTCTTGATTTTTTTCTTTATTCTTTGTTTTCCTTTGGATTGTGACACTCTCTCTCTCTCTCTCTCATGGAATTATGAAGCACGAACCTCTTTCTCTCATGGAATTATGAATTCATTGCATATTACTTGCAGTGATGGACTCTTAGTGATGGGGAAGAGCCCAT
>ML780698.1:709384-719834 GCA_009831015.1 Picea engelmannii | reverse complement strand
ATGCACCATATCATCTTGTGTGAGTGGGTTGCATAAAGTGGAAGGCATCTATGGGAAATTGTTTTTGGAGAATCATGAATGTCATCATCAAAACTATTGAATGTGGTGTGGATCATGGGAGAAAAAATCTCCTCTAGTTACCCCTAGATGTGAGGGGGTAACATATGGCTCCAACCTATGTACATGTGCCCATTGTAGAGAACATGAGAACCTCAACAATCTCTGGAACTCCAATACCTACACTCAACATCAAAACTAAAAGATATCCTGCTACATTCTTACATAAAACCATTAGTTAAAATGAGCAGGGGGATATGATCCCCATGGTAGATGGAAATCATAAATGAAAAGAAAAAAAATCACATATAATAATTTTTTAGTTAAGACTGAATCAAAATTGAAACTAACTATAAATGACTATGTTCAAGAAATAATTGAAAACAAGTAAATAAAAAAGCACAATCAAAATGCATAAAGGAAACACACAGCGTGACCTAAAACTATCCTACTCTAATCATAAGAAAAGGAAATTAAAGGTATAATCATACAACCAATTAAGCCTCCCTATCATCTCATCAAGGTCAAAATTTATACCTTTGTTCTTAGTTATGAACCAAAACAAGGGTATATCAAGTACAAAGTGATCATGACCTGGCACAAGGATTACGTTGTGACCAAAAATATAATCCAAATCATGAGAATGGATAGGAGAAACAAAATCATGCCAAGGTTGGCATGTGCATGTACAAGTTGTCTCTATCCATATTTGAATGGTGATGCAGTATAACAATGATGGATCAACCTTGCTCCAAGCAAGGCCTTCATGATGCAATCCTTTCATTTCATAAGGTTGATTCATGCACTTCAAGAAATGACATACTTGGATTTCATGTACGAACTCACACCTCAAGGCTTGGGATGTCTTTACAAAAAATCTACAAAATATATCATGGTTGACCAACCAAGTTGTAGAGGAAACATGAAATGTAAATCCAGGTTTTGAAGAATAAAATTTCTCCCAATTGAGGGCTTGTTGTTCTTCTATATGTGGCTAGAAATTCTCAAAACAAGACATAAGTTGAAAACACTTTTTCCCGTAGCAATTTTAGCAAAAAAAACATAATCCATGGTTGTATCTCCAATGACATATTGAGGACAATATGAATAAAAATATGGTTGTAAATTTATGTTATGATATACTTTATATCCTATGTGAATCACAGTCCCATAAAAGTGCTCTAATTTTGATTTAGCGCATGAATTTTCACCAAAATTTGAGCATAGGAGTGTCTGAATTTTTTCCAAATTTTCACGTTCATAAAAAAACTCAAAGTGCTCAAAATAACATGTATCATACCTCATAGTATATGTCTATAATTTTCCATGAGACTTTTGTAGTAAATCAAGCCTAGGTGGTTAAAACAAATATGTGAACATATCCTTTTCATGTTGCCAAAAATATGCATCATTAATATACATATACGATTGATAGTCATCATAAGGATTTTTTTTAAATGATCATTGTTCCAAAGGAAACAATTTTTCACTCTTAACTCTAGATTAATCATCAGTATCATAAATGTGATCCCCATGAAAATAAAATAAAAACTCATATGCCATTTATTCCTTTCAATATGAAGAAGGTCATCAATATTTTCAATCTTATAATCATCATGTTCTTCATTAAATTAAAAAATTACCAAATCCATGTGTTTCTCTAAAAATATTTCACTTTCCAAATCATCAAAGGATGCATCACAAAACTCAAAAACTTATGAAGAAGTATAAACTATCAAACCTTTGTATTCATGCGAAGGAGAGATGGAAACTTGGGTACCCACATATCTGTTAAGTGGAGGGTCAAATACCTTCTCAAAATCATCATTAATTGAGGTATTTTCTTCAAATTCAATCTTCTCAAAATCATAACAATATATATCATCAAATTCAAATTTTTGAGAAGACCTAAGGCTTACCAATTTATCATCTTCATGATGAGGATTTCTCTCTCCATTAGGGTGTTCTTTATGGAATTTCTTTTTGACATCATGTGATTCATCAAAGTCTTCTTGTTTAATGAATTCATGATGTGGCTCTTATTCTTATTCATGTACTTGATGAATTTCTTCATCAATCTCTTCTCCCTGCTCTAGGCCTTCTATGGGAACTTTGATTTATTGATATTCAAAGTACTCATCAAAATATTCATGTATGGAATGGTGAATCCCTTCATCAACAAGCTCATGATCTTCAAGGTGATTTGTGTGAATTTTTATAAGATCTAGACCATTGTAAACCTCACAATACAATGTTCCATTCTCCTCATTTTTTCACAGTATAATCCATGAAAATACATAGTTTTGTCATTATCTATTGTAGGGTTGAGATAATATAAAAACACCCTATCAAAATAAATGTTCGAATTAGAAAACAAAGATTGACAGAATGTGTTCATAAATGATAACTTCATCATTAGCAACAAGTACCTGAAGAGTGTCTTCATACCTCTAAGATCTAAGGCCCCAAATCTTGAGAAATTTCTTAATGAAAACTGTAATGGAAGATATACTCTTTGGTTGGAAAGCATATATAATCCAATCCATTTTTCTTTCTCCAAAAGCATAAAAAAATAGTCTCATCAACATGTCCTTGTGTAGAAGGTTTATTTTTTAAGTGTACTTCAAGAATTTTATAACATGGGAGATGACCAATGAATGGTCACTATCAAATTCTGGATAGACTTCTAACCAATCCAGATAATGATGATTTGGGTACCTAGGGACACTCTTGAGATCAATATCCTTATATATTTCATGAAATTCCCATGGAGACATTTTCCTTTACTTAACATACAACTTGATATGAAATTTGAAAATATGAGATAGCACCTCATACCAAACTTGTGTGAGTGGAGTCATCAAATTGAATCTCTAATTCCTTCAATATAATGTTTGATTGACCTCACAAGAACATGGTAAAATTTACATATGGAAAATGGATTCTTCCCTCATCACCAAATGAGTAAAATTATATAAGGATTTGGTTTCTACTCATAAAAGGTTGAATAAGAGACTTATGTTTTCCAAGGATAAAGACCCAAATCTCCTCAAAAATGGCACCAAACCACCTTAGTGCAAATCCTTCACAAGATTCCAAGACTAGTGTAACATCGGAAGATGTTACCACTGTCACCTTAGCAACAATTTCCCTCTTTTTAGTGAAGGAATGTATCCAACACAAGGGAGGCTTACCTTGTATGACTTAGGACTCCTAATGCAAGACACAATCAATTCTAAGGCCTCCTAAGTATCTAGCCAAAATACCACTAATGTGATATGCCAAACAAGTTAGGGTTTAGGTGGCTAATGTAAGTCAATTCCATATTTAGTTCAAGGTGTTCTAGGGATGATTTATGGGTTTACCAAGCAATAATATCATACAAAACAATCCCTTAATCACTCAAATTCGAAATTAATGATGGTTTTTGCAAAACTTGTAACAAAAATTATAAATTACAACAATAGAACAAGCTCTAATAGAAACAATGGTTTCAACCCTTAAGACAATAGATGAGAAAGTAAATTAGGGCTTGGGATATGGATAAAACTAGGGTTTTAGATTAAAAAACAAATTATAAAATAATTAATGCATATAACAACCAAGAAACCCTAGATGTCCAGCCCTAATTGGGATAAAAATAAAATCATCAATGCAATTAGAGTTTTATATGATTTCCAAGTTAAGCGCATGCACAAATACCAAAACGTGCCTAAAATGATTTATTGCTATTATAAACCCTAAATTTACCCTAAAACGTTAAAATAAAGTAGAATTTTAGGTTTTAGGATTGAAAAAAGGGAGAAAGACCAGTTCCTACTATATTTTTGGATCATATGGGGTCAATTAAGGACTTCCTTGAAGACATTTAAGTGAATCTAGGGTGATATCTAGGGTTTTCCACTACAAAACCTAGAAGATACTCTTAGTGACTTACTAAAAAATTCAATATGGTTCAAGGAAAGGTACTCTACTAGTAACCTTCGAAGAGCTATGAAGAGAGGTATTTTTTCAAGAAGAAATGAAGAAAATGCACAACCGTCACTAGAGAAGCACAATTACACTAGAATTCATCCACAATATAAAATGAGACCTCTTAATCAAGATATATTTAAACCTTAAAAACCCTATCAATGAGTATCCTTCAAAAACCCATCAATTAGTATCCATAAAGTAGTAAATCCATCCACAAGAAATTGCTCTAACTAGCCATCCATAGCAATTTAGATAAGATAGAATAATAGTATAAAAGTAGAGGTGATTCTCCACAAGTAGCAACAATTTACAAGTGATAAGTACTTCTCTTATTTATATGAGAGATCAAACACCCTTCTCATCCATCAAAATCCCTAATAACATAAAATAATTCATGTATATATTTCTAACTCTAGAGATAAGGAAATAAGACATAAAATATCCATGATACAAGATTGGATAGGTCACTAAGACCCCCAAGGATTCCTTCAAAATGAATTAAATATGATATAATTTTAAATCATCAATCATAAATGCATTCTAGAGGCCACACGTGTGGAATGAATGACCTCAACAAGTAGATGGATCACTCCAAAGTGATTTTAAGGGGGCTTAAAATCAAAACATTCCCTCCTATAGGAGCAACATTTCATCCTAAATTGGCATATCATTACCCAAAAAGTTTTACATTTCATCAATAGGTGCCATATCATCATGAAAAGGTGAAACATCCCCTCAAAAATGTTCCATGCAATCATCTTCAATGGGTTCTAGGACATCTCAAAAATGGTGCCATGTCCTTGTAAGTCTCAACATCATCCAAATAATGTGTAACAACCTCTCAAACATGGTGGGAAAACCTACATCAAATGTGCAATTATCCCCTCAGTGTCCTCGAAAGGACCAAGGCTCTATCCAAGTGAATCTCCATTTGAAGTGAATCATCCAAAGAGGGGCTCATGTGATCAAATGTATCCATCAAACCTATAGGCGTGTACACAAGTGAAATGAAACATAGAAAGTGATTTAAATAAATGTAAAAGACATTATATAGATCACATTAAGCATCCTCTTCAAAGTTCACACTAGTTCATAAACTTATACAATTTTCCAAGTTTAGGTATGGTAGGATCATCATTAATCCCTATTAGGTATGCTAGTAACTAGGAAAAGGAATATTTCTAAAGAAACCCATCAAGGAGTATGCGTAATAACATATGGTATGGTTTTGTGTTTAATTCTTGGGTGGTGGCATATTCATGTAAGGTTATGTATGATATTCATCCTAAAGAGTTCCTTTGTATGAGGGAGTGATTAGGAAATGATTTTCCCTTCCCTCGACATTGTCTCTTCCCAAACCCCTATTTTCCTTTTTCTTTATTCATTTAACTTTTTTTGGCTTCTGATTTTCATTTTCTAAGTCCTTTTTTAGCTATGCATTCATTGCATAGGACTTACGGTGAGGTCATGTTAGTGAGGGGGAAAAGCTCATGCTTCTTTATTATTTCTTGGTTCTTCACTTTTCTTTTCTTTCTTTTTTTTTTCTTTGCATTTTGAATTTACCATTTGCTCTTTCTATATATATATATATCATCCTCGAGCATTATAGATCCTTCTACATATCATATTATGACATGAACATATATGGGTGACATATGAAAACCAAACCAAAATAAGGGATAATGGAAACTAGAAATATGGTGAATGCTACATATGGATTGGGATATGATCACATCATGTTACCCCTATCAAGGCCCCCAACAATACAACTTCTCCCAAGAGTGACAACATTGGCTAGGAGATGATGATGACCACCACGATAAAACAAGGAAAAAGGTTTAAATTCAAAGAATCATGATCCATCATCTAATTTAACCCATGGTCACTATTTTCATGTCAAATACATTCAACATTAACACTTAATATGAAGCATTAAAACAAGGTACCTCATGTGTGTCATGCACCATATCATCTTATGTGAGCTAGCTAAGAATAAAGTGGAAGTCATATGTGGGAAACTATCTATGGAGAATCATGAGTGTCATCATCAAAAATAATATCTATGTTGTGGATAATGGGAGAGGAAATATCCTCTAGTTACCCCTATATGTGAGGGGGTAACAAACCCAACCTACCAAAGTTCATGTTACTCTTGTCTAATTTTTCTAGACTTCTTTTGTAAAACTTGTAACATCCCTAGTTTTAATCCTGCATATTATAATGTAATGGTGTAAATGTGATTTAGGTTGGTGATCCTATATGTTATGGGTCACAAATCATGTAATGATTAATATGGCCAAGTTCCAAGCTATGTAAATTGTAAATTAAAATTACTGATGCAAAATAAATTGCTAGCTACGATGCGAGAGGGATGATATTGATGGGGGGATATGATTCCACAAGAGAGATGACTTAATGGGAGTTTTTAGGGGTTTCCATATTCCATAAGTCTTAATCCATGTTCATTAATCAATTTTCATTTAACCGTTTATCCCTTTGTCTTATTTAGAACTCAATCACTGAATTCATGTAATAGGTTAGGTGAGGTTGTCATCCCAATCAGTTATGACAACATGGTATGAGTATAGGAAAACATAGGAGAAGTGTGAGAGTCAAGAAATCCTTTTAGGGAAGTATGAGAGTCAACCAAGCATGAGAGAAGAGGAAATTTGAGTAGGAAGAGGAGACAATTTTTACATGTTTGTTTTGGGAAGAAAGGAGATGAGTATTGGGAAAGAGCACTAGCCATGCCTATAAATTGGGTTGTAATCCTGTAAGTGTATTTTCATGTTAAAGAAATTTCTCAAGAGCGTTAAGAAGGTTTCTATAAGAACTCATGGAATAGTTGAGAATTACTAGAGACCCCAACCATGATACTTCTTGGCCAGTTGAGTGCACTAGAGCCCTAGAGGGAAGTGTGAGAGTCAACCAAGCATGAGAGAAGAGGAAATTCGAGTACTAAGAGGAGACAATTATTACATGTTTCTTTTGGGAAGAAAGGAGATGAGTATTGGGAAAGAGCACTAGCCATACCTGTAAATTGGGTTGTATGCCTGTAAGTGTATTTTCCTATTGAGGAAATTTCTCAAGAGCCTTAATAAGGTTTCAATAAGCACTCGTGGAATAGTTGAGAATTCCTAGAGACCCCAACTATGAGATTTCTTGGCCAATTGAGTGAATTATATCCCTAGAAGGAAGTGGGAAGGCCCAAGGGATTGTGTGACAGAGAGAGGGGATTCCATTCCTTGGCTTGCATAGGTTGAGGGGAAAGAGAGATGGTGGATAAGAATTGTTGTTGGAACAGAACCTGGGTTTTTGGGTTGTTGAATGTGGAGAGTGGACGACCAAGAGGACCAAACCTCCTTGTGGACTCATAGCCTTAGATTGGGGGTGGCTTATTTTTGAGATAAAATGAATGACAAGCCTATAGTTGGGAGGAATGTCCTTCGTACACATCTAGTTCATTATTTATAAATAGATAATTTTATGTTATGTTTAAATTATATTAGTTCCATTGTGTAATTGTCTTATGTGAATGATGTGTTTGTTGTGTGATTAATGTATGCATTCACATTTTATAAATGGTTTTTTTGTCATGTTTCATGCATGCATATTTTGAATGGTATCAAATTTAATCTAATCCATTTTTTGGTGGTAATGGGACTCATCTTTGAGGCTCAATACATTACAAAGTAGTATCAGATAAAAAATGTTCTTTTGTTGGTAGCGAGTATGTTACAAAACTATATCTTCTACTAACACTATCTAAGCTTCTAGTCCTAAGTCCTCTATGGTAGGTAAGACTTTATCATTAGTTTCCTATTTCAACATGGAAGGCTCATAGAGTTCCAAAATTTCCACTGTCACTACTAAGTAAATATGAATATATGGGGGTAGATTGAGTCTATAGGAATTATCACCCAACTTCTCTAATTCTTCTTGAATTTAGAATTTTCTCTTTCTATATATATATATAGAGAGAGAGAGAGAGAGAGAGAGAGAAGGAGGCTCCAACCCCCTAGTTTATAGGATCCAACTCCATGAATTCTCAAGCACCAACTAGAAGGAGGATCCAACCCCCTAGTTTAYAGGCTCCAACTACCTAGATTCTCCATCACCAACTAGAAGGAGGCTCCAACCCCCTTTCCTTGCCCCATCCTTCCTCCAGAAAATATAAATGAGAGAATCAACTTGTCACTATTGTTGTCACTGAAACTAATACATAATMTTCATCAACCTATCACTGTTTCTGTCACTGATACTAATACATCATCAACATAAACCTATCACTATTAATGTCACTAATATTGATTCATTAACATCCTCATATATATATATGCATGTATGTATGTATGTATGTATGTATGTATGTATGTATGTATGTATGTCATCCTCRAGCATTCTAGCTCCTACATATGGATAATGRAAATTAAAGTTATGGAGCATGCTACATATGGATTGGGATATGTTCACATCATATTACCYCTATAAAGGCCCCCAACACTACAACTTCTCCCAAGAGTGACAACATTGGCTAGGAGATGACGATGACCACCAAGGTGAAACAAGGAAAAAATTATAAATTCAAAGCATCATGATCCATCATCTAATTCAACCCACGGTTACTATTTTCATGTCAAATACATTCAACATTAACACTTAATATGAATCATTAAAACAAGGTACCTCATGTGTGTCATGCACCATATCATCTGATGTGAGCAAGATGAGAATAAAGTGGAAGGAATCGATGGGAAAATCTCTGTGAAGAATCATGAATCTCATCATCGGACCAACCTACCAAAGTTAATGCTACCCTTGTCTATTTTTTCTAGACTTTTTCTGCAAAACTTGTAACATCCCTAGTTTTAATCCTTGTAGATTATAATGAAATGGTGTAAATTTTATTTAGGGTGGTGAGCCTATATGTTTTGGTCTACAAAGCCTGTTATGATTAATATGGCCAAGTTCCAAGCTATGTAAATTGTACATTAAAATTATTAATAAAAAATAAATTGCTAGTTGCGATAAGAGATGGATGGTAATGATGGGGGGAATATTATTCCACAAGAGGCGTGTCTTAATGGGTGAGGAAGTAATCCTACTCAGTTATGACAACATGGGATGATTACAAGAAAGTATGGGGGAAGTGTGATAGTCAAGAAAGCATGGGAGAAGAGGAAATTCGAGTAGGAAGAAGAGACAACTTTTACATGTTGGTTTTGGGAAGAAAGAGAGGAGTTGAGTGTTGGGAAAGCGAACTAGCCATTCCTGTAAATTGGGTTGTAAGCTTGTAAGTGTATTTTAATGTTGATGAAATTTCTCAAGAGCCTTGAGAAGGTTGCTATGAGCACTCCTAGAATAGCTAAGAATTCATGGAGTCCCTAACTATGAGATTTCATGTCCAATTGAGTGCACTAGAGTCCTAGAGGGAAGTGGGAAGGATCGAGGCATTGCATGACATAGAAGGGGGATTCCATTCCTTGGGTTGTGTAAGTTGAGGGGAAAGAGAGATGGTGTATTAGGATTTTTTTTGGAATAGAACCTGGGATTTTGGGTTGCTGAATGTGGAGAGTGGACATCCAAGAGGGCCAAACCTCCTTGTGGACTCATAGTCTTAGCTTGAGGGTGGATTAATTTTTAGATAAAATGAACAACAAGCCTATAGTTGGGAGGAATTTCCTTCATATGCATCCCGTTGGTTATTTATAATCTTATAAGTTTATGGAATGTTTATTATATTATTTATGTTGTATAATTGTCTTATGTGAATGATGTATTTCTTGTGTGCTTAATGTATGCATTCAAATTATATAAATGATGTTAATTGCATCAGTTGTTTGGCATGTTTCACTCGTGCATATTTTGAATGGTATCAAATTTAAGCAAAGCCATTTTTTGGTGGTAATGTGACTCAACTCTGAGGCTCGGTACATTACAAAGTGGTATCAGAGAATTTTTTTATTTTTTTTTGGTAGTGGGTATGTTACAAAACTATATATTCTACTGACTCTACCTAATCTTCTAGTGATAAGTCCTCTATGTTAGGTAAGACTTTCTCATTAGTTTCCTAGTTCAACATTGAAGGCTCGTAGAGTTCCAAAAATTCCACTTTCACTACTAAGTAAATATGCATATATGGGGGTAGATTGAGTTTGTATGATTTATCACCCACCTTATAAATTATCATTATATGATTTATCAAGCAACAAACCTAAAGATCAAATTATATATATGAGATTGATATGACTGTAAAAGGGTTAATATCATCATCATAGCTGTTATTATGGTTGTTATGATGAGAGTCACTATTGTAATAGTCTATATTGTTAGCATAGCTAAGTTTTGGAGATCTGGGTAAGATCCAAACTATCAATGTATCAGAGTTATGTATCAGTCTAGATGTAAAGGATAAAGA
>ML780698.1:634435-659520 GCA_009831015.1 Picea engelmannii | reverse complement strand
CTTTTTTCCTTTATGTATCCTCCACATGGGTTGCATACAATTTAAATCCTTTCCTAAAACATCTCTTCAGTTGTAAGGATAAAATCTCCCTTATAGAAATGGGTCTTGGAATTCCTTTCACAATGCTATGTTTTCCTTCTTCATCAAGGCATGTAAATGTCTTGTTATGATAGTCTATGATAGAATGATGTTTGTCCAACTAGTCCATTCTAGTTAGAATATTCTAAGATCCTAATGGGATGATATTCATATCAATAATTGTACCTACTCCATTCATATTTATTGGGCAACTTATAACAACCTCAATGATCCTTCTTTTGGTTACAGTGGCTAGCTGAACCAAAATTGATTTCTCAAGCTTACTTTTCTCCAAATGTAACTCATACACTATCTTAGGATCAATGTAAAAATGGCTTGTTCCTAAATCAGTTAAGACAACAACATGATAATTAATGATCTTACCTTCCACATCAATCATATTGGATTGGTACTCTACTTATTGATCTTATAGCATTTCTTATATTCTTCCCATATCTTCTATTTTTGTAGCCTCTTGAATGTTGTTCATGGTATTCACTTTTTCTTTTCTGTTAGGGAAATCCTTGTACATGTGATATTCTTTGCATCCCCAACATTGGATTGGTGGTCTTCCCCTTTTTGCAAAGGATTCTTCTCTCTTGGATTCATCCTTAGAGGACTAATCTTGTTGATTGTTGATTGGGCTATTTCTCTTGAAAGGAGGTTTGAATCATTTCTTTCTCTTATCATAATTATATTTCTTCTTATCCTTCCAATATTTCTGCAAAGACTATCTTCCCTTTCCTTGCTCAGATAGGTACTTAGACTTCTTGATGGTTTCTATAAAATTTATAGGTTCATCATATTTAATATTCTCTTTATAGAAGGATGGTAGTTCACTCAAAAACATTTATATCTTCACCTTCTCATCCTTGATAAATTCCACATATTTTAACAATCCCAAGAACTTATTTGCATACTATGTCATGGTCATGCTTCCTAGCTTGAGTTCAAATAACTCTTGAATTTTCTTGTCATGGAAGGTCTCTGAAAGGTACTCCTTCTGAAAATATCTCTTGAATTTTTTCCTAGTAATCCTGCTCTCATCAATGTGTTCAACTTATTTCAGTTGATCCCACCACATAGCATATTTTCCATGCAAATGGTATATGGAAATTCTTGCTTCAAGATTAGGTGAATAGTTGTGAAATTGAAAATACTTCCTAATTTCGATCAAGCATGCTTTAGCATCATCTTATCTTTCTTTGGTTCCTAACATGAGACAGCTTTGGACTACTAGATTCTTCATATGCATAAAGTTTCCTTGTTGAGTGAGGAGGTGAGTGTTGCCTATGAGTCCTACTAGCACTTCTGGAATAACTATTCCTTCTATAGTTATCTATTATGTCATGTTATTTGACTCCTTCCTTGTGTCTTGAGCTTGATCACTTCTTTGCTTGTCTATGCAGTTGATTTAGGATTTTCATTTCTTGAGTATTTATTTGGTTCTATTTTTTCATTAATCTCTCATTGTCTTCTTTATAACTCTACACTTCTATTTTCAGGCTTCTCACAATATATATTAATGTCTCTGGTTCCCCTCTATCCTTGTTTCCATTTGATTTTGTCTATGCATTTCCAACACCGATGTTTCAACCTTGGGTTGATTTATAATTATTGAAGGCTCATTCCCCTTCCTCCATTTCCCATATATGCATTCTTATCTTGTTTATATCCCTTAATTCTGCAAAAGAGTGTGCATGTGACATAATATTTGTTAGCCAAAACAAAAGCATAAGCATGTACAAGAATTTCTAGAAAGGAATGTAATATAATTATATATACAAGTTTTCTCTTTTTAATTTTTCCTAATTCCATCAGTCATTTTATTTTAAATTGGTTGTGAGTTTTTCTACTCGAAACAATTTTCTGGGTGCATAACTAAATTCCTCTCTTCAAGATCTTTCTAGTGACTATTTTCTTGCTTAATTTTGATCTCAAGGAAAAATTTTGCATCCTTTGAAAATTTATTGGGTCTTCATTCATTAATTTCTACAGTATTATCATGTGGCATCCATTTGGCTCTCAGTCACTTGTGTCATCCGACATGGTATTGATGTGGAAATTGATGTGGAACCTTCTACCTAGTCCCTTGGTACCCCAATCAACGTTTCAAAACACCTCAGAAAATTTATTTATCATCGAAATATTCTCTATCGAAGTGCATTCACTCTAGGATTCATTGCCCACTCCAAAAGAACTAGTCTGATGACACCCTTCTGGAAGATCTAATGGTCCTCGAAGTCGGGGAACTAACAAATTTTATTGCTTCAAAATCTCCACTTGTACAACAGTTACTCTCCTCTCTCAACGCTCATTCTCCATGTTACAGGAAGGACCCACGATGTTGTATTTTCCCTCATGTCGTTCTATGGATCATATTTCTTATCGGAGACATTTCCATCGTAGTATTCCCACTCCAGTCTCGCTAACCACTCCAACTATTTCACTTTGACCGTACTCCCTACGATGGATCCAACAATTCCTAATCTCATCCTCTAACGATCAGGATTCGGTCAGAGTTCACAATTGATCAACAATTAAGTTCCATCCATTTAACTCTTCTTACTCATCCTTGTGAGACCCATGACAGATTGAAACCTATCGTTACCTCACACCCACTTACCAATCAATGGTGCATATTGTTCCTCAGATTTCCTCCTATCAGCGTTCCCCCCATCCAGGACTGCAACTCACTTCGACCGGCACCCCTCCAATGAATGGTCTAGATCTATCATCCTACAGATCTGAGAGATATATTTAAAGTGAAGGACTAAGGGCCTTCATGCCCAACTGGGACCACTCTTGTCTCGTCGACCAACCAACTATCAACATGTATCATCCTCCGAGTATGTTTATTTACATGCTATCATCCTTGTCACCTTGATCGTCGAGCTATCACACCATGTCACCATGACATCACCTTTCTCTCTCCTCCTGATCGAACCACACTAGATCTATGACTGAGATCATGGGAATATTTCTTGATAGATCGATTGTCCTCCTTATCTCTTGAATCCCCTCCCATTGGAGTTCCTCCACTTTGGGCATCCAAGGTCACTCTGACCCTCAGACTTCGACAACACTCACCACAATGGATCCAATGGCCTAGATCTCTCTAAAGCCACTCTCCAATGAATCAATGGATATCAAAGTCCCTCATTGTCAGACTCCGTGCAAAATTTTACTCGAACATCCCGATGGTAACATCCTCTGACCAATTGTGGAGATGTTTCCATCCTCACATCCAATGGTTGTTAATTAAGGGTGACCAACCAAAGTCTTAGGCCCAAGAAGGGCCCACCAGTTCACCGGGCACATCCATCTACAAACACGTGGCAATGGGGGGCATATCATAGGCTTATAGTTGGCAAGTTACAAAGGATGATAGGGCATCAACTAAAAAAATAGAATGGGTGTTTAACGTGGTGATAAAAAAATACACTAGCTGCAACTCTGCAAGGTTCTGTGACTCTTCGTTCTTCATGCACATGTCACAAATGTTTGGTCTTGTTTATACATTTTTCATTCTCCTTTCCCCGCATGCATGTGGGATAAATATTTACATAGTCCATAGATTGATGGTGGATAACCCACTTAGAATCTCAATCAATGGTGGTTTTTCATTGGTTTCCTCGCTAGGAATAATGTTGATTCAAAGGCTCACAACGTGAATGGAAGTCTAGTTGAGATGTTAGGGTCGCAATGAATTTATCGAGCACTATTTCCATGGTGATATCGATATTGTTACACCTCAACATTGTCCAATAGCCAATAATCAATTCAATAAATACCACCAGAATTTATGTAACAAACCCCCTCAATGCCTAGTGTTGTAAACCTAGGGCTCTAATACCAATTTGTGACACACCCAAATCCGCAAACCAAAAAATATATATTTTATTTTAAACATGATTTGCTCCATGCTCTACTTGAAAACATACCTAATGCTTGAGTATCTTTAAATTCTCCCTCTTGGGATATTTTGCATTTCAAATATTAATTAATTAAATGAAGAAACATGAAATATACACATGCATTCATTAATATTCATGTTAACCGTAAAACTAAAATATTAACATTTCATGCATGACAATAACCAACAAACAATATTATTACAAACACATCATATCTCAGAGATAATAATATTACACGACAGAAATAAATATACAACAGAAAAAAACCATGATAGAGAGAGAGAACTTATCTTTATTAAATCAATCACTAATTGGTTGTATACCAAGGATTCTCCACCCAACCATAGAATTTGTTGTTCCAAGTATCAAAACAGGGTCACCCCTGATATAGGGCTATGAATCCACAAGGACGGTTCTAGGGTGTCACTTGGCTTCCCAAACCAGTCAGCATTAAGACTCTCACAATTCTCTCAACACAAAAAAATATGAATTACACCATCTCCATACTTTCCAACATGCACAAGCCAATAGAATGGACCTCCTTCTCTTCCACACAATCTCTCAGGCTATCCACCCCTTTCTAGGGCTCCAATGCATATGTTCAAGAATATCCATGTTGGGACTCTCAGGATTCACAACTGTGAAAAAAAATTAATACTTTCCAATGCATCTCAGGCATGCAAGAATTAATTCATGGTTGGAATACACCACCAATTACTACAGCTAGAAACAATGTCTTCCTCCTCAGCAATTCACCCCCATGTCCCAATCCAAGAACAAGAATGAATGAGGAATGATAAATTAGAAACAATGAATGAAATTTTGAAAGAGGGAATGGAGAAGAAGAACTCCCAAACAACCAACAAGATGGGTTTATATATTTACATGAGAAATCAAGAACCACATGGCCTTTCTCCAATAAACTCATGTAACCACCATGATCCATTAAAACAATTATGGGTAAATAAAAATACAATAAAATGACTTATCCCCTTAATCCACCTCTCTCATAGAATCATAGCCCCCTATAACTCTTGTCCTTGTCCATCTAGTAGCTAGTGATGTATTTTATTATTAATGGTGATCAAAGCATTAAATTTCCTAGGCACTTTGGCCTCTTTCAATGGAACTTTATACCCATTAGTATAGGAAAACTCAACCAAATTCAATTAATCTTCCCACTTGTATGGATTATCCATCACATGCATTAATAACATGTCCTCAATCACTTGTTGACTCTTTATGTCTGCCCATCTAACTGTGAATGGTATGTTGTGATAAAGTTCTGGTTTGTTCCAAATCCCTTGAATAATCCCCTCCAAAATTTTGAAGTGAACTTTGTATCTCTATCGAATAAAATTTCCTTAGGTATGTCATGCAACCTAGCAATATCCCTCGTGTAAATTTCTGCAATATTATTTGTTGTATGTATCATTTTTACAGGGAAAAAATGAGTGTCCTTTGTCAATTTATCAACCACTACCATTATCGAATCATGTTGCCTTTCTTTCTTGGGAAATTTAGTTATAAAATCAATGGTTACCACTTCCCATTTCTTCTATGGAATTGGTAATGGTTGTAACAAACCCGTTGGGTGTCTATGCTCAGCCTTCACTCTCTGGCATTCCATACATCTGGTGATGTAATCAACAACATATTTCTTCATTCCTGGCCAAAAGTATCGACTTCTCACTGCTGCAATTTTTTTCTAGTAACCGGGATGTCCGAAATATGGAACATTATGCATTTCTTTTAATACGAAATTCCTAAGTTCTCTAGAACTAGGAACATAAATTCTATTTTTATGTATAAGTAATCCATCTTCCTTCATCTCATATTCTCTAATTTTTTGTTGTACTTTTTCTTGATATAATCTTTCTTTTACCTGTAGGTAATTTTGATCTATAACAACAACATTTAAAATTCTACTATCCAAATATGAATGATGCATACTAATTGTTGTAGCATGCACGATATGTATTCTTCTGCTAAGTGCATCAATAACTTTATTTTCTTTTGACATGCTTGATGTCAAAATTTTATTCACTTAAAAATTCCATCCATCTTGTTTTCCTAGCATTCAAAGTTGGTTGTTCAAAAATATACTTCAGACCACAATGGTCTGTTCTTAATTCAAATCTCTTTCCCATGAGATAATGCTTCCACATATTCAATGCATGAACAATGGAAACAAGTTCCAAGTCATGTGTAGCATAGTTCCTCTCATGTTCTTTAATATTTCTAGACTCATAACCAATGACATGTCCATTTTGATTGAGGACTCCAGCAAGTCCTTCCTTGCATTGATCTGTACATACCACAAAATTTTCATTTGGGTCAACAATATTTAAAATAGGTGCACTAGTAAGTAATTCTTTCAACAAATTAAATTTCTCTTCACACTCAGTTGTCCATTGAAATTTAAATCCCTTCTTTTTCAAAGAAGTGATGGGATGATAAATCTTAAAGAACCCTGCCATAAATATTCTATAATAACCATCTAATCCCATAAAATATATGACTTCTAAAATGTTCTTGTGTGTTGGACATCCTCTAATGGCTTCAATCTTCTCTAGATCCACTTTTATACATTGTTCTGAAACAATGTGTCCAAAGTAATGGATCTTCTCTTGGTAAAAAGAACACTTAATAAGCTTGGCATACAACTGATGTTCCCTCGACACTTGCAACACCAACCTCAAGTGATGTTCATGCTCTTATTTTGACTTAGAATAGATGATTATGTCATCCAAGAATACAATGACAAACTTATCAAGATAATTTATGAATATTCTATTCATTAAGAACATAAAGATAGTTGGTGCATTGATTAGCCCAAATGGTGCAACTGCAAATTCATAATTCCCATACCTGGTTCTAAAGGTTGTTCTATTGATGTCTTCTTCCTTGATTCTTACATGGTGGTATCCTAATCTCAAGTCTATTTTTGAAAATATTGTTTCCCCTCTTAGTTGATTAAAAATGTCATCAATTCTAGGTAGAGGGTCTTTGTTCTTCACAATGGCTTTATTCAGTTGTTTAAAGTCAATACACAACCTCAATGTTCCATCCTTATTTTTGATAAAGAGTATTGGTGCTCCCCCAAGGTGAAGCACTTGGACGTATGTACATCATTTGTTCCATCTGTGTTTGTAATTCCTTTAATTCTAGTGTACTCATTTTGTAAGGTGTTTTTTATACTGGGGAAGCTCTTGGTACCAAATCAATAGAGAAATCTATCTCCCTCTTTTGTGGAAACCCTGGTATTTCTTGGAATACATATTCAAACTCTTGCAATACTTAAACATCTTCAAGGCTTGTCCCTTTTGTTCTTTCTATCTCCTCTACATGGGTTGCATACAATTTGTTAGCACCACCACTTTTCTTGTTTAGTTAGAGTCAATCTTAGTCGATCCATGGCATGTGTGTCAAAGCATGCGAAGTCAGGTACTGAACAACAAAGGGGTCGAAGTCAACGAGTGGTCAGCTGTCCCTTGGAGTTGGGAAGGGATGTCAAAGTAAAAAATGTGTAAATGGTACGAGTCTATTCCCAAAAAGTTGGGTCCTATCAGAAAGGAAATTTTACGTGCTAAGGGTCAAGGAAATTTTTTAAATAGAAGTCACATCGACAAGTGCAATGACCGTCATCAGCTCATTATGAGGAATGAAAGAATGAAAAATCATGGCGCTCATATCACATATGCCCTGTAGCCCTTATCAATTGTACTTTGCATGCCCCAAAATGTACTCGTCGCACGGATGTGCTGCGGAAAATCTTCAACTCTCTTCAAAACATCCAGTCACCATGAATTCAGTGTTCCCTGGCATGATTCCACCTCCTGCCTGCTCGGTTATAAATTATGGATGTTATGCATGCATTTTATTCACTAGTCAAGCTTATGCACTATTTGTAGTCTTCTTGCAAGCCTAGGTTGATCAAGATTACTTCCTTGGGCATGTGCCAAATCCATCGCATAGGACAAATATGAGTTGCACCATGGAAACCTCCCAAAACATAAGGAGAGGCATGCGAAGTAGCAGAAGCATCGGGTCTGAGCCCCAGAACTTGACGTTGATCAACGAATATTCGGAGGTCAGAACATCCTTCGAACAATTCGGGTGCATGGCCTTTTGCAGGAAAATTCAAGGATTCAATATGAGACTAGCCGATCAGTTTGCACTCAATTTCTATGGATTTTGCGCGGTGATCTCGGGTGTCACTTTTCAGGTAACCAAGGAAACTGTGTCAACCGCAACAGATATCCCTCTTCACGGTGAAAGGTGGTTTAAGGGCATGCCCTTGTATGCGTGATGCTATGAAGACTTTATCAAGTGAGATTTTTTAGGTGGGAAATTCGAGACAGGCGTTCCGAGTAGATATTTGCAGGAACCTTTTCGGAACCAAGGAGGTTCGACAGGATACATTCGCATCACATTAGATTGTTGATGCACTTCACAGGAAGGAGACCATTAAATCTACCCTTTTTCTTATACCATAACCTTCGAGAGATGGAAAATAACACACGGGATAAAGTGGATCAATCGAAAAGGAAATTCTTTCATGTCTCGCTAATTAAATTTTTGGTAGTTGAGGAATTAAGATGGTTGGGGAGAAATTGGGATTCGTTCTTTCTCACAGCAGGCATCCCCAAGGATATAAAAGGATATTTCCCTCTATTTGTGGAAAGGGTAATATCACACCACACAGAGGCTGGAGTGGAAGAGGTTGTGTAGGAAGGAAAGACGTCAGAAGCCCTGTCCTACCAACAACAAATACCCTGGAGAAGGGGTAGGCCAAAGAAGAACAAGGAAGCTGGGGAAACCTGAGTCTCGAGCAAACCGCGCGAAAGGTCTCCTGTCGAAGAATTAATTATGCGCTCTATTCATCTGGAACTGGTCAAAGTTACAAGTCGAGAAAGATGGAGAAAAACTAAGGAGGATATATTCCCAAGGCACAGATGTTCGAGACTCGTCTCAGCAGCTGAAGCAAGCGCAACTCACTATTGTCGAGATTTACTAGGAAAATAGGGAACTACGACGACAATTAGAAGTGAAGACCCTTGAGGTGTTAGCATCACAGGGCCACAAGGGAAACATGACATGGATCAAGAAACAACTCAGAGATTCACAATATACAATCATGCAACTGCGGGAAACACAGTGGATGTCGAAAGAAAGGAATGCAAAGCACTTCAGAGAAAGTGAAGTGACCGGGGAGAAATTCCGCACAGCTCTTTCCAGCATGCAGAAGAAACATGATTAACCAAGTTCATTCTTGTATTCTCAAATGTGGCACAGATATTGACAGTTTTGAAGAAGCTTCACCCTTGGACAATATTTTTTTTTGGTAACGACTGCGACAGTCAGCAGTCACTCACCATGCACGCATCCCAAAAAAACAAGCATGCAACATAAATCAAGGTTGTTATAGTGGACAACAGGAGTTTGACAGAGCACTTGACTGTTCAGATACCCTATCAAAGGAAGACATCGACATATCACTCTCGCCATCGAGAGATCTTGCTAATAACCAAACCCCCATGGAAAAGGCAAGCAGTTATGATGCGATCAAATACATTTGGTTTCTATTTCTGGGAAGGTGTCATACGAAAATTCATTCTAACAAAGAACAGACAGTTTTCCTAAAGTCTAGGGATAGTAGTTAGAGAACAGTGTATCCCAAGCGATGCCCTTTCCTATATATTTTATCTTTTCAATGTAAGCCATGTTGGTTGGCAAACTAGTGTAGACAATGACTATTGAATGTAGTTTGAGCTCGATTGAAATTTAATGTAAAAGTCATGAAGCTTTGATGAAAAGATTCTAATTGTAGCAGTTGGATGTATTGTTTCCTTTCTTTGCGTATGTACTTCCTTTATTATTTATTCATATCTATTTCTTTCTGAATCGAAACATAATTTCAAACCTAGGATTCGTTGTGCAGTGCCCTAGGATTCACGCCATTCATAAAAACCATCTTTCCTCTAAGTCAACTCCAAATTCATCCTTAGCGGCGCTCCGAGTTGCTTCATGTGTTTTTTCCCCTCGCCACACAACGATTTTAAATTGAAAATTGTTGCTTACTTAGCCTTTATCCTCTCAAGTTTAGTCACTAAGTCATTTTCTTCCATATTTCTCTTAAATCAACTCCATAGTCCAAGGTCTTACTCTCTTTCTCCAATAGAACCAGAACTTATTATTCAAAGGTGTTGAATCTAGCCGACAACTTAAATCCATATCCTGTACTGAGACAATGTCTCCCGAGAGAGCCCTCTCCAGGTCCAAAAGGCTAGTTTCAGGTCTCAAAGTTGGTTTGTAGGTTGCTTCTATCATTCGTTTCTCATCCAAACAAAATTTACAGAGAGCTAACATTTTGGCGTTATTGTCGGGGACGGAATTGAATAAATCTTTCCTGGGAGAACAACTAAAGTTATATTTTTAAACCCTGAGGGTAACAAAGGACAACATCTATATTGGCTGAAAATATTTACCCTGGCGACTCCATTCAAAAAGACCAGTAGCAAAAAGTAGCATGATTCAAGAACCCTAGCTCCGAAGACGATCTATGCTAGAGAAAATCTGACCCAAACCCTATAGAGAATGTGTGTGATCCCGAGAAACTTTTATGCAAGACTAGGGAGAAATCATCAGACCCATTCTATTACCTATACAAGAGCCTATCCTTACCCAAAGACGGCATGCAGAGCATCAATGACCTTGATTTTGATGCCCTGTTTGAGCAAACCTTGTTCAGGTCTAAGTCGGAGACCAATTTGGATGATATAGTCGTCTACCAGAAGAGGTTTCAATCTCTGATACCTAAGAACATTCCCCAAATCCCTAACCCACCTAGAGCCATGGCTACCAGATTCACCCCCCTCGTTCTTCCAGCCCAACTACATGATTTTCCCTAGAATTACAACCAGAGGATCAAGCTCTACAATGTTGAAGGGAATGTTTCATCCCAAAAGCATCTGGATTGGTTCAATGATTTTGTCAACCTAGAGGAGGTGGACTATGTAGACGCAAAAATAAGATTGTTCTCACAGAGTCTTTTGAGGGAGGTGAGGAAGTGGTTCAAATCCCTCCCAGCAGCAAGAATTCAAGACTTCGTCACATTCAAAACATCTTTCATTACTAGATGGGGAGACAAGAAGAACCCCTTGTAGCTATTGACATAGTACAATAACATGAAGAGGGCGTCGAAGGAGACGGTGCAAGAATTCTCAACTCGTTTCATGAGGGTGTATAACTCAATTCCCACAGAAGTCCAACCACCTCCCGAGGATGCACAACTACGAGACATTGATTCCTTTGACAATGATTTCTCCCTACTGTTGAGAGAAATAAGATTATCAAATCTAGATGGAATGGTGAGCAACATGATTAAAGTTGAGGTAAATCTGATGGCGTCAAGGAAGATCAAAAATAGATTCAACATAGGTGATAAGAAACCCCAAGGGGATGCACAACCATCGACATCTCGGTCCTCGGACGAAAAATTCGACTTAATGATGAAGACGATGGAGAAATTGATGGAAATAATGTCCATGGGAAATAGACCTGCTACCTGAGAAAAACATGACCCCTAGCCCAGAAATTAGAACCTTAGAAGGGGTCAGGTCCCTCAGATCAGACAGAGGGAGTAGAGAGACCAAGGCAACCAACAAACAAGGCCTCTATTCCAAAATAATTACACATATGAGGATTTTGATTAGATCTTCCAAGACCAAATGCATTGTTGCGATGACAAAAACACGCGTGTGTTTTTTATGAAGGGAGAACATGATCAATACATGAGATAAAATGACTATATTATGCTTGAAACAGACGACACACTCTCCTGGGAAACGAAAGAATTCAGGAAGGGTTATCACAATGCCATAATGAAATTTCAGAAACAATACAACCTCAGGAGAAAGAAGTCTCTTATCGAACCTCAGCAAAAAAATCCCATAAGGAAACCTCTAGCAGATTCTCCTTCCATAAGCCGCCCAAAGCTAGACAACCCGACCAAGGATGCGGCTGAGGCCCCGAAGAAAATGCCAGAGACAATCCGGGAAACACACAGAAAAGAGGTAGAAAAGGCATCTTCCCATTTTAACTTTGAACACGAAATGGCTAAGATCAAAATCTTTGTCCCTTTTAACGAATTTATTAGAAAGGGTGAATATTGTGAGTAGATTATTAAAATGCTAAAAATGGGAGAAAATCCCGACACTCTGGATGTCCAAGACTATCACCCTATCATTTTGTTTGGTCCGCACGTAGAGGAAACAAGCGATATTGAGGATGCTCCTCCATTCTAAGTCATTCTTAAGGTCCATGACATGACCCTGCATAATGCCATGTTGGACTCAGGTGCGTCGCACAACCTCATGCCAAAGGTGATCATGGATGAGTTGGGTTTGGACATCACCAAACCTTATAAGGACCTTTTTTCTTTTGATTCGAGGAAATTCAAGTGCTTGGGTCTCGTCAAAGACTTGGTCGTGTCACTAGCCCAAATTCCTTTGAAGAATATGGTTATGGACATGGTCATGGCAGACATACCCCCTAAGTTTGACATGTTGTTATCCAGGTAGTGCGATGCGAAATTAAAGGGAACTATGCAAATGGACATGTTGTATGCTACCATTCTTGTCTTTGTCCAGGAGAGACGGTTATATAGAGAGGTACTACTGAAGTACATGGTGAGCAGTAAGACGCAGCCAAATAACCATCCTATCTACTTCGTCGACACTGAGGTTGGATCCTCCATACTCTACAATGACCTAAGCTTTGAAGATGAAGAGCTGACAGCCATCATGATCGTCGATGATAAAGCCGCGTGACTTGCAGCAGAGTGCGTCGACCAGAAGAACTGCATGTAAAATGAGATATGGAACATGAGTTTTGATGACCCTATCAACAAATAAGGGGTCGGGACCGATGTATGGATAAGCCCTCCCAAGGTGGGCACAAAACTCTTCTCATACAAGCTCTCCTTCGACTGTATAAATAACATGGTTGAGTATGAGGCACTGATCTTGGGCCTGAAGGTGTTGAAATAATTGGGCACAAAGAGGATGGCAATGCACGGGGACTCTGAGCTAGTTATAAACCAAGTGAAAGGCATATATCAATCCAAACACCCCAGGCTGAGAGAATACAAGAACTTGGTGTTGGACCTCCTCGAATAATTCTCGAAGTATAATCTCTCGGCTATCCCGAGGGGGAAAAATTAGATCGCTGATGCATTGGCCACCTCAGCCTCGGTCTTTAAAATTCCCATATTTCACAAAAGAAAATATGAGATCGAAATCAAACACAGGCCGACAGTGCCTGATAATATCAAATATTGGCAAGTGTTTGAGGACAACAAACAGGTGGAGAGATTTTTCCAAATGAGCGACAAGTTCGCTAACATAAACATTGATGACGAGTGTTGATGCGACGAATATGGGAGTGAATATGCACATAGTAATGATGAACCTTTACAAAAACAGATAGCGGGAAGGGACATAATACAACTGAAAAATAACATCATTCCAAAGGGGCTAGTTCCATTGGAAAAGTTGTTTGCCGAAAAACGATGTGGCTAGAAATCCCAAGATCACTGCAAATGATGAGGATGTCGACAATTGCAAAACCGAGACTCAGGAGAACCCAAAAATAATCAAATTGTCAAAAACGCTCAGTCCAGAGGTCAAACAAGATTACATCAAGCTCATGAAGGGTTTCCCCGACGTTTTCGCTTGGAGTTATGACGACCTAAAATTTTACGACACCAAAGTGATTCAGCACGTCATTCCTCTCAAAGAAGACCAGATTCCTTTCAAAAAAAATATGAGACGGATAAATCCCCTTCTTCTACCGCTAATCAAAAAAGAGGTAAATAAACTCTTTGAAGCTAAAATTATCGTTTTTTAAGGTTTTCGAAGTGGGTGTCCAACTTAGTGCATGTAATAAAAAAGAGCGGCGAAATAAGATTGTGTGTGGATTTTCGAAACTTAAACAAATTGTTCCTCAAGGATCACTACCTGCTCCCTAAAATGGACTATATTCTGCAAAAGGTAGTGGGGTCCTAGAAGATGTCCATGTTGGATGGTTTTTTGGGTTATAATTAGATCATGGTCCACCCGGATGATAGGGAAATGATGACTTTTATGACATGATGGGGGAAGTTCATGTATGCTAAGATGTCTTTCAGCCTAATGAATGTCGGAGCCACCTTCCAGAGGGCAATGGACATAGAATTTTCTGACAAAAAGGACAGATTATTGTGATCTATTTGGATGACATCACAGTGTACTCTGACTCCGACAAACAACACCTTGAGCATCTAAATAGGGTATTCCAGAAAAGCAGGAAATTCGGCATATCATTGAATCCAAAAAAGTCACATTTTGGGATGCAAGAAGGGAATTTGTTTGGGCACATCATATCGAAGGAGGGTTTCAAGATAGACCCCAGTAGGATTGAAGGAATCCTAAAAATCGGCACTCCGCACAGTAAGAAGCAAGTGCAATCCTTCCTGGGAAAAGTAAATTTCTTGAGAAGAGTTATCCCGAACCTGGAAGAAATTATAAAACATATCACCTACATGCTCAGAAAGGGAAATGAGATCAAGTGGAACCCGAAAGATAGGAAATCATTTGAAGATATCAAGGTAGCGCTGACTAAAGATCCTGTGTTGGCCAACCCATATTTCATGAAAGACTTCATCTTGTTTTCATTCGCCTCGGAGCATACAATTTTCGGCTTGTTGTTATAGAAAGACGATCAGAACTTCGAGAAGCCTATAGCCTATTTCAGAAGGATGTTGAGGGATTCTCCACTAAGATACAACATTATGGAGAAACAAGCATATGCCTTAGTAAAATCCATAAAGGATTTTAGAACATACATATTACACTCCCACATTATCGCTTATGTGCCCAGCAACTCAGCCAAGGATATCCTGACTCAACCTGACCTTGAGGGAAGGAGAGGTAAGTGGATAGCGGCCATGATGGAATATGACCTTGAAATCAAGCCCACGAAGATGATTAAGGGTTAGGGCCTTGCAAAGTTGATGGTGCAGTTGGACTGCGGCGCTTTTGGAATCAACTTCATCGTTGATTTGTCAGAGAATCCCCAGGAAGAAACAACTGCACAGGTGTCTCAAAAGTTCGTTGATTCACCATGGTATACAGACATCATCTATGTGTTGAGAAATATGCAAGCCCCTCTAGGTTTAAGTAAGACCAAGGCCAAATTCTTGAAGCTCAAAGTTGTTAAGTTCTGCATCTTGGATAACTCCCTGTACTGGAAGGATCCTGGAGGGATCTTGCTAAGTTGTTTGTTGGATGACGATGTGAAACGAGCTATCGAGGAATTCCACAAATGTGACTACGGATGAAATCGCTACTAGAAAACCACCGTGCACAAAATCCTAAGAGAAAGTTACTATTAGCCTACCATCTTCCTAGATGTATACAAAGAGGTTTCCAGTTGCCGCGAGTGTTAGATTTTCAATGGAAGAAGAAAGTTGCAGCCCCTTCCACTTAAATTGATCTCAGTCGAAGCCCCTTTCATGCAATGGGGTTTAGACTTTATAGGGGATATCCATCCACCATCCTCGGAACATCACAGATGGATACTCACAGCCAAAAATTACTTCACAAAATGGATAGAAGCAATTCCAACGAAGCAGGCTACTGACGCAATCATCATTCAATTTCTGAAGACAAACATCCTATCGAGATTCAGATGCCCTATCAGGATCATAACAGATAACGTGGCCGCATTCAAGTCCAAGAAGATAGAGAAGTTTTTTCAGGATTACAATATAACCCTGGGACATTCTACATCGTATTACCCACATGGAAACGGGTTAGCAGAATCGTCAAATAAAAGTTTGACCAGGATCAACAAAAGACTCCTGGAAGACAACAAGAAGGCCTGGCATAAAAATATTATTTACGCGCTATGGGAAGACAGGGTCACTAACAAGAAGTCCATCTTAACCTCTCCATTCCAGATCGTGTATGGCGCAGATGCAGTTTTCCCCACCTCACTGGGGTTTCCCATTAGGAAGTTGTTGCAGGAACAAGAAGATGAGCCAAATGAAATGCAGAGGAGGATAAATCAGTTGATTCACCCATAACAGATGAGAGAGCATGTGTACAATCGATCACAACTCCACCAGGAAAGGATGAAGAGTATCTTCAATAAGCATTCTAAATGGGAGCATTTTCAGATGGGGGACCTGGTGCTAAAATGGGACGCGAGGAACAAAGATAAAGGAAAGCACGAAAAGTTTGATAATCTCTGGACAAGTCCATTCAAAATTAGTGCATATCGTAGGAACAACACTTATTTCCTAGAAGAGCTTAATGGAGAATGTGTTGGTTGGGGTCCTGTGAATGGAAGGTTCCTCAAACATTATCTGGTGCAATAAAATCTGCTTAAGTCACATGTCATTGTAAATAGTCATTTTATTTTTTTCTCAAGATAGGAGTTTTCGAGTCAGTGTGTCAGCAGAAAATTGAAGCCTGAAGTGAAGGCCCTGATTTTATGATGAATCGGTTAGAATCTATGTAAATAAGTTTAGCTTGTGTTTTTCTTTTCATGTTTCAGTGTCTGAAATTCGAATGGATCCCAATGGTCAGGCACCTAGTCTATTGTTCTTTGCTACCTCGTTGGGAGGATAGCATCCCTGTTGGAGCCATTTGTTAGCGTCATCATTTTTCTTGTTTAGTTAGAGTCAGTCTTAGTCGAGTCATGGCCTGTGTGTCAAAGCATGTGAAGTCAGGTACTGAACAACAAAGGGGTCAAAGTCAACAACTGGTTGGTTGGCCCTTGGAGTCGGGAAGGGATGTTAGATTCAAAACATCTATAAATGGTATGAGTATGTTCCCAAAAAGTCGAGTCCTATCAAAAATTTTACGTGTTGAGGGTCAAGGAAAGTTGTTAAATAGAAGTTGCATCAACAAGTGCAATGACCATCATCAGCTCATTATGAGGGATGAAAGAATGAAAAATCATGGCACTCATATCACATATTCCCTGTAGGCCTTATCAGTTGTACTTTACACGCCCTGAAATGTACTCATCGCGCGGATGTGCTATGAAAAATATTCAGTTCACTTCGAAACATCCAGTCACCATGAATTTTGTGTTCCCTGGAACGATTCCACCTCCCGCCTACTCGGTTATAAATTATGGATGTTTTGCATGCATTTTATTCACCAATCAAGCTTATGCATTGTTTGTAGTCTTCTTGCAAGCCCAGGTTGATCAATATTACTGCCTTGGGCCCGTTCCAAATCCACCGCGCACAGGACAAATACGAGTTGTGCCATGGAAACCTCCCAAAACATAAGGAGGGGCGCTTGAAGTAGCAGAATCATTGGGTCTGAGGCCCAGAACTTGACATTGATCAACTAAGATCTGGAGGTTAGAACGTCCTTTGAAAAATTCAAGTGCATGGCCTTTTGTAGGAAAATTCAAGGATTCAATATGAGACTAGCTGAGCAGTTGGCACTCAGTTTGGATGGATTTTGTACAATGATCTCGAGTGTCACTTTTCAAGTAACCGAGGAAACTCTGTCAATGGAAATAGAGATCCATATACATGGGGAAAGGTGGTTTAAGGGCATTCCCTTGGACACATGGTACTATGAAGACTTCATCAAGCGAGATTTTTTAGGTGGGAAATTCGAGACAGGCGTTCTAAGTAGATATTTGCAATAACCTTTTCGGAAACTACTTGGAGTAATCATGAAATATTTCACCTATGAAGGGAGGTTTGAAAGGATAAATTCACATCAAATTATATTGTTGATGAAATTCATAGGAAGGATACCATTAAATATACCCTTTTTCTTACACCAAAACCTCCGAGAGATGGAAAATAGTGCACAGGCTGAAGTGAATCAATCGAAAAGAAAACTCTCTCATGTCTCGTTGATTAAATTGTTGGTAGTTGAGGAATTAAGATGGTTGGGAAGGAACTGGGATTCATTCTTTCTCACATCAGTCAGCCCCGAGGATCCAAAAGGAAATTTTCCTCTATTCGTGGAAAGGGTAATATCACACCGCGCGGAGGCTGAAGTGGTAGAGGCTGTGGAGGAAGGAAAGACGTCGGAAGCCCTATTCTCCCAACAGCAAATACCCTGGAGAAGGGACAAGACAAAGAAGAACAAGGAATTTGGGTGATCTAGATTTATGAGAAGAACGAAATGACTACAAATTATTAACAGGTGATTAACACAAAATAACGGAGATACAGTAAAACTAGTTTTATATTCAATAAGGAAATAAGTTGAAACTGTAAAATGCAGCGGAAACAAACTTACTGGAATGGTAGTGGCTTATCTATAAGAAGAGATGCGATGGTTGCACTAATTCACAAGAAGATGATTACAATGAGGCTCTGAAGGCCCTTTTACAATAAATAGGAATGCCAAAACCCTAGACGTCCAAAAACCTAACACTAAGAGATGAAGCGCCAAAAGTCATGTGGGCCTCGTTTAGGTAAGTTAGTACATCAACTTCCCAAGGTCGTAACTTTTGCATACGATCTTCGTTTTAGGCATATGATATCCCGTTGGAAAGGTATTATTGGGCCCAAGATATGATTGGTTTTATGACATTTATTAGATACTTTTTTCGAATGTATATATGCATTTTTATTCTTTGAAGAAGTTTTTGAAGGGATTTTGTGCCAAAACACTATGATCTACACCAGGTATGCATAATCCGTGTTTTATGATGATCTTGATTATAATTCAATATGTTTTTATGTTTCCAGGGATCTAATTCGCATTTTTTGGTGACAGAGGGAAAAATTGCAGCATGTTTTTGCTTCCAACACTCATTCCAGTACTCCATTCAGTAATCAATCCGGTAGTCGGTCCGTCACTCCATCCTGCACAAAAATGATGGGTGATTTGGTGGTTATGGTATTGGCGGCCATTGGTGGGCGAATCAAGAACATGGTTTTTTCTCGTGCTTACCCCCTCTAGATATTGAACTCTTGACAACTCGGTTTGGGTTGTTAAGTTGGGCGATTATTGGCTTGCTCCATTTCGGTAGTTAGGGCACCATTAATGTAATTTACTGTTTTTAGAAGAGGTTTGACCCTCCAGTGGTCAAACTATTGGTCTATAAAGCTTATAAATACCACCATGGTGGTCATACAATAGTTAAGCAGCTGAAGAAGTAGTGTGTTAGAGAAAAACACGGTTTTCCTATGTTTTTCCATTTTCATTTGCCAGAATTATATAAGACTATGTTTTTGAGTTTTAATGGTGAAATCGCTTTGTTGAGTTCGTGGTGTGCATTTGAGAAGTGACCACGACTTGTTGGGGGGCCCACCAGCAGTCTGGTAACTATTCTATGTGTTATTTATGAATTTCATAGCTTAGATGTCTTTTATTTTATTTCCTGTATATGAAATTGCTATTTTGTTTTTTTGTCATATAATTTGTTGTTATAGTTTAACTATGTGAGTTCTCTTTTGCAGGTTAGTATGAAGGATTTTGTTAATATGCAGTAACTTTGTAGTTAGTAGGAACAAGTTTGCAAGCTTAGACACTAACCCCGTGTGTGATTAGATGATAGATTAGATTTTCTTTATGTTGAAATAGAGTTTAAAATAGAGTTTAAAACAGAGTTTTAGAACATAATTTTAATTCATGCTTTCTTTGACAAAGCTTCGGTGGATGGATAGTATTAGTTCTAGTTTTCATTTTTAGATTGCTTATTCAATTACTATTTATTTTTTTCTTATATAGTTGTTAATTAATTTGCTCATTTTTTTACTTGTCATATACTAGAATAATGTTTAATTTCTGTTTATGATTATTTCTTTCTTTTGCAATTTGAATTATTAAATAGAACTAGTTTAGCTTACTTCATGCAATTTATTTCTTAGATTTAGGTTGCAATTTCAATTTGTAGTTAATGATTTAATTTAGTATAGTATGAATTTCCTTACGTAGTATAGAGTGCAATTGAATTTCATAGCATAACCTCTTTATAACTGTTGATGATTAATGCATGAGTAATAGTCACATGGATATGCAGGATAGCTGATGTTATTTTCATAATGGCTAAGTTCTCACTGGATTTCCTAATTCACACTTTTCACTTTTCTATTGAAGTCAATATCGAGTTTATCCCTCTTGAATTATCATTCATTGTCAAGTACCATCGCGATATCATAAGACACCGGAGACATAACCATCAACACTATATTTGAGTTTTCATAGATTAGAAGATAGTTTTCTTGCTTTCATAGCTTAGGATATAGTTTTTTTTCTCTTGTAGGATAGATAGTCTTCTTGCTTTGGTAGATTAAGGGATAGTTTTCTTATCATAGGTTAAAGATTACTTGTTACTTGCTTTTATTATCATAATTCTTTCAATTTAGTATATTTCCTTTCGTAAATTAGACATAGTTGTGAAATTTAAATTAAGAATAGAGTTCACTTGTCTCTTAGCTTAGTTAGTTGCTTATTGATTAGTCTTAATTAGTTTACTTTTTGTAGAAGTTATCCTAGGTTAGTTCGTTGTTTACTTGCTTTAATAGAATAGTTGTTTGCTTGTTTATTTACTTGCTTTCACAGGATAGATGCTTATTGAATTTAAGTAGGCTAGTTGAAGTAGTTTGTTGTTGTTATTTTCTTATTAGATGAATAGTTTGTTTTTGCTTATTGTTATGATTGAACTAGTTTTCTTTAAGTAGGGTTTTCATATTCTTTCCTAGAACTATCCATCGATCCTCCATTCAAAGGTTACTTAGGGTACATAGTTTGAATTCCTTAGTAGGGTTTGATCATTAGATAGATTTGCTTGAATAGATTAGCCCTTAGATAGCCACTTCCTTATTTAGACTATACTACTACCAATACTTTTACCTTGGCATATATTTTTCTACAACTCTAAGTTTACTTACCCCGGGTTGACAATTTAATTGAGGGTTTTTAGTGTGTTTTTTAGTGCATATAGAACACCCATCATTTTTGGCGCCATTGTCGGGGAGTTGTCTCAAGGTAGGAGATAGTTAGGAAATAGATCACTTCTAAACCTTAGCATTAGTTTGGTGGTGGGAGAACTTTAAGACAAGAGGTAAGAACCTATGCATCTTCTATAGCAGGTTCCCCCAAACCCAATGGTAGTTTTTCTTTTTGTTATTTTCTTTCATGAACAGACCTAGGGACCCAAAGGTAGATACATTAAATCTAAATCAAACCTTTCAACCAAGGTTACTTCTGACCTTTTTTGGGGAAGGAACATTCCACTAATAAACTCTGCAGACCGATATCGAACAACAGGATCTAGATCAACCCAAATATCTAAAGCAGTCTCTGAAGATACTAAAACAGGGAGCAGTATAGAACAAAAGTTGAAGCATCAATAATAGTGGGACATGAGGCAAGACCACTTGAGCCCTCTACAAAACCAAACAACACAACCTTTGTTTCCTTACCACCACCAGGAGAATGAATTCGAAGGTGACCATTAGTTTGGAAGACTTTCTCAAATCCTAGCAGCAGTTGGGATCTCTTCTTCTCAGGAAGAACACATCTTGACAATATCCAAGAACTTGAATACCTCTCCAGAAATATTAGAAGAATCAAGGTCTTATGAGCTACCAAATGATTTTCCTTGCCAAAATGAAAAGGAAGATGAAAAATTATAGACTACATCCAGTGGATAGCAATCATTAAGACCTGAGATTGAGGAGTTCTCAACATCCATCTCAACAGATCCTTTATGTACTTCAGAAATCAATCATCTAGAAGAAGAGGATCTGCATAGTATGATGAAGGAGAGCATAGAAATTACTATTGATGAACATCAAGATTACATTGAAATTTGGTTTCAAGAGGTCATCAGGCCACAATACTATTCTCTTCTTCAACACCTTATGATTCCAAAATAAGTAGGCTGGTTTGTTCTTCATATCCATGTAATCATAGCGGTAACTTTTTCATATATGGATATGACTATGTTTCTTATCTTTCTCTGCACATGGTTACATTGGAAGAGTTCTTCCACTTGAATAAAGATTTTCCCTTTCTTTTTAGGTAGGGTAGGATAGTAAATAAAAGTTGCATGTTGTTAGTTTAGCTTAAAGTCTAATGCAACCTCATTTTACATTTTCTTTTAATAAGATAAATATGAGATACATGTTCCTATGACTTGATCTCATTGATATCATTAGTTTATTATAATTTAGAGTGTGGTTTTTGCAAATAGTTTTAGAGATCTATGTATGTATTTATATCACCAAGGCTAGACAATTCCAAGGAGATATAAAAGAAGAATTTTTCTTCAAAACATTGCTATACTTGAACCTTGTTGTCTTCTAAGCATCAAACGAATAATGACTTGTTGTAGTTAGCCATGTTTTTGCAAAAGATTTTCATCTTCTTTTTCTCAAGGAATCTTAAGAAGCAATTGCTCTTGAAAATATTCACCATTGTATAAGGAAGTGATACCATAACCATAAAGCTTAGAGGTCTCTTGTACAGTTTCCCCAAGAAACCTGAGTAAGTAAGTAAAGTATCTTTATTAAAGAGTAACGAAGAGGTATGATTGGCGGTTAGTCATGGAAACATCACAATAACTTACGAAAGAAGAAAGTGAGTTGAGCCTAGAGATACCTTTTTGTTCTTTCTCAATGGTACCATCCACTACACACTAAATAGCTTGATTATATTATATCTTTAGATAGGCCACATCCTCTTAAGTACCCCTTACATCAGGACAATCACTAAGGAATATATATAATGGAAAGTCATCCTCTAACATAAATACCATCCCAATAAAAAGAAAGAAAAGTTGTTTTTAGAGTTGTCCCCCCATATTCTTGCATAAAGCAATCTTATACTAAAATATTAAAAGATAGAGGGACAGTCTCTGAGGGTGTAAGAGGCTAATCCGCCAGGATACTGAATAGGTCTACTGGAAGTGGGTACCAGCCTATGGTATGACTAGGTAAACCCATCAAAGTACTGAATAGGCTTGCTGGCAGCGAGGCATTCTACCTAGCGAGGATGATAATCTGACAAAAAAAAATAATAATAAATTTAAACTTGTCCTGATGTACGACATTACTTGTAGGCAAAGCTGACATGAAGTATGTATGGTTAAGATAAGGTTAATGAACTCCATAAACTTGCCATTGGGAACTAACTCTGAGACTATCTTGAAACTCTCTTGCCTACCTCTTCTTATCTATATATAGGATCTCTTATCATATAGGTGGGGCCATCTTTTAACCATCTCGTCAGACCAATCTGTGAGATTTATCTCTACACTTAACAAGCTGTAAATATTCGTCTATTGGGAGCACCGACTGGTTTCCTATATTTTTTATTGTGAGGTGTCACAATACTTAGGTGTGGGGGAGGGGTTCATGAGTTGACAAATGATAACATTTCCTAGAAGAAGTAAAATCTTTGTAAATATTTATGTGTGTTGTTTTCATAATACAGGCTATTATATCAACAGTCATTTTATTTTTGAAATGCTAATTCCCTGTGTGTTATAAAATGTTATACATTTCCTTAACAGACTACTTAACTGGTTTATTTTCGTTACAAATTGTTCATTACATAGTTATGATTACATGCCTTATAGAATGAGAGATAGAGGAATGGATTGTGTGAGCACGATGGAAAAACAAATAATAATGGAACACTCTTAGCCTACCTCTTCTCCTATTCACTGTGTTCATGGTCTTTGAGGAATCAATTGCCTCAGCCACAAAGCTCCCAATTGTTGGAGACCGCTGGTTTAAACACCACCAGTTTCCAAGAGCAAGCTATAACAGGGTTTTCAAAACCGAATTTCAGAACATCTCTGGAGCTAAGGGATACTCCAAGGATTGGATAAAAGAGGAGCTAATCAACCTTCTCGTAGTCATCACCAGATTGATTACATGTGAAGGTATATATTTCGTCTTTAAAGCCTGTCACTTTCGATTATTAGCTCACTTTTAGTTCGATAAGCCATTGAATTTTCTCTTTTACTTCTTAAATATTCTTGAGAAGATGTCTTCCCAAGTGAGGAAGAATGTAACCAATCCCCATAATAGCCTATTTCACCACGGACTTACCAAACTACTTGTCTTAGCCAAGTTGGAAAAATAGGGGAAAACATGGGATGAGTTCATTTACCAATTTGCAAACCCTCATCTTACAATAAATACTAGCAAGAAGACTCTTTATCTATGGAATGTTACTCCACCCAAACCCTCATGCTCAATCTATTCCTTTACCGGACCAAAAGTCCAAGAAACTTGTTGATACCCCTGCAGCCTCATCGGGCAAGAAGACCAAGAAGCCTATTTCTAACCCCCCCCTAAACACAGTAAAGACCTATTGCTAATTCATGGAACGAAGACGTGCCATATATTTGGTCTGGGGGAGTTTCTTGAGATAAAAAAAAACACTAAGAACTGCCCATTTGTATAGGAAACGCATGAGAAGAGGAAGTAGGATTTCTGTCAAAATTTTGTCATACTGTCTTTTTACAATGTCTTGGGATATTATATCGGCAGTTGTTTGTATTGGTATGCTAAATTATATGTTGCTAACATCATTGTGTGTGTTATAATTTTACTATGCATTTTTATGTTTATGTTATAGAAGACTTCTTATACTTAACTACTCTTTGTGACAAATACAGAGTGATAATAATTGCTAAATACTTACTGCCATCTGTATTACAAGATTATGAAAAGAGGAACAGTTGTTTGAATTGTTATAGATCGATGACAAGAAATAAAAATTCTCTTGTTCACCTTTCCTACCAGTACAAACCAAGCCTTTTGTTAGTATCTGTTAGTTCTGTCAGTCACCAGTGATCAAATTTACTCTTTCATGTGATTGATAGGGTTATTAGGTCAAATTGTTATATTTTCAAAATAAAATTCTCAAATAAAATTTAACATATCTTGGTTGTAAAATGGTCATTGTGTGTCTAGGTTTCATTACTACTCCCTCCACTCATCCAAGGTCATAAATTTTCATCATGGTCATGTCATCATTCCTTGTCATAAATTTTCAAATGATTGTCTTGGTCAAAGTTCTACTTCAAAATTGGTTT
>ML780698.1:606159-634385 GCA_009831015.1 Picea engelmannii | reverse complement strand
GTGTCTAGGTTTCATTACTACTCCCTCCACTCATCCAAGGTCATAAATTTTCATCATGGTCATGTCATCATTCCTTGTCATAAATTTTCAAATGATTGTCTTGGTCAAAGTTCTACTTCAAAATTGGTTTATGAATTAAGGAACATGAATTTGAAAAAAGTGAAAGAGGTTTTTTCAAACATAGAAAAATAAACAAAAACCTCCTTCATTTTATAAATAGGTGTTATTATTTGATATAAATTCCCCAAATACAGTCACTATAGGAGGTTTCTTGCACATTTAGACAACTTGACTTCAAGTCTATTTTTCAGAGGTTTGGAGAAGGCATTTGCAGTGCTTGATGGTTCCATTGTGTAGAATACATCATAAAATTTCAAACCATACCACTTTCAGCCCAAAAATCCTCTGGGAAGGCCTCCAAAAACCCTCTCAAAGACCACACTACATTTCTGCTGAGAGCACGTTGTGTTTCTGTAATTTTTGAGCAACCAACTTCAATATTGTATTATGAACAAATGGGAAATTATTTTTTAAAATGGGAGGTGGTTTGTTTTCATAAAATACATAAAAACAATAACCTCTCTCATTTTTTGAAAATACGTTATGGTTTGGGATATATTCAATTCTCTTAGAGGCCTAGTTTTTCATAAAATAAAACACTTGTTTTTCCTGTTTTAGTCATGTTTTGTTTTTGTGCTTTCCTAACAAATGGAAGTGAATTTGTAAAAACAAAGAGAGGTTTTCATAAAGGAAATATTGAAAAAGAAAAAACTCTCTCATTTTTTTCACACGAGTTACTTTCTTGTAGTTACAGGTGTCACTTTGATACCTATTTTTCACAAGTTCGTCAAGCCAGAATTGTTGCGCTTTTGGGAAATCACTTTTGGAACTAATTTTGCAGAGGTAAAATTGTTGTTTTGCATGGTTTAAAGGATAAAGGGTGTAAGTATTCCTCGCATGTCATCAGAAACATCCAAAAACTCCAAAAAAACACTCCAGTTCAAACTTAGATAGCATGAAACACTATGTCATCATTTACGCCATGATAATGTTGTCCTACAAGCCAAGACAAATTCTCTACAGTGTTTGGTTGATGATATGACTACCACCAATAAGAGTCTCTAGATGAAATTGAAACATCACAAAAGGCCTAAGTCAAAATCCCCTGGGCAAGAGGGAGAAGCTTCTAAAGCTAATCCACCCCCTCCTTCACAAGTTTAGTCATGAAGGGAAATTTCTTTTTGTTTGCAGCGGGACCTGCAAAATATTAGGTGTGGGGGTAATGTTGGGCCCGAGATATGATTAGTTTTATGATGTTTATTACATACTTTTTCCGAATGTATATATGCATTTTTATGATTCGAAGAAGTTTTTGAAGGGATTTTGTGCCAAAATGCTATGATCTACACTAGGTATGCATAATTTGTGTTTTATGATGATCTTGATTATAAATCAGTATGTTTTTATGTTTCCAGGGATCTAATTTGCATTTTTTGGTGTCACGGAGAAAAATCACAGCATGTTTTTCCTTCCGGCACTCATTCCGGTACTCCATCCGGTACTCAATCCAGTACTCGGTCCGGCACTTCGTCCTGCACAAAAACGATGGGAGATTTGGCAGTTATGGTATTGGCAGCCAGTGGTGGGTGAATCAGGAACATGGGTTTTGCTTGTGCTTGCCCCCTACAACTACCAAAATCTTGACAACTCAGTTTGGGTTGTTAAGTTGGGCGATTATTGGCTCGCTCCATTTTGGCAGTTAGGGCACCATTAATGTAATTTACTATTTTTAGAAGAGGTTCGACCCTCCAGTGATCGACCTCTTGGTTTGTAAAGCTTATAAATACCACTGTGGTGGTCATACAATAGTTAAGCAGCTAAAGAAGTAGTGTGTTAGAGGCAAATACGTTTTTCCTCTGTTTTGCCATTTTCATTTGCCAGAATTATATAAGGCTGTGTTTTTGAGTTTTAATGGTGAAATCATTTTGCTGAGTTCGTGGTGTGCATTTGAGAAGTGACCACGACTTGTTGGGGGGGCCACCAACAGTCTGGTAATTGTTCTATGTGTTATTTATGAATTTCATAGCTTAGATGTCTTTTATTTTATTTCTTGTATATGAAATTGCTATTTTGTTTCTTTGTCATATAATTTGTTGTTATAGTTTAACTGTGTGAGTTCTCTTTTACAAGTTAATATGAAGGCTTTTGTTAATATTCAGTAACTTTGTAGTTAGTAGGAACAAGTTTGCAAGCTTAGACACTAACCCCGTGTGTGATTAGATGATAGATTAGATTTTCTTTATGCTGAAATAGAGTTTAAAATCAAGTTTAAAATAGAGTTTTAGAAAAAAAAATTAATTCATGCTTTCTTTGTCAGAGCTTCGGTGGATGGATAGTGTTAGTTCTAGTTTTCATTTTTAGATTGCTTATTCAATTACTATTCATTTTTTGCTTATCTAGTTGTTAATTAATTTGCTCATTCGTTTACTTGTCATATGCTAGAATAATGTTTAATTTATGTTTATGAGTATTTCTTCTTTTTGCAATTTGAATTATTAAATAGAACTAGTTTAGCTTACTTGCAATTACATTCTTAGATTTAGGTTKCAATTTCAATTTGTAGTTAATGATTGAATTTAGTATAGTATGAATTTCCTTACRTAGTATAGAGTGCAATTGAATTTCATAGCATAACCTCTTTATAATTGTTGATGATTAATGCATGAGTAGTAGTCACATGGATATGCAGGATAGTTGATGTTRTTTTCATAATGGCTAAGTTCTCAYTGGATTACCTAATTCACACTTTTCACTTTGCTATTGAAGTCAATATCGAGTTTATCCCTCTTGAATTATCATTCATTGTCAAGTACCATCGCGATATCATAAGACACCGGAGACATAACCATCAACACTATATTTGAGTTTTCATAGATTAGAAGATAGTTTTCTTGCTTTCATAGCTTAGGAGATAGTTTTATTGCTCTTGTAGGATAGATAGTCTTCTTKCTTTGGTAGATTGACGGATAGTTTTCTTATCATAGGTTAAAGATTACTTGTTACTTGCTTTTATTATCATAATGCTTTCAATTTAGTAGATTTCCTTTTGTAAATTAGACATAGTTGTGAAATTTAAATTAAGAATAGAGTTCACTTGTCTCTTAGATTAGTTAGTTTCTTATTGAGTAGTCTTAATTAGTTTACTTGTTGTAGAAGTTATCCTAGGTTAGTTCGTTGTTTACTTGCTTTAATAGAATAGTTGTTTGCTTGTTTATTTACTCGCTTTCACAGGATAGTTGCTTACTGAATTTAAGTAGGCTAGTTGAAGTAGTATGTTGTTGTTATTTGATTATTAGATGAATAGTTTACTTTTGCTTATTGTTATTATTGAACTAGTTTTCTTTAAGTAGGGTTTTCATTTGCTTTCCTAGAACTATCCATCGATCCTTTGTTCAAAGGTTACTTAGGGTACATAGTTTGAATTCCTTAGTAGGGTTTGATCATTAGATAGATTTGCTTGAATAGATTATCCCTTATATAGCCACTTCCTTATTTAGACTATACTACTACCAATCCTTCTACCTTGGCATATATTTTGCTACAACTCTAAGTTTACTTACCCCGGGTTGACAATTTAATTGAGGGATTTTAGTGTTTTTTTAGTGCATATAGAACACCCATCAGGTATCGTCGAGGATATTCATTTTGGGGGAAATATCGAGGGATCTTTCATATTGCAACCCATTTTCCCAGAAAACATCGTTTAGGGCCTCAAAACGGATTCGGAAGTGAAAAACGGCTAAAAATAGTAAATTACCAAAATTGTCAGAAAATTGTTTTGGGCCAGTTGGAAAAGGTGGGTGGCCACCAATATCCACCTGGATCATTGGGGAAACCTGAGTCCCAAGCGAACCGCACGCAAGGTCTCCTGCCGAAGAATTACTAATGCGTGTTATTCGGTTGGAACCGGTCGAAGGTAAAAGTTGAGAAAGCTGGAGAAGAACGAGGAGGACAGATGTCAGAGGCACAGATATTCGAGAGATGTCTCAGTAGCTGAAGCAAGCACAGCTCGCTATCGTCGAGCTTTACCATGAAAATAGGGAACTAAGACGACAGTTAGTAGTGAAGACCCTTAATATTTCATCATCACAGGGCCGCGAGGGAAATGTGACGTGGCTCAAGAGATAGCTCAAAGATTCACAAGATACAATCGTACAGCTGCGCGAAACACAAAGGATTTTGGAATAAAGGAATGCAAAGCGGTCGGGGAGAAAGTTCGCACAGCTCTTTTCAGTGCGCAGAAGAAACATGATTAACTGAGTTCATTATTGTATTCTCAAACGTGGCATGGATCTTGATAGTTTTGAAGAAGCATCACCCTTGGATGGTTTTGTTTTTTTTGGTAACGACTATGACAGTCAGTAGTCACTCACCACACATGCATCCCAGCAAACAAGCACGCGGCAGAAATCAAGGCCGTTACAGTGGACAGTGGGAGTCTAACAGATATACCCTATCAGAGGAAGACATCGACACATCACTCTCCCCATGGCGAGATCTTGTTGATAATCGAACCCCCATGGAAAAGGCAAGCCATTATGATGCGATCAAATACAATTGGTTTCTATTTATGGGAAGGCATCATACGAAAAGTCATTCTAACAAAGAACAATCAGTTTTCCTAAATTCTATGGATAGTAGTTAGAGAATAGGGTAGCCCAAGCGGTGGCCTTGCCTATATATTTTATCTTTTCAATGTAAGCCAGATCGGTTGGAAAACTAGTGTAGACAGTGACTATTGAATGTAGCTTGAGCTCGATTGAAATTTAATGAAAAATTCTTGAAGCTTTGATGAAAAGATTCTAATTGTAGCGGTTGGATGTATTGTTTCCTTTATTTGTGTATGTACTTCCTGTATTCTTTATTCATATCTATTTATGTCTAAATCGAAACGTAATTTCGAACCTAGGATTCATTGTGTAGCGCCTTGGGATTCATGCCATTCAGAAAAATTGTCTTTCCTCTAAGTCAACTCTGAATTCATCCTCAACGGCACTTCGAGTTGCTTCATGTGTTTTTTCCCCTCACCACACAACAATTTTAAACTGAAATTTGTTGCTTACTTAGCCTTTATCCTCTCATGTTCAGTCATAGAGTCATTTGTTTCCATATTTCTCTTAAATCAACTCCATATACCAAGGTCTTACTCTCTTTCACAAATAGAACCAGAACTT
Organism: Picea engelmannii; assembly: GCA_009831015.1. Classification (NCBI taxonomy): domain Eukaryota; kingdom Viridiplantae; phylum Streptophyta; class Pinopsida; order Pinales; family Pinaceae; genus Picea; species Picea engelmannii. The sequence continues at coordinate 629,151 of ML780698.1, read as the reverse complement.
ATTATTCAAAGGTGTTAAATCTAGCCGACAACTTAAATCCATATCCTGTACCGAGACAACATCTCCCAAGAAAGCCCTCTCCAGGTCTGAAAAGCTAGTTTCGGGTCTCAAAGTTGGTTTGTAGGTTGCTTATGTCATTTGTTTCTCAGTTGAACGAAGTTAATAGAGAGATAACACAATTGACATCCTTTCCTGAAACATCTCTTCAATTGTAAGGTTGAAATATCTCTTATAGAAATGGGTCTTGGAATTCCTTTCACAATGCTATTTTTCCTTCCTCGTCAAGGCATGTAAATGTATTTTTATGGAAGTCTAGGACAACATGATGTTTTTCCATCTAATCCATTAGAATTATAATATCATAATATTCTAATGGGATGAATTCCTATAAAAAATTGTACCTACTCCATTCATATTTATTGGGAAACTTCTAATAGAATCATTGATCCTTCTTTTGGTTTCAGTGGCTAGCTGAACCAAACTTGATTTTTCAAGCTTAATTTTCTCCAAATTTAATCTATCCACTATTTTAGGATCAATGTAAGAATGGCTTGTTCCTGAATCAATTAATATAGAAACAATATTATTAATGATCTTACATTCCACCTCGATCATATGATCTTACATTCCACCTCGATCATATTGAATTGGTATTATGCTTGTCGATCTTCTAGGGATGTTTATATTCTTCCCATATCTTCTACTGTTGTATCTTATTGGATGTTGTGCATGGAATTCACTTTATCTTATCTGTTAGGGAAATCCTTGTATAGGCGATCTTCTTCGCATCCCCAACATTGGATTGGTGGTATTCCTCTTTTTTCCAAGTATTCTTCTCTCTTAGATTCATCTTTAGCTAACTAATCTTGTTGATTTTTTTTGGGGATATTTTTGTTGAAAGGACTTTGGGATCCCTTCTTTCTCTTATCAGACTTCTCTTTCTTCTTATTCTTCCAAGATTTTTGCAAAGACTCTATGTTATCACCAAACAATTACTTAGACAAATATAGACAATGGATGAAAAACCCAACACAAAATACTACCAATAATTATGGAAGGATCACATTCAAATTTGAAAGATACTTACAAAACTATGCAAAAAGATCTTGAATTTCCATGCACATTCAGCAAAGACAGTGCATGCACATCTGCGTGGGCTAACACAACACACAACGCAAACAGTGTGTGGTCCACACGACTGACAATCAGGAAACTTGTGCAGATGCAAAAATTATGTGTTGATGAGTTTGGTTGGTCCTCACCCACTTTTGGGATGAAGGGGATTTCCCCCATACCCAAAATCACTGATCCGAAAATATCTTTTAAAGACTATGGTTGAGTTTTAAAACATGAATTCATTAACCATTTAAGAATTTGATGAAAGAGGAAGAATTAATGATGAAACATGGCAGCCATAATAAGATATACAGATATGTAAATAAGCACAAAGAAACAACAAACCATAACAACAAAGTTTTTAACAGAGTTCGGCAATCTCGCCTTCATCTCCAGGCCTTTGTCTCAGTGGGTGAGGCTTTCTTATTTCTATTCAAAGATTTAAAAGTAAATAATAAAAGTTCCAAATGGATTACAAAATGATATGGTTGTGTTTTGCTAGATCTCAAGAACCCAACACAACTAACGGCACTGAAAACGGATGAACGAATCTCCCAGAAATGGCCCACAAAGTTGCTCTCCTAAATGGCGTAACTACATAAAAATGGTTTTGGCTTTACAATTCTTCATCATTTCCCTATTCTGAACCTCTCTAAGGCTGCCAAGAACCTCTATTTTATATAGGCTTGAATTTGGCAACAAACCTCCCAAATTCTCCCCAAGATCTGGCCTAAAAAAGGGCTCCAGATCCTCCAAAAATGGCCAAAATCTCTCAAAACTAGTTGAAAAATCAAACAAAATATTTAACATATAGTCAAAAACCAATAAAATTGGAAAATATTGGGCCCAGCCCCCAAAATTTGGGCCCCTGGTCATGTGCGTGCCCTCCATGTGGCCAATCTCTAGGTTGGCATGCTGGGCCCCTCCGATCCCTGGCTCTTGGTCATATGCACCAGGCCCTTATGTCCATGCGACATAATGGTTAGACCCCTGGTCATTTAGCCCCTGGTTATGCACCATGGTCGGCGGGCTAGCCTAGTCAACCGGTGCTAACCCCACAAATCTACGCCAATAGTATAAGGGAGTGGTCATGTGGTAGTTACATGTGACCGCGACGGGGCATAGATCATGGACTAAACGAAATGGGTCTTAGGTCGTATGGATAATGCTGAACCGGGGGTTGGGGGTAGGCCCCAACCCTTTTCTCCACCTGAAATACAACAAAGGTAAGTTTAAATATAATATTGTGACCATAGTGGTTAAGTCACAACGTGGGTGGGCTGGTAGGCTGACCCTGCCAAAGCTATTCCACCCAAACCGAAGGTCACGGGTTTGACTCCTGTGGAGTCCATAACAATTTTTTTCCATAACCAAAAAACCAATGAAGGGGTGCCACATGGCACCATTACATTTTCCCACCAATATGCCACGTGTACAAATGTGATTCAACCATGTCTGCCACACCTTCCTAGTCAATGTACCTGCCATGTCATTATATGGCCATACAGACTGTACGGTCAGCTGTCACGTCAACACTGTACGGACTGTACAGTCAACACATTTTTTCTTGTTTGGAAAAATGAACAGAACACGATATATTTTTCATATGGTGTCCATTTGAGCCCGTTCAAGTTGTGTTGGGTTTGTAATGACGAGGCCTACGTACACATCCATTTTGAAGTGATTATGATCACTTCGATTTTTAAGCCTTCCTGGACCCATTTTGGTTCCTGGATCCATTCTGGATCATGCATCCCCACTAAGACCTTTTGGTCCTCCAAAAGGATACTAACCAGTCATCAAGTGTGGGATAGGCCACCCCACTTGTTCTCTGTCTTTAAACTTTGTCATGTGCACCTGTCTCATCAAGATCAATTGTAAAACAACCATGATAACTAGCATCATATTGTTAGCCACTTGTACTCTGTCACATCTTACTGAAGCCAATATCATCCATATTGACAACATTACTAATGATAACATCAGAAATATGACTGCAAATAGATAATATGTTTGTAATACTTGCACAACATTAGCTTATCTTGAAGCAAAGTATGATTGAACTTCCATTCTACAATCATCTCATGTTCTTGCTTAAGATCTATTACTTGATTTGGCACAATTATAGGTGTGTTTCTTGCATGAGCTACCTTTCTTAATTATTCCATTGTTTGAAGAGATTGATTTTCTTTTAAGTGATGAGCATGTACAAAATATTCCTTGCCTGCTTTGGTTAAGTGATAATGATTATGTTCCCTGTAGAAGATTTCTTTGCGATCATACAAATAAGGACTGCCTAAGACCATTCCAGATTCATTGAGTGGCACCACATCACACGTTACCTCATCCACAAACTTAGATGAAATTTCAAAATTTAATGTGCATTTCTTTGTTATGTGCAATTTATGATTGTTTCTTATCCATTTAATTGAGTAAGGTTTATGATGCATCTAATTGTTTAATCCCAATTGTTTAACCACTTCCTTTGAAATCAACTTAGATTGAGATACACTATCTATCAATGTGTCGAACTTAGTGTTCCTCATTATGACCCTTAAGTGAAACAATTTACTTCTAGAATCAAATCCATCACCCATTTTACTTGTCAAACCAACCGCTGAGATTTTATATTCATCACTTGAATCTGATCCCAAGTCTGTTGGTCGTGTTGTTGCTGCAACGGTTTGCCTCCCTTTCCTCTCTTTGAACCACTTCGGTCTCTTCTCGGGATGCAATTTCCAGCAATGGTCATCATCATGCCTTTCTTTCTCGCAATTCTTTCAAGAGAGCTTCTCTTCCTTTCTTGCCATTGAATTTTCCTTCTTTCCATTTCACTTCCTTTTGTCCTCTCTTCTTGAAGATGATTCCCCTGATACACCAACTCATGTTTTCCCTGCCTCAATGTATGTTGCTTGAACAAAAACCTCATCAACATTAGTAGGTCCAAACATAAATACAGTGTTACGAATATGTGCAGGTAAACCTCCTATATAATTCATAAGAGTTTCTTGGGTATGTAATGGAATGTCTAACATCAATGCCATCTTATGAAATTCATCTGTGTATTCTTGCATTGTTTGTCCCCTTATTAGTTTAAGACCTTGTCATTCAATTAAAGCCTTCTCTTTATAACCCAAAGGATAAAATTGATTTCTAAGTGAAGAAACAAAAACTTTCCATGATGGAAATACATTACCCACTTGTTGCATGCCATTTTGCAACTTGCTTTGCGACCATATGAGTGTTGTGCCTACAAGTCGAAGAAATTCCAATTTGATTCGAGTTGCCTCGTCCTTGATTTTTTGCACACTGCAATAAACCTCCATCTGTCTGACCTAGTTATCAAGCCTCTCTGCATTAACTTCACCATCATACATGTGTAATTCAAATTTCACATCAAACTTAAGTAAAGGCATATCTTGTTTATGTTTGTGGACATGTTTTCTTGCGGTGGACTTAGAACTTGTACTTGAAGAAGAAGAAGTTGATGGAGAAGAAGGAGGTGAAGGAGTATTTTTTGGAGGATCCTCTCCTTCTTCACTTTTGACCTTTGAATATTCCTCTAGAATCAGTCTCTTTCGCTCCAAGTAATCATCATATAGAACCTTCACCATCTCTGACATGGTGAAGAAAGTCTTTCGAAACCCTTTCTCCTCATGATAAATTCCCTCTTCTGATTCCATCTTCTCACTTTGATAAGTTCTGTTTCTCGATCCAATCTCTTGATTCTCTTTAACAAGATCGCCTTCACCACAATTCATATTTTCCCTGGTAATCATGAAAACTCAAAAACCAACTCTCAATTAGCTCTGATACCACTTGATCTGAAAAGATCTTTTACAGACTATGGTTGAGTTTTAAAACATGAGTTCATTAACCATTTAAGAAATTGATGAAAGAGGAAGAATTAATGATGAAACATGGCAGCCATAATAAGATATATAGATCTGTAAATAAGCACAAAGAAACAACAAACCATAACAATAAAGTTGTTAACGGATTTCATCAATCTTGCCTATGTCTTCGGGCCTTTGTCTCAGTGGGTGAGGATTTCTTATTTCTCTTAAAAGATTCAAAAGTACATAATAAAAGTTCCAAATGGATTACAAAATGATATGGCTATGTTCTTCTATATCTCAAGAACCCAACACAACTGACGGCACTGAAAACGGATGGACGAAGCTCCTAGAAATGTCCTGCAAAGTTTCTCTCCTCAATGACTTCCCTGCACAAAAACGGATTTGGATTTACAATTATTCAGAATTCCCCTATTATGAACCTCTCTAAGGCTTCTAAGAACCTCTAGTTTATATAGGCTTGAAGTTGGCAACAAACCTCCCAACTTCTCCCCAAGATCTGGCCTCAAAAAGGGCTCCAAATCCTCCAAAAATGGCCAAAATCTCTCAAAATTGGTTGAAACATCAAATAAAATATTTAACATATAGTTAAAACCCCATAAAATTGGCAAATATTGGGCGCAACCTCCGAAATCTAGGCCCCTGGTCATGTGTGTTCCCTCCATGTGGCCAAGCGCTAAGCTAGCGCGTTGGCCCCCTCCGGTCCCTATCTCTTGTTTGTATGCACCAGGCCATATGGTCATGCCCTTATGCCTCCACGCGCCATAATGGTTAGACCCTCAGTCGTTTAGCCCTTGGTTACGCGCCCTGGTCTGTGGGCTATCCCAACCGATCGATGCTAACCTCATAAATCTATGCCAATCATATAAGGGAATGGTCATGTGGTAGTTACATGTGACTGCGTCGAGACATAGATCACGGAATGAACAAAACAGATCGCACCAAAAATGAACAAAATGGGTCTTAGTTTGCATGGATAACGCTGAACCGAGGGTTGGGGCTAGGCCCCATCCATTTTCTCCACCCAAAATACAACAAAGGTAAGTTTAAATATAATATTGTGGCCATAGTGGTTAATTCACAACATGGGCAGGTTGGTAGCCCGACCTTGCCAAAGCTCTTCCTCCTGAATCGGACGTCATGGCTTCGACTCCCATGGAGTCCATAACATTTTGTTTCCATAACCAACAAACCAATGAAAGGGTTCCAGGTGGCAACCTATGACTGGGCCACGTGGCACCATTACATTTTCCCACCAATATGCCACGTGTCCAAATGTGATTCAACCACGTCTTCCACACCTTCCCAGTCACCGCACCTCCCATGTCATTGTATGGTTGTATGGACTATACGGTCAGTTGCCACATCAACACAATACAGACTATACGGACTGTACAGTCAGCACAATTTTGCATGTTTGGAAAAATGAATAGAACATAATATCTTTCGCATACGGTGTTTGTTTGAGCCTGTTCAAGTTGTGTTGGGTTTGTAACGATGAGGCCTACGCACATGTCCATTTTGACGTGATTCTTATCACTTTTATTTTTAGTCCTTCTTGGACCCATTTTGGTTCCTAGATCCATTATGGATCAATCACCCCCAAATTTCTCCTTGGGATCACTGAAAGGGATGGGAGGTACCTCCAAAGGCCTCCCATTCACACTTGTAAGTAGTTGAAAAATATCTTGCCATCCTCCTATAGATAGAGGATCATTGAATGAAAAAAACAAGAATAATCCATAGTATTGTTATGTTGTTCATAATTATCTTGGAGAAAGCCAACTTTCCCTTGAGCCATTAGTTTTGAGCTAGTGTAGAATTGAGCAATATCCACACCTCTTGTCAATCTAAGATTTGGGTATTTTTTACCATTGTAGAGTCATCATTGGAGAGTGATAGCTCTATTTTTTTTGAGGGATCAAAGTACCCTCCCTTAGGAGGAATAGGGCATTCATTGTCCCGTATTTCTCCTCTTGGTGCACTCAATTTGAAGACTAAGTTCTATTGGGTAACCATTTCATGTGTTCAATTTCATGCATCGCTCGTTTATGTTAGTTTAGTTTGTTTCTTATTTTTAGTTGTTATTTGCTTGCTTTATATCTTGTTTTATAATTTGTAGGTCCACTAAATTGCTAACCATCTTTTTGTTATGCCTTGTTATCATACCAGGGTAGTTAAGGGACTCTCTTTTGCTCACTCTTGTGAAAAAAATCCCCAAACAATTTGGCGACCATACTAGGGAAAGGAATCCAAAATTTMTCCTCAAGTAGGCTATTAGAGTTGTTATTCTCAATTTCTAATGTTTGAAGGGTCCAAAACAGGCCTAGCCTACCCTTCTGACACTTCAATTTAGCCATGTGTTGGTTGAATTCATTTTAAAATTGGCAGCCTGTTATTTCTCTRCATGTGCGTGAGTTCGAGAAAAATAGACGTGTTGATCACGTTGAACCGCACGACTTTTTTWGAACTGTGCGACTATCAAGTCCAAAACCGCGTGGATCCACGCGATTGTGCAAAAAAAATATTATTATTATTATTATTATTTTYAGTATCTTAGATTTATATTTCTTTCACTTTKTAAAGAAGAAACAATTATGCTTTAGAGTTCTTTTTTGCATTAGTAATTAGATAACCTAGGCACTTAAAAGGATGAAAAGAACCATAATCAATTTCCCTTTTTGTTGCCACATGGATGGCGTATCATGATCATTTGAATTATTAAAGTTCAGTTTCTTTGTTTTTACAATCACCACATTAAAGCAAGACTAGGAGATTATTTTCCAATCTTGGAGTATGCTCTTTCCTCGCACCTTTGTGTGATATTGGAAATCAGAAAAAGGGATTTCTTAAGAAACCTCCATCTCCCTTTATAAAAATCTCTAGGAGAGGCCAATACCTCTTAATTTGTTTTTTGAAACTTAATCTTAAAGAATTGTGAGGGCCCACATGTGCACAATCTTAAGATAGTTTCAAATTTCTAGAGTAACTCACTTAGGAAGTTTAAATCATTATAAGGGCCCATACATTCCCACATGTTCACAATCTAGTAATAATTTCAAAGATTTCTTAGATTAGAAAACATCCTATGGAGATTAAAGTTCATCCGTAAGGACCCACATGTCCACCATGCTAGTTACTTATGGATTTTTCAATTTCATCAAGGATTGTTTGTGAAACATAATACGTTAGAGGTAAGAAACCATTGTAAAGGACAAAGCGATGTCCACATGCCAAACTTTTCTCACTTAACTTATTAAAAATCCATCACTCTCTATCAATTTTTTCACACATCATCACATATTCAAGAGGTGTTTGTCAGATACTTGAAATCGTAGTATGCTCTTCTCCTCGCGCACATAATCAATCTGGGATAATCATAAGGGATTCACCTATTTGAAAAAATAGTTTTCTCACACCACTCTTAATAAACTAAGTTGGTCCATGACCCCAACTTCACAACCCACTTTCAAATTATAAAAGAAACCATAATCAACACATTTTCTAACCTCCATAGGAGGAACGCGAAAAGAAAAGTGTAGTCTAAGTTACGAATTTGGGGATAGGTATCCAAATAAATCCCCATTATCCTTTTCTCATTAAAACTTATAAAGTTGTGAAATAGGGTACCAAAATCTCCAAATCAAAAATTCTTACACCATAAGGAAGGGAGACACCCATGAAGGGTCGAAGTCTGAGGTCCAATTTTTTTGTGTGTGTCTCATCCATCCTATGATCAATTTTTTAGGATGAAAATACAAATGGTGTGCTTGATTGAGGTACTTAGTGGCCAATTCTAGGTTGTGTCTACCTGGGTGGTGTTTTTGGGCTGCAATCGCACCTTAATCAAATTTTGAATAGTTGTTGGGAAATATTTCCAGTCCTTTCAGGATAAAAACCCTTCACCCCTCATTATAACTAATTATTCATACCTTCACTGGATACTCTTTCGATGGATTCATTCCCCAATGTTGAGTGCATTTGGAAGGCCCAATACTTTTTGAGAGGAAGGATGGTGGGTCTATTAGGAAACGTGCATTTTATTTTATTCCCCCACATGGATAAAACCCCAAACTATATTAGATTGTTACTTTTTTATGTATGATTACCATTGATTGATTGCATATAGATTTCAAAACATTGTTGAGATAGTCCAAATTTACCAAAGTACTTGTCCATTTATTCTTCGCATTACCACTTGCACACATATACATATAGTCTAGAACCATACAGGAACCACAACATCCCCATCATTCTAAACATCTGAAAACCTCCCCCCAATCTGGGGAGGTGTTCCCAATATGGTTGAAACATCAGTACAACTAGCACACACAACAGTTAGTGCCATTGTTTTAGGATTATCTTTGTTTGGGTCCACCTCACTAGGCACCACTATCCAAAACAATCGACCCATCTAATATCCCTTCCTCCTCAGGAATTGTCTCTCCAACCATCAACCACCATGGAAGGACCAAAAAACATACCATATATAACCCCATTCTCTTCTTCCCATTTAGGAAAAACTTGGGCTCCCTCTCCTAGTTTTATTGGCCATCTACCACAAACAAGAAGTAAGAAGAGAAACACCTACTATCAGCACCCATGGCATGGGGGAAAGGCTCGTACAGATGGGGGAAATAAAGTGCCCACTAGAAATATAATCAAACCAATCATAGATATACAACCCATGCATGGACTAATCACACTTGCCCATTTTGTGAGATCTATGGTCACTCAGCCCATCAGTTCCCTAAACTCACTCCAGAGCTAGTCCAAGCAATTCATTTGGAGCACACACAACACCATAAAATTTAGTCTTTCTCCTTACACTAATTCAATGTGCCCCCTCCCCCAGCATGCACCATTATTCCATCAGGTGAGGTTCCATACACCTCGACATCATTTGTTACCCCTCACATGGGTAACCACCCCCCCCCACTCAAACCCAATCTACCTCATGACTGGGGCACAATCATATAGACTTGGGGGAACCCCTTCCACCTCTAGTACCACAATGTCTACTAGAACTTATCCTTGTAAGGAAAATGGAAGTGTATACCAACACCCATCATGTACCATCACCCTTGATTGGGATCAACTTATCCAAGCACGATTTCCATGTTCTACCCCGTTTCAAATACGGGTCATCGTTAACACCTTTACAGTTTATTGGTGTATTATAGAAGACGGGGAATCCTCATGCATTATGTCCTCATCATCTTGGAAACAACTAGGCTCCCCTACTTTTATCCCATTGATGACTAAGTTAAGAGCCTTTGATGGTAGACTATGTTACCCCTTAGGGATCTTACCTAATCTCCCCACTGAGTTAGGTGGTAAGATGGTTTTGGTCAATGTAGTTTTCATGGATGGTTCGGTAGATTAAAATATTCTCCTTAGTCATGATTTCATCTATGTCATGAGTGTTGTGGTGTCTTCCCTCTTTCGAGTCATGATATTCCCACATGAGGGACACATCATCACCATCGATCATCTCTCCTACGTTGATCCCCCCCCTCAACATTCTCATAATAGAATCTCACATCATGTTGCTCACATTGAGTTCATGCACTATGTGCCCACTGCCACTAGTCATGCAACATCCACTCCACCCAAAAATGAATGCATGCCTCTAGAACCACCTCTTCACCACTTCGGATGGGAGGATGTACATATCCATTCATCCTTGGGGGAATCCATGCATGTTTCTTCACCCAAATCCCAAAGAAACCATGAAATACCATCTACATTATTCCCAGAAGATGATGAATTTTTTGAGGCCACTACTTCTTCCAATGATTCTAGTGATAACCTACTTCTAGGTTCTCCTATCCACTATTGGTAGGGTCCTAACAATTCAATGGGTACACCCTCTAATATTATCTCCCTTGATAAGGTCATTACTCCCTCTCAAATAAGATCATCTCTTGTCATTGATAGGGATATCAAGGACTCCAGTTCCATGATGACCAATCATGCCCATATAAGATATGTTTCCATGCAGTTTAAAGTCCCAAACCCCCCAATAGATATTACAAAAAATAATGGATCCGATACACTGTTTCAGATCCTCTTTTGTGGATGTTCAACTTTAAATTTCCTATTATTTTACCTTTGGCCTGTAATCTTGGGTATTTGGGAAAAACCCTTCCCCAAGTCTTCATATCATAATATAGGGGGCAGTACCACTTCCCACCTTGGTCCCATAAGACCTATCTCTAGACACAACACCAAACCACAATATACCCTTCATGGGAACCATTGTATCACCACCTTGTGTCCAGTTCCCCCATACATCATGTGATTACAAGACACATGGCCTAATCGAAATGATCCACCAATATAGTTTCATTACTTCTTATGGCAAGGCCCCCTTAGCCTTGTTCATTTTCAGTTCCCCTGTAGGGAAATGTGGCCTCTCTTAGGGAATGCCTTTTTTTAGGAACCCATGATTCCTCGGCCTCCTTCAGGGAACACCTTTCTAAGGAATTCATTGTTCTATGGCCTCCCTTAGGGAGTGCCCTTTTCGAGAACCCATGGTTCCCTGGCCTCCTTTAGGGCATGCATTTTCCAATAACTCATTGTTCCATGGCCTCCTTCAAGGAGTGCCTTTTTTACAAACCCATCATTCCTTGGCCTCCAATAGTTAGGGCCTTCTTCCGGAACCCATGGTTCTCTGGCCTCCTTTAGGGAGTTCCTTTTCCAAGAACTCAATTTTCCATGACCTCCTTCAAGTAGTTCCTTTTTCATGAACTCATGGTTCCCTGGCCTCCCTTAGAGAGTGGATTTTTCTAGGAACTCATCATTTCCTACCCTCCTTTAGGGATTACCTCTTCTAGGAACTCATTTTTCCTTGGTCTCCTTCCAGGGACACCTAAAATTTTCATCAAGGGATCATGTTTCCCACCAAATTCAAAATCTCAGGTATGCTTTTCCACTCTCATTTATATCAAATAACTGTCATATGTTCTTTATAATCAGATATTTTTCACTTCAGGTATTTGATGTTTGTGTGTGCAGGTAATCGGTACAACAATATACAACCTATTTAGTATTTTCCACACTATATCCCCTTCAAGTATATGTTCAAAACTAGCATGCACTCACACCCTCTACACACACTTGCATCTCCAAGTTACACCCCTTGAAATTTATCCTTAGGATCCCCACACCCAACTTTGTGGTATCATCACCTCCATTACATTCAGGTACTCTCAACTGATAGCATTCTCACATCCATGAGTTATCCCACATATATTTACTCCTTGGCATATTGACACTCATGTTTTTCTATCCATTAGGATCGGGAGTCCTGGTAGTGTTATACCCCAAAGTAAGAACTTCATAATTATTCCTCATCATCATGCTAACCACCCCATTATGGACTCCCACATCATGTTCTTGGTTACATTAAATGCACCTATGCATTATCATTAACCCTACATATCATCCAACATCAATTTCCCATCTACAATTTTATCCTCCATCCATCTACCTGGTACAGAAACCCACCCATGGGGCCCCCACCCTTCATCAATTACATTCCCCTACTTGTGCTCCACGAGGCCAGGCCATTCTTCATTGGGGCACCCATTTATGTACATGTAATTTCAACCCAATTATTCTTTATTTATTTGGTAATTGTATAAAGCACATTTCAAATTTCAGTAGGTAGAATAGATTTTTTCCATCCCAATTGGTGGCATATTTTTCCTTGGCACACAAAAACCCATCTCGCTCTTGGTTGGGGAATTTCATTTTCATTACCATATTTGCAACGTTATCCCTATCATAGACCAAAATAATGACTTGCACTGACAACTTTGTCCTCAAAATATGTATTATGTCCCCTCATCCACTCCTTTACAGTTTTACACATTCAACACAGTTTACCTAAATATCAAGTCATCCCCCTAACACCAGATCATGTTTTATGGTTGTTTCCATCCTCCTGTTTTCCCAAACCAAGAGTATTTCTTGCATCCCCTCTAGTTTTAGCTTTGTCCATGTCACCATTACAGTTCCTCATACCATTTTGATCAACCGGATGTCAAGAATCCCTTCGCTTCTTATAGTCACATCACCTTCTGTGTCGATAGAAACAAGTTTCCAGGAAGGTGGCAGTATCTTAGCTCTCATTCCACTATCAATGAGTAGTCTCAGACGACACAGAAAGAGTTATCATTTCTCTATGATGTCGTTGATCCCCATAACATTTGACTCCAACAAATTTTCATGTCGCGGTGGGTCTTACTATGCGACCATTGTAGTTTTTAGTAGTAGTCGAAGACCTTTGAAATTGATAGGCCATCAATGCCTCTGAGTCATTCAACACTCGATTTTCAGATAGTTCATTCCCAAGAATAGTCATATGTCATTATTGACACCCCTGAGGGCATTGCAGATATCCATTTCATCAAAAATTTGCAGTTACACTCATATTTTTTTGGTTTCATGACACGAGCATGGGGCATGCCCACCTCGTTTGTACAAAGATTAAAATTTTTATTTCAGTTTTCGAAGAATTTTTTACACTACTATGAATCCCCTCTTCCTATTACGGGATGTTCCTACCATCCCTCTTCAACAACAGCTACAATTCTCCTATTTTAACATCAGTTTTAGTAGAAAGAAATATTTATGTATTTCGACTATACATATGCTCCTGACCTCAGACATCACGGGGAATATATTATCACTAAAAAATTGCTAAGAAAAATACAGACAATGGATGAAAAACCCAACACAACATACTACCAATAATTATGGAAGGATCACATTCAAATTTTAAAGATACCTACAAAACTATGCAAAAAAGATCATGATTTTTTGTGCACATTCAGCAAATATAATGCATGCACATCTGTGCGGGCTAACACAGCGTACAACGCACACAGTGTGTGATCCGCACGAATGAAAATCAGGAAACTTGTGTGGATGCGAAAATGATGCATTGATGAGTTTGTTCAGGCCTCACCCACTTTTGGGATTAAGGGGATCTCCCCCATACAAAAAATCACCCCCAAATTTTTCCTTGGGATCATTGAAAGGGATAGGAGGTACCTCCAAAGGCCTCCCATTCACACTTGGAACTAGTTGAAGAATATCTTTCCATCCTCCTATAAATAGAGGATCATTGTATGCAAAAAAGAAGAAGAATCCATAGCATTGTTATGTTGTTCATAATTCTCTTGGAGAAAGCCATCTTTCCCTTGAGCCATTAGTTTTGAGCTAGTGTAGCATTGAGAAATATCCACACCTCTTGTGAAGCTAAGTTTTGGGTATTTTTCACCATTGTAGACTCATCATTGGAGAGTGATAGCTCTAGTTTGTTTGAGGGACCAAAGGACCCTCCCTTAGGAGTAATAGAGGATTCATTGTCCCATATTTTTCCTCTTGGTGCACTCAATTCGAAGACTCGGTTCTATTGGGTAACCATCTCATGTGTTCAATTTCATGCATCACTTGTTTATGTTAGTTTAGTTTGTTTCTTATTTTTAGTTTCTATTTGCTTGCTTTATATCTTGTTTTCCAACTTGCAGTTCCACTAACTTTCTAACCATCCTTTTGTTATGTCTTGTTATCATACCAGGGTAGTTAAGGGACTCTCTTTTGCTCACTCTTGTGAAAAAAATACCCAAACAGTTTGGCGACCATAATGGGGAAAGGAATCCAAAATTCCTCCTCAAGTAGGCTATTAGAGTTGTTATTCTCACTTTATAATGTTTGCAGGGTCCAAAACCGGCCTATCCTACCCATCAGACACTTCAATTTAGCCATGTGTTGGTTGAATTCATTTTAAAATTGAGAGCCTGTCATTTCTCTGTGTGCACAAGTTCGGGAAAAATAAATGCGTTGATCACACTGAACCGCGCAGCATTTTTAGAATTGTGTGACTATTGGTTCCAAAACCCCATGGATCCGCACGACTGTGCAAAAAAAAATTATTAGTATTAGTATTAGTATTTTCTGTAGCTTAGATTTATATTTCTTGCACTTTGTAAAGAAGCAACAATTATTCTTTAGAGTTATTTTTTGCATTAGTAATTAGCTAACCTAGGAACTTAAAAGGATGAAAATAACCATAATCTCTTTCCCTTTTTGTTGCCACATGGATGGTGTATCATGAGCATTTGAATTCTTAAAGTTTAGTTTCTTTGTTTTTACAATTACCACATTAAAACGAGACTAGGAGATTATTTTTTCAATCTGGGAGTATGTTCTTTCCTCACACCTTTGTATGATATTGGAAATCAGAAAAAGGGATTTCTTAAGAAACCTCCATCTCCCTTTATAAAAATCTCTAGGAGAGGCCAATACCTCTTAGTTTGTTTTTTGAAACTTAATCTTAAAGAATTGTAAGAGCCCACATGTGCACAATCTTAACATAGTTTCAAATTTCTAGACTAACTCACTAAGGAAGTTTAAAGCATTATAAGGGCCCATACATTCCCACATGTTCACAATCTAGGAATAGTTTCAAGTATTTCTTAGATTAGAAAACATCATAGGGAGATTAATGTTCATCTGTAAGGACCCACATGTCCACCATGCTAGTTACTTAGGGATTTTTCAATTTCAACAAGGATTGTTTGTGAAACATAATAAGTTAGAGGTAAGAAACCATAGTAAAGGACCAAGCGATGTCCACATGCCAAAATTTGCTCACTTAACTTATTAAAAATCCATCACTCACTGTCACTTGTTGCACACATCATCACATATTCAAGAGGTGTTTTTCAGATACTTGAAATCGTAGTATGCTCTTATCCTTGCGCCCATAAGCGATCTGGGATAATCAGAAGGGATTAACTTGTTTGAAAAAAATGTTTGTTGGAGTTACTTCACACACACCTAGGATTTATTTTTCCTAAGGTTTTTCCTTGTTTATTAGTCATAATTAGTCATTATCTAGTCTCCTATATTTTAGGGGAGAATATTCCACCTAGAGAATATTATCTTTCAGTTGACACTTCAGTTTGACTAGTTGAGTTGAGTTTAGATGTTGCATTGGTTTTATCACCATGCAACATTGGGATCATCACCATGCTAATGCTCACTTGCATTGGGATCATCACCAGAATAGATCATTACCCTTGATTCCCTGATCTACTCCTCACTACTCTCTGTTCATTTAGTTAACTGAAGACTAGTTGACTAGTTAACTCAACTAGGTCGCAGTTCACTCCTGTAATTGCCTGAGAGACTAGACTAGGTGGCAGTTCACTCCCATAATTTTTGGTGTGTGTCTAGATAAATCTAGACCACCACTATGGCGCATTGTTTCTCCTCCAGTGCACACTCCTTGAGTTATACAGAGTATATCATGTGTAAATTATTCATTATTCATAACTGTTAATGAGAATTCTTTCATTCTTTTATCTCCTTCTTCTTCTTTCTCAAATTCTCTCTAGTGCAAATGTGTGTATTATTTTTTAGATAGATATATTCTATGAAATCTCAACACATTTACATGGTATCAGATTTGATGGACTGCTAATCAAAAGTTACACCAAATTGTTTTGCAGGTACAAAATATTGAAGAGAACCGAAAGATGGATTTCCAAAAAGAATTCATTCTTACACCTTACAATTATTTTGCATGGAAAGAGAAAATAGCCATACATATCTGAACTAGAGGGTTGTGCAGGTTAACCTTGAATACAGATACAGAACTGAAATCATCCATAGAAAAATCCAAGTACCTAAATCGTATGGATGAGGCACTCAGAACAATTTGCAGTGTTATTTCTCTTGATCTCTTTTTTCACATATCTTCCTGTAATAATCCCAATGAAGCTTGGACCACCTTGGAAGGGATATTTGGAAAACAAGATGAGATGAGGGGACACATGTTGGAGGTGCAACTACTCACATTGGATCCAAAAAACTTTGACAATATCCAAGATTTCTTTACAAAATTCAAGGATTTACTGTCGCAACTCAAATCTTGTGGGGTTGATAAATCGAAGGAGGAGAAACAAATGGTTCTAATCATTCTCTCCAATATTGGTTATGAATTCTCTATATTCGTATCCACGTTCCATTATGTCAGATTCTTCTCTGAAGCCACCTAGAAGATGTCTTCCCTTGAGGACTTTATCGAATCCCTGACACAAGCAAAAACCAAGCTCATCAACATGGGCACAATCAAAGGCCCAAGGGAGCATGCCCTCACTGTGAAAGATGGCAGCTACAAATATCAGAAGTCTAAAGACAAAGATAAACAGAAAGCTCATGCACATCCGAAGAAGGAAGGGTACACAAAACCCTTCACTGATTCCTCTGAATCCAAAGGGGAAAAAGGGAGAAATGCATGTATTGTCACAAAGGATTCCATCCATAATCTGCATGCATGAAAAATCAAATAGATATAATGTTTCAAATAATTCATCAAAACAACCTTGGATATCAAATCCCTGAGGGTGTCAAGAAGAAGAAGCTAGAAGATCTGAATTCCAAGAAAGGTAATTCTAGTCATGCCTTTATTTCCATCAACGCCTCTCCTGATGCTTGGATCATTGATTCAGGAGCATCAAATCACACGGATGCCTCAAAAGAATTATATTCTTATTTGGATGCATTCAAAGGTCCTCCCATTCTAATGGGGGACAACTCTTTTGTCGAAGTCACCGGCAAAGGAAGGATTGAACTCACCAATGGAAGCTTCAAGAATGTGTTGCATGTTCCCAAACTTTCCATCAACCTTCTCTCCATGTATCAGATGAGGAATTCTGACACTGGAAATAAATTCATATCCACACCAAATTCCGTGGACATCTACGACATGCAAACCAACTCCAGGGTTGCTACCAGTGAGGTAAATCATCAGTCTAGATTGGATACTTTTTCTGAATCCATTTAACCTGATTCTACTTTACTGCTTACTCATGCTGATGAAAGTAGTAGGATATGGAACGAAAGGTTTGGAAATTTGAATTTTAGATACATGCAAAAACTTAACAAGCAAATATTGGTTGATGGTCTACCAGACATCCATTTATCCAAGGGAGTATGTGAGGGATGTGTTCTCGGAAAACATCCTCAAGAGAAACTCGACAAAGGAAAGTATCAGCGAGCTTCCGCACCTATAGATCTGATCCACGGTGACCTTATGCATCCATTTCCACATACATACATCAGAAAAGAGAGGTTTGTTCTCATTTTTGTTGATGATTTCTCACGTTTTACATGGAGCTACTTTCTCAGGAAAAAATCCAAGGTATTTCAACACCTCAAAGATTTCAAAGCCCTGGTTGAGACACAGTCCGGAAAGAAGATCAAAGTCCTTTGAAATGATAATGGGGGAGAGTATGTGAATCATGAGATCCATAATATTTTCCATGAGGCAGGGATTCAATTGTAGCACACAGTTCCCTATACTCCACAACAAAACGGAGTTGTTGAGCAGAAAAATAGATCTCTAAAGGAGATGACATCTTGCATGTTGCATGCAAAGTCACTACCACATAGACCATGGGTCAAAGAAATTAATTGTGCAACATACATCTAAAAAAAATATCTCCCCATGGATATGTCAAGGATAAGACCCCCTATGAGGCTTAGATCTGCCTCAAACCGAAAGTGGCCCACTTTCACATTTTCGGTTCACGTGCATGGGCTCGGATTCCCTCTGAAAAGAGGAAGGCACTTGATCCACAGAGCACTTAGTGTATTTTTTTTTTTATACCTCGACAGTGTGAAGGGATATAGGATTATTGATCTTTCCTTGGACTAGCTCATCATTGAGCATAGTGTCCAATTCGAGCAAAGTGTCTCACATGTACCTCAACAGCCACATGCAGACACCTTCATTCTTCCACCTATCTGAGATGATGAGCATGCACATGTTGAATCTTCTTCAGACGAGAGTTTTGATTCATAGGACTCAGATGATTCAGATTCAGAGTCAGTACATTAAAATGTAGAGTCAGATCATCCATATGTTGTTGCAGAGCTAGAGCAGAGGCCCAAGTGGGCACATACTACTCTTCAGGATGCAAGAGATCTCGTTGGTGATCCAGCCAATACTAGGAGAACCCGATCTGATTTTGAGGAGACTCCTCTTGCACTCACTACCACTGAACCATTTCCCTCTAGGCATCTTTTCTTGGTTCATTCTTCATATCCACAGACTTATGGAGAGGTTGTTGGAAATCCCTTTTGGGAATCCGCCATGCAGGAGGAGTACAACTCCCTCCTCAAGAACTAGAATCGAGATCTGGTTCGCCTTCCTTCTGGGAGGAAACTTGTCAGATGCAGATGGGTCTATAAGACCAAGAGCGCAACAGATGGAAAGATTAGAAGATACAAAGCTAGGCTTGTTTCCAAAGGATTTCAATAGGTTCATGGTATTTACTATGATGAGACCTTCACTCCAGTAGCGAATATGGATTCCATATGATTGGCACTTGCCATTGCGGCAGCCAAAGGATGGGAATTCCATCAAATGGAAGTGAAGAATGCATTTCTTCACGGTGATATCTCTGAGGAGATATACATGGAGTAGCCCCAGGGATTTATGAAAAACTCATCTTTGGTCTGTCGACTGAAAAATCCCCTCTATGGCCTCAAGCAGGCTCCGAGGGCATGGTATGCCAAGATGGAATCCTACCTGTTGTCACAGAACTTTGTACATTGTAAATCAAACCCGAATGTCTACATGCTTAGGATGGTTGATTCGCTTCTAATTTTAGTTATGTATGTTGATGATTTGTTGATCACTAGTTGCTCGACTTCAGTGATTCTTGCAGTCAAGAGGATTATACATGACACATTTTTTATGACGGACATCGGTCTGCTACACTTATTCCTTGTACTCGAGATCAGTCAAGATGCATCAGGCATCAAACTGTCTCAAGCCAAGTATGCACGAGATCTACTTGAGATATTTCACATGACAGACTGCAAGTTTTCTCTGACTCCTTTCCAATCAAGATTCAAACTTGAGGATTGTGGGGAGACTCCACTAGTTGACAGCACATTTTACAGACAACTAGTTGGGAGCTTGTTGTATCTCACACACTCCAAACCAAACCTCTCATACGAAGTTGGCGCGTTGTCTAGGTTCATGCAGAAGCCACATGAGCTACATTGGAAGGTTGCAAAGCATATCCTTAGATACATATAGGGCACCATCACCTTTGGGATTCATTATGCAATAGACTCTACATTAGATCTCATCGGGTTTACTGATTCTGAATAGGCCAGTGATATCATTGATTGCAAGTCCACATCTGGTTACTCATTCAGTCTTGGTTCTAGGCCTATATGTTGGTCGAGAAAGAAGCAAGATAATATTTCTCTATCTTCAGTCAAGGTAGAGTACAGAGGGGTAGTTAACATAACCATTCAGGCTATGTGGCTACAACATTTTCTCACTGAGTTGGGAATTCAGTTTCATTGATCGATCGTCATCTGGTGTGACAACCAGAGCACTCTGAAGTTTTGCAGAGATCTAGTTCAGAGGCAACAGACGAAGCACATCGATATCCACATGCACTACATCTGGACTTAGGGACTTAGTACACAAGGGGATCATCGACCTACAGTTGTTTCCTTCAGTAGAACAGACAATAGACATCTTCACCAAGACCTTCACTGAGCAGAAGTTCCATTCTCTGTGAAGTCGTCTTGGAGTGAAGGACACGCTTTCCTAGCAACTTTAGTTCTTATTTTTACATACATTGTACCTTGAGGGGGGGGGGTGTTCCCATGAGGTTTTCCCTCTTTCCTCACTTTATTTCAGTGTATATTTTTTATTTGGGTACCTAACATGGCCTCGTTGTCGGGACCCATTCTTTATTTTAACCATAGTGATGTTCAGGGGGGTGTTGGAGTTACTTCACACACACCTAGGATTTTTTTTTCCTAAGTTTTTTCCTTGTTTATTAGTCATAATTAGTCATTATCTAGACTCCTATATTTTAGGGGAGAATATTCCACCTGGAGAATATTCTCTTTCAATTGACACTTCAGTTTGACTAGTTGAGTTGAGTTTGGATGTTGCATTGGTTTTATCACCATGAAACATTGGGATCATCACCATGTTAATGTGCACTTTCCTTGGGATCATCACTATATTGGAACATTACCCTTGATTCCCTTATATACTCCTCACTACTCTATGTTTAGTCAGTTAACTGAAGACTAGTTGACTAGTTAACTTAGTTAGCTGGCAGTTCACTCCCATAACTACCTGAGAGACTAGATTAGGTGGAAGTTCACTCCTATAACTGTTGGTCTATGTCTAGATCACTCTAGACCACCACTATGGAACATTGGTTCTCCTCCAGTGCACACTCATTGAGTTATACAGAGTATATCATGTGTAAATTATTCATTATTCATAACGGTCAATGAAAATTCTTTCATTCTTTCCTCTCCTTCTTCTTCTTTCTCAAATTCTCTTTGCAAATGTGTGTATTATTGTTTAGCTAGATCTTTTCTATGCAGGTTCAAAGAATTTACAATATTTTTCTCACACCACTCTAAATAAATGAATTTGGTCCATGACCCCAACTTCACAGCCCACTTTCAAATTATAAAAGAAACCATAATCAACACATTTTCTAACCTCCACGGGAGGAACACAAAAAGAAAAGTGTAGTATAAGTTATGATTTTGGGGATAGGTATCCAAATAAATCCCCATTATCCTTTTCTCATTAAAACTTATAAATTTGTGAAATAGGGTACCAAAATCCTCCCAGTCAAGCATTCCTACACCATAAGGAAGGGAGACACCCATCAAGGGTCGAAGTCTGAGGTCCAATTGTTCTCAATGTGCCTCCTTGGGTCACCTAACCCTTGGAAACCATCCAGCCTGTGACTGATTTTTTAGGCCGAAAATACAAATGATGTTCTTGATCGAGGTACTTAGTGGCAAATTCTAGGTTGTATCTACCTAGGTGGTAGTTGTGGGTTGCAATCGCACCTTAATCATATTTTGAATGGTTGTTGGCAAATATTGTCAGTCCTTTCAGGATAAACACCCTTCACCCCTCATTATAATTGATTATTCATACCTTCACTAGCTCCTCTTCCAGTGGATTCATTCCCCAATGTTGAGTGGTTTTGGAAGGCCCAATACTTTTTGAGAGGAAGGACAGTAGGTCTATTAGGACACATGCATTTTATTTTATTCTCCCACGTGGATAAAACCCCAAACCATCTTAAATTGTTACTTGTTTATGTATGATTACCATTGATTGATTACATATAGCTTTCAAAACATTGTTGAGATAGTCCAAATTTACCAAAGCACTTTTTCATTTATTCTTCTCATTACCACTTGCACACATATACATATAGTCTAGAACTATACAGGAACCACAACATCCCCGTCGTTCTAGACATATGAAAACCTCCCCTCAATCTGGGGAGTTGTTCCCAATTTGGATGACACATCAGTACAACCAGCACACACAATAGTTAGGGCCATTGTTTTAGGATTAGATTTGTTTGGGTCCACTTCACTAGGCACCACTATCCAGAACAATCCACCCATCTAGTAGCCCTTCCTCCATAGGAATTGTCTCTCCAACCATCAACCATCATGAAAGGACCACAAAACATACCATATATAACACCATTATCTTATTCCCAGTTAGGACAAACTTGGGATCCATCAACTATTTTTATTGGCCATCTACCACATACAAGGAATAAGAAGAGAAACACATATTATTAGCGCCCATGGAATGGGGGAAATGCTCATACAGATGGGGGAAATCAAGTGCCCACTAGAACTACAATCAAACCAATAATATATGTACCAACCATGCATGGACTAATATCCCTTTCCCATTTTGTGAGATATATGGTCACTGAGCCCATCCGTGCCTTGAAACGCACTCCAGAGATAGTCCAAGCAATTCATTTGGAGGACATGCAGCACCATAAAATTAGCAGTTCTCCTTACACTAATTCGATGTGCCCCCTCCCCCAACATGCACCCATTACTCCATCCGGTGAGGTTCCATACACCTCGACATCATTTGTTACCCCTCACATGGGTA
>ML780698.1:589851-606047 GCA_009831015.1 Picea engelmannii | reverse complement strand
TTTTGATCAATGTAGTTGTCATGGATGGTCCGGTGGATTACAATATTCTCCTTAGTCATGATTTCATCTATGTCATGAGTGTTGTGGTGTCTTCCCTCTTTCGAGTCATGATATTCCCACATGAGGGACACATCATCACCATCGATCATCTCTCCTACACTGATCCCCCCCTCGAAATTCTCATAATAGAATCTCACATCATGTTGCTCACATTGAGTCCATGCACTATGTGTCCACTTCCACTATTCATGCAACATCCACTCCACCCAAAAATGATCCCATTCCTATAAAACCACCTCCTCACCACTTAGGATGGGAGGTTGGACATATTCATTCATCCTTGGGGGAATCCATGCATGTTTCTTCCCCCAAATCCCAAATAAAGCATGAAATATCAGCTACATTCTTCCCATAAGATGATGAATTCTTTGAGGCCACTACTTGTTCCAATGATTCTAGTGATAACCTCCATCTAGGTTCTCCTATCCACTATTGGTAGGGTCCTAACAATTCAATGGGTACACCCTACAATATTCTCTCTCTTTATAAGGTTATTACGCCCTCTCAAATAAGATCATCTAATGTCATTGATAGGGATATCAGGGACTCCAGTTCCATGATGACTAATCATGCCCATATAGGATATGTTTCCACATAGTTTAAAGTACCAAACCCCCCAATAGATATTACACAAAATAATGGATTTGATACACTATTTCAGATCTTATTTTGTGGATGTTCAACTTTAAACTTCATGTTATTTTACCTTTGTTCTTTAATCTTGGGTATTTGGAAAAATACCTTCTCCTAGTCCTCATATCATAATACAGGGGGCAGTACCACTTCCCACATTGGTCCCATAAGATATAGCTCTGAACACAACACCAACCCACAATATAGCCTTCATGGGAACCAATATAGCACCAACTTTTGTCCAGTTCCCCCAAACATCGTGTGATTACAAGACACATGGCCTATTTGAAATGATCCACCAAGATAGTTTCATTACTTCTTGTGAAAAGGCCCCCTTAGCCTTGTTCATTTTTAGTTCCCCCATAGGGAAATGTGGCCTCTCTTAGGGAGTTCCTTTTTTCAGGAACCCATGGTTCCTCGACCTCCTTCAAGGAGCACCTTTCTAAGGAATCCATTGTTATGTGGCCTCCCTTAGGGAGTTCCTTGTTTGGGAAACCATGGTTCCCTAGCCTCATTTAGGGCATGCATTTTCCAATAACTCATTGTTCCATGGACTCCTTCAAGGAGTGCCTTTTTTACAAACCCATCATTCCTTGGCCTCCAATAGGTAGGGCTTTGTTCAGGAACCCATGGTTCTCTGGCCTTCTTCAGGGAGTTCTTTTTCCAGGAACTTATTATTCCATGACCTCCTTGAAGTAGTGCCTTTTTCATGAACTCATGGTTCCCTGGCCTCCCTTAGGGAGTGGATTTTTCTAGGAACTCATCATTCCCTACCCTCCTTTAGGGATTACCTCTTCTAGGAGCTCATTTTTCCTTGGTCTCCTTCTAGGGACACCTAAAATTGTCATCAAGGGACCATGTTTCTCACCAATTTCAAAAGATCAGGTACGCTTTCTCACTCTCATTTATATCAAATAACTGTCATATGTTCTTTATCATCAGATATTTTTCACTTCAGGTATTTGATGTTTGTGTGTGTAGGTACTTGGTACAACAATATACAACCTATTCAGTCTTGGACACCCTATGGCCCCTTTAGGTATATGTTCAAAATTGACATGCACTCACGCCCTCTGCAAACAGTTGCATATCCAAGTTACACACCTTGAAATTTATCCTTAGGATCCCCTCACTCGGATCTGCGGTACCATCACCTCCATTACATTCAGGTACCCTCAATCGATAGAATTATCACCTCCATGATTTATCCCACATACATTTACCCCTTGGAATATTGACACTCATGTTTTTCTATCCATTAGTATCGAGCATCCTAATAGTGTTATACCCCAGAGTAAGAACCTCATACTTCTTCCTCATCATCATGCTAAGCACCCCAATATGGACTCCCACATCATGTTCTTGGTTACATTAAATGCACCTATGCATTATCATTAACCCTCCATATCATCCAACATCAATTTCCCATCTACAATTACATCCTCCATCCATTACCCAGTACAGAAACCCACCCATGGGGCCCCCACCCTTCATCAATTACATTCCCCTACTTGTGCCCCACGAGGCCAAGCCATTCTTCACTAGGGAACCCATTTCTATACATGTACTTTCAACCCAATTATTCTTTATTTATTTGGTAATTGTATAAATCACATTTCAAATTTCAGTAGGTAGAATATATTTTTTCCATCCCAATCGATGGCGTTGTTTTCCTTGGCACACAACAACCCATGTCACTCTTGGTTAGGGAATTTCATTTTCATTACCATATCTGTAAGTTTATCCCTATCATAGACCAAAATAATGACTTGCACCAACACCTCTATCCTCAAAATATGTATTATGTCCCCTCATCCACTCCTTTGCAGTTTTACACATTCAACACAATTTACCTAAATATTTGGTCGTCCCCCTGACATCAGATCATGTTCTATGGTTGTTTCCATTCTCTTGTTTTCCCCAACCAACAGTATTTCTTGAATCCCCTCTAGTTTGAGCTTCATCCATGTCACCATTACAGTTCCTCATACCATTTTGATAAACCGGATGTCAAGAAGCCCTTCGCTTCTTGTAGTCGCATCACCCTGTGTCGAAAACAACAAGTTTTCAGGAAGGTGGTTGTATATTGGATCTCATTCCACTATCAATGAGTAGTCTAAGACAAAACAGAAAGATTCCTCATTGCTCTCTGATGTCATTTATCCCCATAACATTCGACTCCAACAAAGTTTCATTTTTCGGTGGGTCTTACTATGCGACCGTTGCAATTTTTAGTAGCAGTCGAAGACCTCTGAATTTGATAGGCCATCAATGCCTCTGAGTCATTCACCACTCGATTCAGGGCTAGTTCATTCCCAAGAATAGTCATATGTCATTATTGACACCCAAATGAATTGCAAATATCCATTTCATCGAAAAAATTCAGTTACACTCATATTGTTTTGGTTTCTTGACACGAACATGGGGCATGCCCACCTCATTTTCAAAAAGATACAACTTTTTATTTTAGTTTTCGGAGAATTTTTTACACTACTATGACTTACCTCTTCCTATGATGGGATGTTCCCACCATCCCTCTTTAACAACAGCTACAACTCTCCTATTCTTACAGCAATTTTAGTATAAAGAAACATTGATGTATTTCGGATATACATATGCTCCTAACCTCACACATCATGGGGAATCTGTTATCACCAAAAAATTACTCAGAAAAATACAGACAATGGATTGAAAACCCAACACAACATACTACCAATAATTATGGAAGGATCACATTCAAATTGGAAATATACCCACCAAACTATGCAAAAATGATCCTGAATTTCTGTGCACATCTAGCAAAGAAAGTGGGCGCACATCTGCGCAGGCTAACACAGCGTACAATGCGCATAGTGTGTGGTCCGCACGACTGACAATAAGGAAACCTATGCAGATGTGGAAAGGTCACATTGATGAGTTTGGTCAGGCCTAACCCACTTTTGAGATGAAGGGGATCTCCTCCATACCCAAAATCACCCCCAAATTTTGCCTTGGGATCAATGAAAGGGATGGGAGGTACCTCCAAAGGCCTCACATTCACACTTGTAACTAGTTGAAAAAAATATTGCCATCCTCCTATAAATAGAGGATCATTGTATGCAAAAAAGAAGAATAATCCACAGTATTGTTTTAATTTTCAGAATTCTCTTATAGAAAGACATATTTCCCTTGAGCCATTAGTTTTGAGCTAGTGTATCACTGAGCAAGCCCCACACCTCTTTGAAGCTAATCTTTGGGTATTTTTCACAATTGTAGACTCATCATTGGAGAGTAATAGCTCTAGTTGTTTTGAGGGATCAGAGGACCCTCCCTTAGGAGTAATAGTGGATTCATTGTCCCGTCTTTATCCTCTTGGTGCACTCAATTCAAAAACTCAGTTCTATTGGGTAACCATTTCATGTGTTCAATTTCATGCATCACTTGTTTATGTTAGTTTAGTTTGTTTATTATTTTTAGTTGTTATTTGCTTTCTTTATATCTTATTTTCTAACTTGTAGGTCTACTAACTTGCTAACCATCTTTTTGTTATGCCTTGTTAGCTTACCAGTGTAGTTAAGGGACTCTCTTTTGCTCATTCTTGTGACAAAAATCCCCAAACACTCTCTGCCCTTCCCTTTCTCATATAGGTACTTAGCCTTACTAATTGTTTATGTCAAATTTCTAGGTTCATCATAGTGAATCTTATATTTATAGAAGGATGGAAGTCCACTCAAAAAAAATTGTATCTTCACCTTCTCATCCTTGATAAACCCCGCGTACTTTAACAATCCCAATAAATTATTTTCATACTCTGTCATGGTCATGCTTCCTAATTCTAAGAAATCATGATTTAGCATCATCTTCCATTTCTCTTTCACCATCAAAGGATGGTGGCTTGAGCTTCCTTAACTCTCCTTGTACGTTTCCCAATTCATATCCTCTTCTTTGGTGCCTAACGGGAGACACCTCTGGATTGCTTATGGAGTATTCAGATGCATAAATTTTCCTTGTTGAGTGAGGAGGTGAGAACAGAACCATCATTGAGGCAACCAAATAAATGATGCATGATCAGATGATTTTGTGGGGAAAATCATGCATGAAGTATATGTTAAGAACATGAATCCCCACCAGATTTTGAAGAACATAACTCCCGAAGAAGCCTTCACCGAAGTGATTCCTGAGATTGAACACTTCAGGATAAATTTTGGGTGCCCATTTTATTTTTCATATACCCAAAGATAAGAATTCCAAGCTAGACCTTTCAGGGAGAAAGGATACATTTATGGCATACAGTGAATCTTCAAAGACTTATCGGATATACATCCCTGGTTAGAGACAGATTGAGATAAGCAGAGATGTTGTCTTTGAAGAAGAGATAGCCTTTCAAAGATCCATATAAACTCATATGGACATTGACAGTGAGAAAATACCTTCTCCCCCTTCAGCAGTTCAGAGGGAGATAGACATTATTCCATTTTATCTAGTTGTTCCAGTGGATATGCCCAGAGATATTGCAGTAGGGTATAAAAGGCATGCCTGAGCTCAAAAAACTCTACAGGAGGCAGAGAGACATACAATACCCTCAAGGCACATCCCGAGAGAGAAAGATACCAAAGAGATTTTCGAGCTACTTTTCATCCATGAGCCACATCATTGATTCTAAGCCTTCTTGTCATGGAGAACTGACAGGTGAAAAGGTATGGCAAGATTCCATGACAAAATAATACCAGTCTATCTTAAAGAATAATGTATGGGATATTTTTCCAATACTAGAAGGGAATTCTGTGGTAACTTCCAAATGGATCTATATGATCAAGCATGAAACTGATGGAAGTGTCGAGAAATACAAAGTGAGATTTGTAGGCAGGGGATGCTCACAAGCAGAGGGAGTTTAACCTTGATGAGACATTTGATCCAGTAGCCTGATACACTTCCATATGTACTATCATCCATGAGTTGGAAACTACATCAAATGGATGTAAAGACAACCTTTCTCAATGGTTATTTTGAGGAAGAATTTTACATCAAGCAGCCAAAGGGATTCGTGACATATGATGAGAAATATCATGTGTACAGGTTGAAGAAAGCCCTGTATGGAATAAATCAAGCACCTCGTGTTTGGTATGAGAAAATGGATGGATTCTTGATGAGTTTGGATTTCAGCAAGAGTTTTGTTAATACAAACCTATATTATCATATTGTTGGTGACAAGTGTATAATCTTGGTCCTGTATGTGGATGATTTATTCCTTACCGGTTCAAAAAGACTTATTACTAAAATACAAGTGAGCATTGACTTTTGTTCTTTCAAGATGAAGGATCTGGGTATGATCCACTAATTCTTAGGACTAGAATAATGGCAAAGAAATGATGAGATACAGTGGAAATATTTGAGATGATGGACTGAAAATCCATGCTTACACCGATGATGATGAACTTGAAGAAGATGAATGAGGCTTCTTCTGATTCATATGAGATTGATCCACATGTGTACCGACAATTGATTGGATCATTGATGTATCTGGTTAACACCAGACCTGATATATGTCGATGCAGATTGGGAAAGGAGAGCAGTGGAATGGAAGAGCACATCCGATTGTTGTTTTATCTTGGGGTCTCCCATGGTTTCTTGGTGCAACAGGAAATAGATCTATGTAGAATTGAGAGTGGCAGTTCGCGAAGAATCGTGGATTTTTAAGATTCTGATAGATTTATTTGATCATGAGGTGGATCCTACGATTATTCATTATGATAACCAGAGCTGTGTGAAGCTCTCTGAGAAATATTTTTTTCATGATATATCGAAACACCTTGAAATAAAATATAATTACATCGGAGACATGGTGCAGAGGAAAAGCAGTACATGTGCAGTACCTTCATAGCCATGAGAAGATTGAAGATATATTCACCAAACCTCTTTCCAAGATGAATTTTGAGTACTTTCGTGAGAGACTTGGCCTGGTGGAGAATGCCTCCCTAGTTCAAAGGGAGTGTTGATGATTACACCTGCGTGAGACATCCTCCAGGATACATACTGAGTGATTCGGCCTGAGAGAGAGCCCATGAGTTGGGTGTTCCCATGAGGTGGGTGTTTTTTTCTTCTATGAGATGAAGAAGGAACGTTGTGTACCCCTGTGTGGGGTGAGGAAGCCCATGAGTTGGGTGTTCCCATGAGATGGGTGTGTGGTTCCTCTCTGAGATGGAGATGGAACGTTGTGTCCTGTTTGGGGTGAGGAAGCCCATGAGTTGGTTGTCTGGTTCCTCTCTGAGATAGATATGGAACATTGTGTGACCCTATGTGGGGAAGCCCATGAGTTGGTTGTGTGTCATTCTCTTTGAGATGGAGATGAAATGGTCTACTTGTCTCCTTTGTGTAGAGAGTTGAGACGATGTGATACTCCAGATGATTCTCCTATGAGACACAGTGAGAAAGAGATCTGCTGAGTTGGACATGCCTGTGGTTGAGCACAGGTGAAAGTGATCCTAGTGGCTGAGCACTAGTAAGTGTGGTTATCATGTGATATACAGTGAGATAAAGATTTTTTGAGTTGAGCGTGCCTGTAACTAAACACAGGTGAACGTGATCCTAGTGGTTGAGCACTAGTGAGTGTGGTTCTTCTGTGAGACGCAGTGAGATACAGATGTGGACATACCTGTGGTCGAGAATAGATGGATGTTCCCCTAGTGGTTGAGCACTAGTGGGTGTATGATATCCCTTTCTATATTGTACAAGAGTCAGACTTACATGTAACACTATTTGTGATGTAAAGGGTATAGGTTGGCCCCACCATAAAGTGAAAGATAATTAATATGGTAATTATTAATTATATTGTGAGTTATTGAGTTCGGCCCTATTGTGCCAATAGACACTATTGTTTATAGGCTCAGTCTAATATAAATAAAGGAAAATTCCCCATTGAGGAATCATAACACAAGTGTGAGTTTGGAAATTTCAACAAGTACTTTTTCTTGGGAAAAGTGCACACCTCTCTTGGGCGATAGTATTCTAGGGTTTGTGAGAACTCTTTTGTGTGCTAGGTTTTTATGGTGGTGGAGGTATTTATCTTGAAGAATATAGAAAAGTATTGGTTGGGTTTTCTTTCCTTGTTGAGAAGGGTTTCCCAGGATACCTCTTGTGTACTTTTTCATGGTGTTTCTTCTTGTGATCTTGGTTACTATAGAAAATTGTTTATGGTGTAACTACAATTGTCTATGGTCCAAGTAAAATGTTAAAATTGGAATGAACTTCTTGCTTGAACCTAGCTTAATGAAAAATCAACAACCTAGTCCCTCAGTACCCCAATCGACGTTTCGAAACACTTTGGAGCCTTTCTTTATCATTGGAATCTTCTCCATCGAAGTGCATCCACTCTATTCTTCACTTCCCACTTTGAAAGAACTAGTCTGATGACACCCTTTTGGAAGATCTAATGGTCCTCGGAGTTAGGGAACTAACGTCTATAATTTCTTTGGAGTCTCCACTTGCACAACGGTTACTCTCCACTATCAGCGCCATTTCTCCACATTATAGACAAGACCCATGATATCGACGATTGATGTCATATCTTCCCTCTTGTCATTCTACGGCTCAGATTTCTTCTCGGAGCTCTTTCCATCAGACTATCCCCACTCCAGTCTCGATAACCACTCCAACTATTGCACTCTAATTGTACTCCCTATGATGGATCCAACAATTCCTAATCTCATCCTCCAATGGTCAGGATTCGGTCAAAGTTCAAATTGTCTCGACCGTTAAGGTCCATCCATTTAACTCTTCTTACTTGACCCTGTGGGAACCATGATATATTGAAAATTATCGTTACCTCACACCCACTCATCGATCAACGAGGAAGATCATTCTTCGGAGTTCCTCCTGTCGGATTCCCCCCTCCCCCTCTAGGACTTCAACTCACTCTGATCGACACCCCTCCGATGAGGTTTCGAGATCTATCATCCTCTAGATGTGAGGGCTAAGATTTAAAGTAAAGGCCTAAGGGCCTCCATTCCCAACTGGGACCACTTTTGTCTCGTCAACCAACCAACTATCAAAATGTATCACCCTCTAAGTATGTTGATTCCCATGTTGGCCTCCTCATCACCTTGAATGTCGAGTTGTCACACCATGACATCCTTGTTCTCTCTCCTCCTGCTTGAACCACACTAGATCTATGGTTGAGATCATGAGAATATTTCTCGATATATTGATGGTCCTCCTTCGCTCTTGGAGTCCCTCCCATTAGAGTGCCTCCACTTCGGGAATCCAATGTCACTCTGACCCTCAGACTCTGATGACAGTCACCGTAATGGATCCAATGTCCCAAATCTCTCTGAAGCCACTCTACAATGGATCAATGGCTATCAAAGTCCCTCATTGTTGGACTCCATGTAACCTTTCACTCATACATCCCAATGGAAGTGTTCTTCGACCAACAGTGGATATATTTCCATCCTGAGATACAACGTTCATCAATTAAGGGTGACAGACCAAAGGCTTAGGCCCAATAAGGGCCCACCAACTCATTTGGCACATCTGTCTACTATTACATGGAAACAGGGAGCATATCACAAGCTGACAGTTGGAAAGGTACAAAGGATGATAGGGAATCAACTGGACATATGGACTAGGTGTTTGATGTCGTGATAAAAATTATACAAGGCATAACTCCATAGGGTTATGTGACTCTATGTGCTTTCAACACATGTCACAAAGGTTTGGCCTTGTTTATAAATTATTCATTCTCCTTTCCCCACATGCATGTGGGATAAATATTTACACAATCCATAGATTGACGGTGGATAACCCACTTAGAATATTGATGGAGAGTGGTTGTTTATCAGTTTCCTCACTAAGAATATTATCAATTCAGAGGCTCACATTGTGTAGGGAAGTCTATTTGAGATGCTAGGTTCGCAATGGATCACTCGAGCACTATTTCTATGGTAATATTGACATTGTTACACCTTGACATTGTCTGATAGCCAATAATTATTTTAAGAAATACCAACATAATTTTTGTAACAAGCCCCTTCAAGGCCCGGTGTTGTAAACCCATGGATATGATACCAATATGTGACACACCCAGAGCTGCAAACCCCCCAAAAAAAATATTTTCTTTTAAATACGATTTGCTCCATGCTCTGCTCAAAAAATTCACATTGCTCAAGTATCTATAAATCCACCCTCTTGGGATATTTTTCATTTATGATATCAATTCATTAAATGAAGAAGCATGAATTATACACATTCATTCATCAATATTCTTGTTAACTATAAAACTAAATATTAACATGTCATGCATGACAATAACCATCAAATAGGATTAGTACAAACACATCATATCTTAGAGATAATAATATTACATAATGTAAATAAATATATAGCAGAGAAAAACATGACAAAGAGCACTTATATTTATTAAATCAATCACCAACTGGCTTCAAACCAAGGATGTTCCACCCAACCATAGACATTTTTGTTACAAGTCTTAACAGCAGGTCACCCCCGAGCCAGGGCTATGAATCCACAAGGAAGGTTCTAAGGTGTCACTCGGCTTCCCAAACCAGTTAGCATTCAAGCTCTCACAGGTTTCTCATAACACATCAATCTGAATTACACCATCTCTCTTCTTTCCAGCATACATAACCCAAGAGAATGGGCCCCTTTCTTTGCCACATAGTCCCTCAGGCTATCCACCTCCTTCCATGGATCCAATGCATATGGTCAAGAATATCCATGTTTGGACTTTCAATATTCACAATTGTGAACAAAAATTAATACTTGCTAATGCATCTTAAGAATGCAAGCATTAATTCAGGGTTGGAATACACTAGCAATTACTACATCCAACAACAATGGCTTCAGTCTCAACAATTCACCCCCATTTATCAATCCAAGAAAAAGAATGAATGAGGAATGATAAATTAGAAACAATGAATGAAAGTGTGAAAGAGGGAATGGAGAAGAAGAAACCCCAAAAATCCCACAAGATGGGTTTATATATTTACATGAGAAATCAAGAACCACATGGTCTTCCTCCAATAATCTTATGTAACCACCTCTCACCATTAAAACAATTATGGGTAAATAAAAATGCAATAAAATGACTTATCCCCTTAATCCCCCTCTCTCATGGAATCATATCCCCCTATAACTCTTGTCCTTGTCCATCTAGCAGCCAGTGATGTATTTTATTATTAATGGTGATCAAAGCATTACATTTCCTAGGAAACCCAACCTCTTTCAATTGTTTGGGCGCTCTATCCTTTCATAAATTAAACCAAAATACATTATTTAATATGGGGACTCAAAACTGGGGTATTACATTAATGATCATGAGCCTTGCATCCTTATTTACCCATCCGAATGGATATGGGTGAGGGTGGTAATGAACATCCAATCTAATCTTGTTGACCATATGTTCTACTTTAAAATTACCCTATGAACTAGGGTCAAATATAGCATCCATATTCGTCTTCTTCTCCTAGATTTTAATATGGACGATTTTAGTCATCTCCTTCTCTTCCTTTGGATGGAGGATACTCAAACTCACCTCCTTCTACATTGTGGTGTAGACAATATTTTCTCCTACATATGAGATGTTATGTACTTAGTTGCATGAATTTGTGGCTAGCATATTCTTCTTCTTGGCATCCTTCTTGTGGTTCTTTGGATTGATTTGTGTATGTTGCTTCCAAAACTTAGTATTTAGTGTGACCATTGACATTACAATGGCTACAGTGGTTGTTTGTATCCTTGCACTAATGTACAATGGTTGTTGGCTTCTATTCATTTCCTTTCCACCTCTTATTTTCCTCCTTGAAATCCTCTTGGTGGTATTTTCTCTTGGAACCACTTGGTTTTCCTTTATTCTAACCCATATTATCCAGATAATGTGCTTTCACACAAGCCTCTAGTATCCTAGGTTTAAAGAGCATTACTCACATCCTCAACTGGCTAGGTAGGCCTCCTAGATACTTAAGTAGTACATCTGGGTTCTTAGAATATATACCCAACACAATGGCCATTTTTTATGAACTCAATGGTGTAATCTTGCACACTCTTCCCTCGATTCTACTGAAAGTAATGCCAACAAATCCATTGGTCCTCTTCATACCTGATAAGGTAGAATTGGTACTTAATGAGGTTTTCTAAACACCTCCCACTTAATTACTAGGGATCACTCTCCAACCTAATAATATCCATGTGACTTTCCCACGAATTTTGGGCATGGCCCTCTAACTTTAGTTGGGAAAATGAAATATTTTGTTCTTTTTCTATGTTAGGAACATTGAAATAAACTTCCAATTTTTGCAACAATTGATTCGAATCAACAACATCAATATCACATTGGCATGATTTGATTTCCACTTTCACTTCCACTTTAAATAGAGATTGAGAAGAAGTGATGGCATCATAACTTGGTCTCTCTTTCTCTAGCCCTTTTCTTGACTCCTTTTTGGGGTCTTCCTTATCTCCAAATTTCTTGTTCATTTCACCTTCTGAGTTAGAGCCACCAAACTCCCTAAAAGGTCAAAATTTTGTCTCTAGAGATACCATGAGGTTTTCCAAGTTCTCAGAGATGTCAATGACTTGTGCTTCCAACTTTAAAAGTATCTCTTTTGAATCATCCCATTGATTGTTACTACACTCATCCACCATGTCTAGGGTTTTCATACTTTACACCAAATCCTAGATCCTACAACTTCCCACACAAAAAAACAAAGAAAATTACTCTGATTCCAATATGATTTATTAATTGTTGTGGATATTCCATTGGAATATGGAAATCTCATCGCAACGGATCTTATAATGTCTCTTATTATATTCTATCTTACTTAGATTCCATATTTATTTCTTTTTTTCCTTAGAAAAAAAGCGTAAATTTTATTTCAAGTAGAGAGAAAATTTACATTCTACATAATGTGTGAATAGTCATGCATTTGGTATTTCAAGCTTCCACTCCAAGGAGTTATGCATCCAAAATAAAAGAGTCTACACATATTGAATCCAACTGATTCATCTTTTCATCACAATTGAGAGTGCACATTATAAATACATATAATTAAAGCTAAAATAAAACCTTAAGGCAGAGTATGACCTCCAAATCTTCTCTTGACAAAATTGAATGAGACAGTAACCAAATCCAGTGGATATAGTGGTTCAGGTGTATTTCATAAACACAAAATTGTACCACCCAAAAGTCCCAAAGGAAAAATGGAAGTTGTTCGAAAAAGGAAACTCGAGCTCATAGAACCGGATTCCAGAGAGTATACCACACCCTATGGTTCAGCTCAATAAAAATATTAGAAGTCATGTGGGAAGATAAAATCCCCCAAGATCCACAATATCTATAAACGATCGGTGAAATAACTGATGAAATGTCCCTGCATCAAAAGATTTTATTTTTCATTGACCCAGAACCAATTGTAAGCCCTCCTTAGAGAGCTTATCGACTGATTGGTTCCATTCCATGTAAACGTGATGAAAAGAAAGAAACTTGTAAGATTACAATATAGTAAAAAATTCATCAAGGAGTGGGGCTAGCCTGATGTTGTGACATGCTTGATATTTTCTAATCCAATTTATAACCACCATAGAATAACCAAATATTTTTAGTCAGTCAATCCCTTTATCCCCGAAAAAAATAAGCAACAATTTAAGGGCCATAAATTCTGCATAATTATTTGATCTTGATATCAAACCCATAGTTATGTTGAAATAAAGTGTATCAGTAAGGTGGATAACTGCTCCTCCTCCATATACCTAACCATCACTTTGTGAGGCCCCATAAAAATAGGCCCACGGATGAGAGTGATCCACATTTTATGTCACCACGTTCCTCACTGGTTGTTCTTCCTTTCCTTGAGGGAAGTGAGATAAAATACTTAGACTTTTCACCACTATGATCTCTGGAATGGATGGTTTCTCATTAAATATTGTCAAATTTTGTGCTATCCAAAATCCCCAATTGATGAGAAGTGGTAGTGCTTTGATTTTGTGGTTTTGTAGGTTTGACAACAACTCCCTCCAAGATTCCTCAATGTTTGGCCCTTTCCATATGCACACCTAATTTAGGATGCCATAACATTCATCCTAGATATGGAGGATGAAAGGGCACTTGAGAACGAGATGAGTAGAAGATTCATCATCTGACCTATAGAGTGCACACCAACCCGTCCCTTCCAAATGTCAATTTCTCATCTTATCCCATGTAGGAACCTTGTTTTTAATCAAACACCATAAAAAGAGACGTGCCTTTAAAGATAATTTTTGTTTCCACACCCCTTTCCACCACCAAGAGGGTTCTTTTTGAAGGAGATATATATTTAGTTGTGTATATCTTTATTTTGGTGTATATACGCCATGGGAATTATGTTTCCAAACTATATCATCATCCCTATTAGTGATACGAATGTGTCCCAATTGAAGATCCCTCATGTATCCATCCCAAATGGCTTCATAATCCATTTGCAAACCCAATTGATCAGCGCTTTTCTAATGTTGACTCCATATAGTAGTCCCTATCAACAATTTTCTCAAAATAGTAAAAATATTTGTCGTCCAAGACTTCAATTAGTGGCTAGGGGAGAAGATGACCTATGCCACTACCTAGCCATGGTTCAGTTACAATTCTAACTCTATATTTCTATGGGTGGCCGCAGGACTCACATGTCTACAACCCGAGCATGGGATGTGTTTCTCTAGAGGCATCTGACCTACTTAGTCTCAACTTTCAAACCCTCATTATATTTTACTCCAAACCACTGTCATCATCCCTCTGATACGACTTCATTAACCATTACAGCCTCATTTGATCAAAGACAAACATTGATGTACTATAAAACAAGTTTTTTATCTAATTATTAGCTATAATATCCATTCATTCCATGCCATTCTACATATTACATTAGCTTAACCTTATTGCGCAGTGTTCATTCCTTTAACCAGCAATAGATTCGTCATAAAATCTTAACAAAGAAAATGAAACCATAAATACTACATATAGTAACATAAAACACACATATACCATGGTTCACCCCCCCCCTGGGGCTACGTCCACAAAGATTTATCGCTTCGACTCTTTATTCATCTTTCAACTAGGCCGAGTGAAACACAAAGAAGAAGTTACAACATGTTTGAATCATTGAGCACTGAAGTGGAATGATACAAGTGTAACAAATTTGGACACATGGCCAAAGATTGCAGAATGACAATCCCTCATAGAGAACCACAACAGAACAACAATAATCACAGACATGAACCTCAGAAGAGGACATGGATAAGGAAGCAGAATCAGTACAACAAGGAAGAATGCACACTCGATCTACAAGGTAAGAATAAGAAACGTGGTTGGTATGTTGATAGTGGTTGTTCAAAACACATGACAAGTGATAGAGACATTTTTCTTACATTAAGAAAGGAAAGAGATGGATCAGTCTCCTTCGGAAATGATGATTCAGCTAAAATCATTGGAAAAGGCACAATCAGAATTGGGAGCAAGAATACAAAGGCAGAAAATGTTCTACTAGTAGAAGATATGAAACATAATCTTCTAAGTGTGATTCAAATGTGTGACCAAGGTCATAAAGTTACTTTCAATTCACAAAAGTGTGAGATAAGAAAAGAAGGTTCAGGAAAATTGATTGCTACAGTTGCGAGAACTTCAAGCAACATATATGTGTTAAGTGAAATTGGAAATGAAAAGTGTTGTCTAGGAAAGGAAGATGAAAGTTGGCTATGGCACAGAATAATGGGTCACATACATTTTGATAACCTTGTCAAAGTCAGCAAAAGAAAAGCAGTCAGAGAAATGCCCCAGATCATGAAACCAACCAACACTTTATGCAAGCATTGTCAACAAGGAAAGAAAACAAAGACCAGATTCAAATCAAAGGAATATTCAATGATAAGACCACTGGAAATTGTTCATATTGATCTAGTTGGACCAACTACAACAAAGGGTTTAAAAGGTGAGAAATACTTTATGTTATTAGTTGATGATTATACAAGAATGACTGCAGTTTTCTTTCTCAAGAATAAGTCAGAAACTTTTGAAAACTTCAAGATCTACAAAAATGGTTGAAAATGAAATGGATTCAAAAATCAAATTCTTGAGATATGATAATGGAGGAGAGTTCACTTCAAAGGAATTTATGGACTACTGCAACAGTCATGGAATAAAAAGGCAATTCTTTGTTTCTAGGACACCTCAACATAATGGAGTTGTTGAAAGAAAGAACAGGACAGTACAGGAAATGGCTTGAACAATGCTAATGGATTCCAAATTGACATATATTTTTTGGACACAAGTAGTACATATAGCATCTCACACTCAAAACAGAGTAATGCTCAGAAACAACACTGAAAAAACTCCCAACGAGATATGGAAAGGAAGACCAACAAATGTGAAACACTTCAGAGTTTTTGGAAGCAAATGCTACATCAAAAGAGAAGATGGAAAAATGGGAAAGTTTGACTCTCATGTGGACAAAGGAGTACTTGTTGGTTACTCAAGTACAAGGAAA
>ML780698.1:560855-578858 GCA_009831015.1 Picea engelmannii | reverse complement strand
ACCACATTCATGAATGGTGTTGGCGACGTAGTTTATGTAAAGTAGAAACCACCAAAGAACAACGTCTCAATTGGTTTCTCAAATCACTTGTCTCTATACTTTCCAAAGATGTGGCATCCACCTTCCCCCAAACCGAAGAGGAATCCATCAGCAAGTCTCAACAGCATGACCTCATTTATGCTCATTCGAGTTACTTATACACAGTAATACCTGACGCATCGAGACCCATACCATTCGGCCAAGAAAAACCTTGGATGTCTCACGCGGCGGATGGATTGATTAGTACCACAACACACCACAACTCATACATCCAACCAATACCTATGTATGGTACACCCCAATATCCATCGATATATGGAGGGCCATATTATTACCCTCCTCCCCTTTACCAACAACCATATCTTGTTGCTCCCCCTCCACCCATGAGTAGACCTTTTTCGGCACCCATCATGTGCCTGACTTCTCAACCCAATTCATCTCCCCCCTCCACCTCTTCATATAACCTGGGCACTAGTGAAATCACTTCGCCTTCCTATGCGCCCTATGGATCATTGCCACAAAATAATCTATATTTTCCATTTGTTGGTCCTCCCCATCCAATTTCTCCTCCAAAGGGAAAACCACGCGTCGGTGTTAACTTTGTTCAACCCTCTCCCATTCAACAATTGCATACTTTTGAATAGTTGAATACAGCAAATCCGACCCATCAGCCAAATAATTCCAAAAATAAATGAAAAAAATGGAAACAATAATAACCTAGGACCAAGAGGAAATAACCCCCAACAGAACCAACTTGTTGGGAGCAACCAAAACTAGGGTAACCAAAACCCCCAAGGGGACAATAAAAACAAACACCAATGGAGGAACAAAAACAACAACCTATGGAAGAACTTTCCTTGTGATCTTTGCAGTGAGCATGGTAATTATACTCACCATTTCCCCCAAATTTTCAACTTCAAATGGATGAAAGACTCCTTGAATGTGCCATGTCCTCCAGCATTGCTTGCCCCTCAGCAGGCCCCACAACATTATTTGCAACAACCACCCCCGGTCGTGTTACAAAACAATATTCCACACCAAGGTGTGATGAATACCCAACAGGAGGTACATCCTACCCCACCACAAATGGGACAGTATCAAAACCCTGGAAATCCAGCGGATCACAATATCCTCCTAACTAGCGAAGAAGAAATTCTTTTGCAAACGCACAGTCGTCAATACAGCGCGCCCCCTGAAGCTACCCCCACCACTTCAGAAACAGCTCCAGCTATAGCCAGACAACCCTTGATGATCCCACACCCTAACACTAAATCCCCCATTTGTATCCCTCACATTCTGTTACGACGAAATGTTAACAACCCTTAGGCTAGGGTGACACATAATTACAGTTTGGTCGATGATTTGGCACAGTCCCCTGCAGCCATGTTGATATTGGAGGTCCTCCAAACTTGTCCAACTCAACGGAAATCCTTGTTTTCTGCCTTGGGGGAAGTTGACCCAACTGATACTACACTCATCACATTTGATCTAGATAGTGGGGAACCTCATCTCCCCACTTTGGTAGCTTTCCAGATACCATTCAAGATTCAGAACATCACAGCTCATTGATGTATCATTGATGAAGGTGCATCCACATGCATCATGTCCAAAACTGTATGGCAGAAACTTGGCTCCCCTGAGCTAGTACCATCTTCCATCACTTTAAGAGCTTATGATGGTCGACCATACTCCCCTGAAGGGCTCTTTCAAAATTTCCTCGTTGAACTCGGAGGAAAAACCACCCTCATCAACAATGAGGTTATCGACGCCCCGTTCAATTAAAACATCTTGTTTGGATGTAGCTACATGTAAACTATGAAGGAAGTGGCCTCTTCTGTGTTTCAAATGATGATGTTCCCCCACAATGGGAAAATCATCACCATCGACCAAGTTTCACGTTACGAGCCTAACCACTCCGCCAACATTGACAACATCCTGTCTCTTGTGTGCACAAGTTTTGATGCTTATTCACTCATTGATATGGGCCCCAAAATTTTGAAATACCCATCCTTGTTGGGGGCATACCATGGAGCCCCACCTCTCATACACCCTTCAGCACAAGTGTGTGTCATATCTTCTAATGGAACTAACATCGGAGACACCATTCCTCCCACTGAGGCCTCTCCCCACCTTAACGTTCCATTAGTTGAAGAAATTTTACCTCGAGGATTACCTGATAACCCTACAACACCACTTATCCTTAATTTCCCCCTCCCCTAGAGGAAAATCCTGGTTTGGGAGAAAAATTTCCAAGCCATCACGCAAATCCCCTTTTTCTACCCCCCACCGGAGTACAAGCATTTCAAGTAGTCGCAATGCTTACCCTTCCCAACATGGTGCTCGCCATCCCTGTATGGTATCTACATCCACCCACAATGGTTCCTCAACCATCCCTACCTCCTCAGTCAAAGGGAATACCGATGCAGATTCCAATAATAACTCCGGCCACACCACCCTCACGCCCAATTTCCAACACCACTGCCACAGCTGGGGGTACACAAAATAATAAAGAGCCCACCGCTCCACTTCCTCCCCGAGTTCATCTTCCTTGTGCACTCTGCAAAAGAGAGGGATACCCCATTAATAGATGTCCTTCTCTTCCTTAATTATGCAATCTAATCCAACTCCCTCGAGAAACCACATCGCTCACTGCTTCACCAAGCACACCTAGTACTACCACAGCATCCCCCACTACAGGCAGTAAAGGGTTGTGAACCAAATTCATGTGTGCCATCTGTTCAGAATATGGCCATTACACCCACCATTTCCTATATCTACCTCAATGTCACCAAACCTTGGTCGCAATATGCCAAACGTCTTGGCCCGAGCCCTCTCAGCCACTCCCTACTGAGGCTCATAATACTTATATTCAATGTATTTCATCGTTAGTACCCAAGTGAACGAGGTACCCTCCACAGTATCGGGACATTCACTTTATGTCCAGTGGTCCCTCTCACCCTGTACATGATATCTCATTTACGTCCTCACCACTTGAGGACAATAACACCTACCCATTGATGGTTCCCCCTGTCACCTCCCTGGATCCACTGTATTCTCTCATTTTCCATTGTGATGAAGACATCTTGGAAGAATTGACTACCCCTAATTTCCCTTGGCATACAATCCATCATTGAACATTTTTCCTCTCACAAGAGGTCTTTCACCCGCTTGATTGGTAGCCCCAAGCTCCCATAATCTTCCAAAACACCTCACAACACTCTCACAATATCACCAATAGTGTCAGTGCAAATGAGGTGTCATTGTGGTCCCACCATCCATATATAGGCCCTTTTTCCCAACTTCCACACTCAGTTACAGGAGCCCAGAGCCTTTCTTTCCCGATCTGTTTTCAGCCATGGGATCATGGTTCCGCCATATACAAAGTTGTGTTCCTCGGGTCACCATTTGAACTTGGCCTCGGGGGAGAATTTTTCTCACATCGCATCTAGGTACGCATGCTCACGTTCAAAATTATCAAATAATTGTTCTATGTTCTTTATCATCAGATATTGTTCACATCGGGTATTCAGTTTTAATGTGTGCATGTAATTGATCATCACAACCAGTGCATCCCCTTTAGGTATATGTTCGACACTAACATGTAATTATTCCCTCTGAATATCAATTGCATCTCCCAATCACACCCTCTGACATTCACCTTTAGGATCCCTACATTTGGAACTACAGTACTGTCACCTTTGTTTCATTTTGGTATTGTCACCTGGTAGCACTCTCCCCCACATGAGTTGTCCCATTCATAGTTCCCCTCTATACTTTGACACTCATGTTGCTTTCACCCCCTAGGGATGGGAGTCTCGATAGTCTTACTCATTTCTGAGAAAAAGCCACATATTTCTTCTCATCATCTTGCTAGCTTTCCCAATGGACTCTCAGGCTATCTCATCTCAGTTCTATTTGACTGCATCTCTATAGTATCATTAACCCTCCATTTCATCCACCATCATTTTTCCCATCTGCATATTTCTCTCCATTCATTTACCTCATACAGAAACCCACCCATGGGGCCCCCACCCTCCACCACTTCTCTTCGCAACTTGTGCCCTCATAGGACAAGCCATCTCTCGCACTGGGGCACTCGTTTCTGTATCTGTACACTCATACCAAATTATTCTTTATTTATTTGGTAATTGTAAAAATCATTTGTTTCCAGCATTTACTTAGCTTTATGTCATCACCCTTGACGATCTTCTTTTTCTGGAAATGCAACCCATGTCTCCCTTGGTTGGGGAATCCACTCTCCTTTACTCATTCTGACATCGTTCATAAACCCCGAGTATCCCACAGTCCATGTACCCCTGATCTTTGAGTTTGTCCACTTTGTCAAGCCTTTGACACACTTTAACCCCATGTCTAGTTGTCCCCCTGACACTAGATAGAGTTTCATAGTTGTTGCCAGTCATCCTTCAAACATACCCCCAACCAAGGAAAGTCTTAAGTCTCACCACATCTTGACTTCGTTCATGTTCCCTATCAGTTCTTGATATTATCTCCACAAATTTCATGAATCCCTTTGCTTCTTGGAGTTGCATCTCCCTTTCTGTCGATATTAGCACAATTTCCAGAAGGGATACAGTATCTTGACTCTCATTACCTTTACAATGAGGAGTCTCGGATGGCACAGAGAGAACCATCATTGCTCTCTAATTCTATTAACCCCCATAACATTCGACTTCAGCAAAATATCATGTTGTGTTGGGTCTTACTATGTGACTATTGCAATTGTTTTATACCAGCCGAAGACCTCTGAATTTGTTAGGCCATCAATTCCTATGAGTCATCGACACTTCTTACAGGCATCCTTGCCTCTTTTCATAGTATGTTCACCATCATAATTATCATCTGTCATTATCAAACTGCCCCGAAGGGCACTGCAGTTATCTACATCATCATACAACTTCAGTTATTGTCTTACATTCTGAGTAACATGACACGAACACGGGGAATTCCCTCCTCGTTTGTATACAGATTTTATTTTCTCTCCCTAGAGAAAGATTTGGGTCCCACAGTTTCCCCTCTCCCTCCGACGGATCKCTCTTGCAGTTCCTATCAGCACTCTTCATTACAATGGTACTCTCAGKAGAAGAAACATTGATGKATTTCRGCTATAYGTATGCTCCTAACCTCACACATCAGGGGGCATTTGTTATCACTGAAATTTCATCCGCAACATTGCACGCAAATGGTTACAGAAATACAGCAATTCCAAACAACTATTAGTTCACCTACAGCACCAAAATGCATTTCCAAAAGGMAAAAACTATACAATTGGGTCAAAAAATTGAAGTGYGCAAATTCACCAAAGGAATAACACACACTATGCGYTGAATGCAATACTTTCTCAGTCAAACCCACACACTGTGCGCGAAATGCRTGACTTTATACAAGAAAACCCACGCACTRTGCGTGAAATGTGTGAGTGTTTATAGGAAAAGCCATGCACTTCCATGAATGACRCATTTATGGATTTTTTCATTCCCCCAACCACTTATGGACCAGCTCCCAACTTGATTTGACCTTCAGATCTGAGTTGAATCCGAATGGGGGCCTGGTCAAGGAACAAAGGGTGCCCTGAAGGGCCCCTTGTTCACACTAAGAACCAGTTGAATATTGCCTTGAATACACGCTATAAATGGAGGCCATGGGTGCACTAAGAATTTAATATTTCTATAGTATTGTTATGTTGCCTCAATCCCCCCTTGAGAATCCTCTTTTCTCCTTGGAGCATTCTAGCAACATTCCAATAG
Source organism: Picea engelmannii (assembly GCA_009831015.1). NCBI lineage: Eukaryota > Viridiplantae > Streptophyta > Pinopsida > Pinales > Pinaceae > Picea > Picea engelmannii. The sequence continues at coordinate 573,054 of ML780698.1, read as the reverse complement.
GCCATTCCATTCACCTCTTGAGGGAATAGGCTTGGATTTCTTCACCATTTTCTTTCTATTTTATCATTGTAAGAAGAGCTCTCCATTAGGGAACTCAAGAGTCCTCCCAAGGAGGAAGAGGGGATCCATAAGTCCTCCTTTCTCTACGGTGTTTTTCCAACTAATATAGTTATCCATTGATGGCATAATCTTGGTCATTTGGTTGATTGATTTTGGTTCAAAGTTTCTTATGCATTCTAATTTTTTTCCTTAGTTTTTTTTAGTTTATTTTACTTGTTTATTTCATGTGCTTGGATTATCTAACTCATGCACTAACCTTTGTCTTGTTTAGTAGGCCCAACTAGACTTGTATGTGCCCTTGTTTTTCTCACCCAAGTGACAAAACGGACACAACAAATATTCCATCACCTATATCAAAATTGAAAGTGGCTTCGCCTCCAAAATTTGTCTCTTTGTATAGCCATTATACCCATAAGGATCATGTGCAATATAGTGATATATCAAACCACTACTTGTACATCGAAAAACCAACAACTATCATTGAACACCCAATAGTGAAAGTGTTTGCCACTTCTCTATTAGAATTTTTACCTATGGTATCTCAATGAATCTTCTCCATAGTCCCAGAGAAAACTCAGAAAGCATGTACAATAACATATATGTACAACACCTTGAGAGCACACTCATGATATCCCATTCACCACTTTGGTGGTTTGATGGTGTAGCAGAGAGAGTGGAGGATTAACATATTTATGCAGGAGAGTTAGTGGCACATGAATGATTTCATCATGAATGTGTTATTCATAGTTTAACTTCATATTTTACTACTGCAATGATATCTCCATGCAATCCAAATTTAGCTTTTCTAGTATTAGTAGGTTTTTTCCATTGAAATTAGACTTAGCATTGAAGTGTTAGTCCTCTCTTTACAATGAGTTATATTTCCTAGTTAGAGTCTAGGTGTTATGCATGAGAGTATGGTTAGTTACGGTGCAGTTCTCTAGAAGTGTAGTTATCTCCATGAGAGCGCACTAACCTACATATTCTCACATGCAAGCTAGGAACAATAACCTAAGATAGAATGCAGGTGTTAGGGTTAGGATTTCTTACCTAACCTAAAGTGAATTAATTTAGGGTTTGTGATTGTAAACCTTAGTTTTTTTCCTAGTCTATAAAGGAAGTAATGGGTTACTACATGTGGTGATGTATTTTGTTTTAATTTTAGATATATAGCATTCTAGTTGTTGTTTTTAGATTTAATAACTAGAGATGTAGATTTGAGAGTGCAATTTTGTATTTCTTGTTTTGTTTTCTACAATATGTGTTTGTATAGTACTTAGAATATTGAAGTTTTGATTAGCGTGGTAAAGTTTTAAGCTACCTAGTTTAGGATAATTCTTCTAGTGCAGAATATGCATACTATGGTTTGGAAAATTTTAACATGGTATCAAAGCACATTTTCTAAAACCTTTTAGGAATCCATGTATGGATAGTAGGGTTTCTATTTGGGATAGGGAGTTAAAAGGTTTTAGGGGTGGGATGCCCAAGATACCTACTTAATAAAATCATTTTGGAACTATGATATATTGTATTAAAAATGTTGATTTGTTATGTTTCACAATGTGTTCCAAGAGTATCAATATGAATACATCCAATCTCAAATACGGAGACAGATTAGAAGGCCATTCATATTCCATTTAGTGGAAGTGTCAAGTACATATGCTTTTAGAGAAGCATGAGCTTTGGTATCTTGTGGAGAAGAAGGTTACACTTCCTACATATGTTTATTTGTTGACATAACATAACAAGATGTCTAAGGCAAAGTGAGTCATCCTTGACTCAATGAAGGATCACTAGATCCCCCAAATCACTAGAAAGACAACCTATAAGGAGATGTTTCAAGCTACAATCGCACTATATCAGAATGAGAATGTCAATTAGAAGATGCTTCTAAGCAATACCTCAAATCCACATGGCTGAGAAAGACAAGTTTTATACCCAATTTTTTTATGAAGATTTTTGAACTCTGTGATCAACATGTAACGGTTGGAGAAGAGGTAACGAGTGAAGAGTTAGTACACATATCCTTAAATGGGTTTCCATATTCTTGGAATCCTTTTGTCTGATATTTTTATTCCCAAGATAATATTCCCACCTTTGAGAATTCATGGGAGGATTTCAACTGGGAGGAGGTGAGATTGGATACAATTGTAGTTATAGTAAAGGAAGAGCATAATCTATCCCTCATCAACAAAATGAAGAAAGGGAGTAAGAAAGGAGGACCCAGAAAAGGTCAAAGACGAAACAAAGAGGATTCAAATTTCTCAAAATAGAAAAATTAATACTTAATCCATGTCAAGTGTTTGAAGTGTCAAAAGTTTTACCACTATTCTTATAAATGTCCTTGAAAGAAGAAGGGGAAAGAAAACCACAACAACATAATCACTTTGCAAGGAGTGTAGAAGCATCTTCCAAAGTGGATGAGATTGCATCCAATCTTGATATAGCCTTCTCCATGGTCTCATGTATTTCATCTAACATTATGTCTAGTGTCAAATGGTATGTGGATTGTGGAGAATCCACACATATGATATTCAATGGGAAGGATTTCAGTAGAATTCAGGAGAAAGAGGCAAGCATACAAGTGTATCTTGGTGATGATGCCACATGTCTAGTAGTAGAAGTGGGATCCATCTCATTCTAGATGCCCTCATGTGATTTTCTTAAGCCTAGGTGTGTTTCACATGTTCCTGGTTTGACTAAAAATATAATTTCAATTTCACTTATATTAGCTATGATGTGTTGTTGAGTTTGATGATTAACAAGTCATCGTCCAAAGGAGATTCCCAAATCCTAGTCATGTTTCGGTTAGAGGTGTTTAAGAGGGTGTTCTATACACTTCGTTGGAAAATCTAGTCAGATCCCTAGCAGATGATAATGACATCTTGTGTGATATTTCACACAAGAGGCTAGGTCACTTTCATTATGGATATTCACATATTTTGAGCGACATGGTGTAAGGATTGTCGGACATCAAGATCAAGATGACTAGAGTGTGCAAGGGTTGTGCACTCGGAAGGCATTATTAGACTTATTTATCAAGTGGTGGGCATAGTTCAAGATATTTACTGACCTAATACATTCAAGCGTATGTGGACCCATGACTTTAGCATCATTATCAAGTGGAATTCATTATGATTCATTTATTGATGAGTCCTCTTAGAATACCTAGAACCACTTAATGAGTTTAAAGCTCTTGTAGAAAACTAAACATGTAAGAATATTAAAGTGTTGATATCAAATAATGGAGGATATTATATCTCCTAATAATTTTGACACTTTTTGCAGGGGAAAGGGGATCAAGAGGGATATGGTAGTGTTTGCAACCTACAATAGAATTATAACACCCTACAAGGCTTAAATCCTTAGGAGGGTGTTATTATTCACTAATTACTAAATTAGATTATTTTCTAATTAAATCTACTAAAATATGGGTTTTCACACTAGCTACAATAGTCTTGTTTATGTAATTTACATATTGTTTAAAATACAATTGAATTACACCATAAAATCAATTGTGTTTCATGGTTCTCGGAATGTTGAATTTTAAACAATAAAACTAGCATATGATTGAAAATTTAACTAAATAATTAACATCATATAAATTTCAAAATTGAGCAAAAAAATATTCAAATTTAACATGAACAATACCTCTTTTGTTTGAATTTGTCCTAGTATAGTTCAATCCCACAATAGTAGAATCTTCGATCTCCCATGTTCCACTTTCCCAAAGTGAAATTATCAATCTCCCTACCTACTAGGAGCCTAGCTAGCTTCCTATCTCCAAGAAACCATTTGGCTTCATATCCCCAAGCTCGAGGCTCGAAGAAAAACACTACTAGTAATAAAACACAATCTCCAAATTTGTTCCCCCAACTTAGTCTCTAATTCCAAGAAGTCACTATCAGAAAATTATCCAACCCCTTATCCTCCATCATTGTCCCCTTTTATGCAAATTGCCTCCTCCCTCATATCTTCATAGTCTTTCCCTTACTAAATCAGATTTTCCCACACTTCAGGGCTCCTCGGGGAAGGTAGAGGGCCCTTCCTATTGAGTGAGCTAATAACCTTATCCTAGGAGATATAAAAAAATAATAAAATTAAATACAAGCCTTTATTCACACACTAACCCATTAACATATTTGACATTTAATGATAGCTAATTATATTTTTTTATTTCTTCACACCTACCAACCTAAAATTTAATGCACGCTTATATTAATATCAGATATTTATGTTTATATAATTTACTCTCCAAAATCACCAAATCGTTAACTAATTTATTAATAACCTAGTTTAGTAATTAATGCATCAGTGTAACCATACCAATGTACGTGCATTGGGTATGTATACCTAGCTCGCATAAACATACCTTGCACATGTACTAATAATAAACAATACATGCTTCTAATGTGTAGTTCATTTGTGTCCACAGTTGATCATGTATGATGGTAAATTGATTAAATTCATTATCTAATAACTTCCAACAATAAAAATCACAATAATTTAGCAATCATCTTATATTGGTCATCATGCCAGGATTATTAGAAATGAGCTAAAAAGGTGTTTTAAGCATGGTAAGAAATTAGGTAAGGAAGTAAAGAGTGACATAATCAATCCCTATCATGATCCCTACCAACTCATAATCACCCCTCCTCCTAAACACCTACTTCCATATTTTATCTCACGCCCCTTCCAATGCTACAATATGTTGGAGCGTCTATTGTATTGACCTAACTTCCCTAGTAGGCAACTACCAATTGACATCACACATCTAAGGGAGCATGGCTAACATAGCTCTCCCACACCTCCAAGTTTCAGAGGATACATGGTGAGAAACTCCTCCACCCCTCCTCATAGAACTACAATCAACATCCTAACATCGAGCCATATTGTGCATTAGTTGTTCTTAGAGCCACGTCATTGAATAAAGAATCTAAGAAAGTTATGCGTTCTACCAAAACCACACTTAACCATAGATCATAGTATTGTTTGGAAACATCAACTAATCATAAATAAAACTTATATCATACAACTATCTTCCTACTTAGATATCATTTTTTGGGATTAACTGCGTAGAGTAAGTCATTAGTCTATGACACATATCCATATCTTCCTAATGTCTATGACATCTAGGTTACCTTGGCAATACAACCATTTGGTTATTGCATAGTCTATCAACCTATAGGTTAGCTCACCAATAAATCATGTCCATGCATATGAGTAACAAATTTCATGAGATAATCCATATTATGTATTGGCATTCAATTAATAAATGTATGTTCATTTACACTATGTGTCGCATCCGTGTTGCATCTATTAGACATTCACAACACAAATTTGAACTAGTAACTATGTTCAAAATTTTCACATTTTAATTTACACGTTTAATGGGAATTAGAAACTATCATCATTAAGAATGTAAAATGGTAAAAACCATATAATATTAACAAATAAGTGGGTCCAAATATCCACATAATAATAGTCTTCATCACTCTAATTGAATCTAACAGATACTAAGTGAATGAAACACAAATATAAGCCATAATATATTTCTAGTTGCCTAAATCCAAAATGTGGGGTGTTACAATAATGGAGTTGCAAATAGGAATAATAGGTCCATCATAGAGACTTCCAAGGCAATGATCCAAGACTTGGCCATGTCAACATGGTGTACATGTTATTCTCAATATTTGTTGTAAATTAGTATATCATCAAAAGACATTGTCACATATTTTCGGAGGAAGGGATTGAAAACAAAATTCATCAAGATTTGAAATGTGGAAGGTGCATTAGTAAGGAAAAACACATCATCAAAAACTCATAATGGCCTTCATGTGTTCTAGAAGTTGTTTTGGGATTGCCTTCCTTCCTTATTCTAATCTTTTGATATCTTAGACAAAGATCCATATGGGTATAGGGATATATGTAAGGAAAAATGTTAGGAGGGAGGATCCCTAGAATGAGTTGAATAGAGTGATCATTCTCTCAGTAAGAAGGAAGACCTTTGGGAATCTCAACAAATACTTTGAAATTATTATCAATAACTCTTTCAATATCTATGGGAAAAATGGCTTAAATGATTGAATATCTAGCTAGAACAACTATGCAATTACTCATGAATGTCCATTTTTTATTCCTTTTGTCGAGATTTTGGATCTTACCACTTTAGATGATTTCCCTTGAATACCTTGGAGTTCAATTTCCTTTCCTTCTGAGAAAAAAACTCATAAAAAGTTCCTGAAAACTCATAGCTATTGTTCCTAATTTTCTTAGTGATTGGACCCCTAAGACCACATCAACACCACCTATTGGGATTGTGATCATTGGTTTTTCCAATAAATAATTCCCCATAGTGATATTTATACTATGGCATTTCCCTAAATAATCTATGGTATATCCATCTACAATCACTACTTGAAACTTCGGTGTTGGATATATAAAGCAATGAAGAAGTTTTGATAATGTGTGGACAAAGAATGACAAGATATAGTGAAACTAACTTGTACATAATATATATTTGAAATCAATGTGCATGTTCTATTGATATTTGGAACTAATCTAGTTCAATATGTCCCTTTTCCAACCCTTCAGATCTCACTTGATGTGGAGTTTCCTAGAAAATGTTATACAGAAAAGCATACAAGGTGTTGTTCTAAAGGTGCTAACAAAGGATCATCCACTTGGATACCAAATGTTATGACCCAAATAACCAAATAAACATAAGAAACACCCAATGCATTAATGTCATGCATAAATGAAGTGAATGAGTGAATTAAGAATAAGCTTTTTCAAGGGGGAAACCTCCTAGTACAAGATATTCAAATGCACAACACAAGATAAGTATTTAAATGAGTCTCCTTCATGCATATATAGAAGATGAAGATGATTAGGAGGCATCCTACAATAATAAGCCTACCTAACTATAATTAATATAATGATAATTAACAAAGGCTAGGACTAGGGGTTTAACATTATGCCTTCAATCCAGCATGATATGATATTGATCAAATAAAGAAGCTCACTTCTAGCAATAAAGAGGTCAAGAAAGTATTCATGACTACATTAAAGAAGATTTATGGTCTAGATTCAAAGGAAGCATCCTTCATCAAAACTCAATTTGCCCAATTTTCACGTGGGCAAGGTGATTTTGGCACAATTGAAGCTTTGTGTGATAGGAATTGTGACAAAGATACAAAATAATGGTGCAAAATTCATGGTATGCATGCCCAAGAGATACAAACATTTTCCATATAGTTGTTGTAACAAGTAGTCAATTCCTTTGCATGGGAGAGTGGAGTGCTTACAATTTAATTTATTTGGTGAAGACGAATCCATTGCAATATAAGAAGACAAAAAGACTAGCTTATATTCATAATATTGTCCGACTTCTTACCTTGGAAGACCTATGGTACAGATAAGGTCCTTTTAAGAAATGGGACCAATTCACAAATGACACCAAATGTTTGGAAGACAAGATATTGAAAATTCACCTTGTAGAGTTGCCTACAATTGCAAACCCAACAAATGAGCCATAGAGTGAGAGCAACAAGTCCTGGAAAGGATCTTAATCGAGGATGGAGGATGCAAAGCATAGAGACTTAATTGTTGGCATCACTTATTAGTGACTAGTCACCAATGATTTATGTGTCTCATGGATAAACACATTAATCATGTTTTGTAATTATTAATGTATTTTAAAATATAACTATAGTATTGAAGTTTGAATCATTGTATCTGAAATTTTGAATTTTAAATTGTGTATGTCAAACTAGAAATGTGATTCTAGCATTACCATTAGTATAGATAATATTATTTTACATTAGCTTTAACTTTCACATTTCTAAGTTCTTGATTTTGTATTTTACTATTTTCCAATTTTAATTGTCTAACTTAGTTAAATATTCTATATCTAAATGTGTGTGTATATAAGTGACCCACTCTCCCATCCTTAAGAGGTATCTTGAGCAATTGAACCATCTACCCAAAACATATTCTCGATGTGGAGGCCATAGGCCACATATTCAAATCCAGTCAAGTTCCTCGAGGTTAACACATGTTATTGTGGCTAGCAGTTGAGTTGCCCTCCATCCAGATATTTAGGGGAAGATATCGAGGAGATGGATCTTATGAGGTTTTCCTTGAGAAAAGAAAGAAGTGACATACCTGCCCCACATATCCAAATTTCAAAACTAGTGCACCCAAACACCTACCTTGATTAAATTGGCTAGGCATAAATTAAGGGCAACTTAGCCTTAGATAAGGACTAAGTCACATGATTCATGTTCATGTTCGAATTCAACAACAAAACAATTCAATAAAAAAAATATATTCAAACTAAAAACATTGGATACACCATTAAATTCATATAATAACAATAAAATTTAATAAATAAAAAAATCATGCTAAAAACATGAGATAATATTGAACATTCAACCATTCATACATATGTAAAATTAATTAATTTTATATATATTTAAAATTTAACATTAAATTTAATAATATTATTTTATATACATTATATAAAATAATGAATGAAATTTAATAAAAAAAATATATCATCTAAAAACATGGGATAATATTCACCATTCAATTCATACATATGTAAAAATAATTAATTTTATATATTTTTAAAATTTAACATTAAATTTAATAATATTATTTTATATACATTATATTATATTTTAAAAGATATATGAATTATATTTAATAATAATTGCATATAAATTGTATAATTAAAAATTAACTATAATATAATATATAAAGGATTTTTATGTTATATAAAAGTCATAAAATTAATTAGCAAATCTTTCCACGGGCTAATAATCAGGTTTTACGTACTTAGGCGAACTCATTTCCACAACCCATGAACCATAGAGATTATTTCCATTGCCTAATATGCAGAGGCATTCTAGCAACCATACCAAGACATTTCATCCCTTGGATGGTGGGAAGAGGCATTCCATCCATTGGCTAATGCTATGAGGTAAACACCGATTCTTAAACATAATAAAAAGTAATTATTGAAAGGTGATTTTGTTGAATGTGAAATTAATTGGCCGAACCTTAACGAATTTGTCTTGTGCTCATTAAATGCTACAAATTTCGAACTTGATTATTGAAATATGGTGAATGCATTGACTTAGGATTAAGATAGATGTTGGAATTAATAGCTATTTAGTGGAAAATATTATTATTATATAATTTTAAGGTTACGATCAAGTCAGATATGTATGAGATTCTTTTGTTTGTGAGACAACAGACTCTCTCAGTACATCGATTTAACTGCTAAAGTCTATGGAGGTATATATACCTTACCCCTCTCTGGATTTGAACTTGTGACCTCTTAAGAAGAAACATGTGGTCTTAACCATTAAGGGTTTTTGGACCAAGTACTTGGTTATGAGTCATTTGTTTAGAACCAACCACTGATTTTATATTAGTGGTTTCACATATCCCTTATTTATTTATAGGCAACATTTGTCTTGAATGATGTGTAATTGTTTATCTTATGGTCAAGTCAATTCAATGTTAATTAATTTTGTAAAAAAATAAAATGGTTATCTATATTTGCTATTCTACTATACATTAATTCTCATTGTGTATTACTTACAGAGTAATTTAATTGAAGAAAAGATCACTGGGAAAATCAATCATATACACAATAATAACACAAAATTTACCCTAGAAACCCATTTTGGAAAACCAACAAGAAACATTCTTTGTTTGGCTCTTTGAATGCTTGTGAATTATTACAGATAGGAGCTAGTGACAGTCTCTAACATATTGTGCATATTCCTACTCATTGGTTGTGTTTTACAGAGTGCAGTTTGTCTCTAAGACAGTCTTTGTTCCCCATGGACAAGTTCATATACCCCTCTTTGTCCTCTCGAACTACAAACAAACTTCATGTTTAAATCCTCGATGTTTCTACTTCTACATCAATTAACTTCCCAAACTTCAAACACCCAATGCCAACTCACCTATACCCTTCTTATCTCTAATCTCCTCTTTGTTGCCTCCCTCCATTGGTTTCTTTCCCTCGATAGGTCAAGACATTATCCCCAAAATCTATGCCAAGATCTCTACACCTACCAATTGTCAGTCTTCCCCATTATCATAACTGCCTTCCCTAAAATCCAAACAGAGAATGTTACAAATATTTTTCTTTATTGTCGTCCATGTGGATACCATGTGGCATTCTTTATTCCTAGGACTTCCATGTTGATCGCAAGGCACATGCCACCTGTTGATATTATGGTAGTTGCGGGAGGTATTTACCTCCACGTGTAAACCTGACGAGAATGGAATATTTCGGGAAGCAAGAAGAAACCCTAATGAGTTGGTTAATAACCCTAGAAGACATGTCGGCTCAAGAAGATAACTTGTATTAGGTTATTAGCCTCCAAGAGAAGAAGTTGGCTAGAAGAAATAATATATATTGAACAGACAAATACCCAGAATGAGAAGTAGGCCCAGGCAGTTAGCCAGAATTACTATAAATACAGGAGGCCAGTCTTCATTCAGGAAGGTAGTCTCAGAATTGCAGAGAAGCACTTGTGCGCACTGCAGTGCCCAGTTTTGTGCGCAAGTTTGGAGGAGAGTTGCCATTGCAGTTGTTGCAGCTAGCAGATCACGTTTGGCTTGGACTATCTCTTGGTTAGGGTTTGGACTATCTGATCATCTCTTGTTGGTGTGCTATCCTTGGGGAAAGGTGCGCTACCCTTTGTTTGGCTATCTAGCCTAGGGTTTTCTTCCGGAGTGATTCTTTGTCAAGGTTAAGGTGCTCGGAGGGTGGCTTCAGCCTATGGTTGGGTGACAATAGTGATATTGTCAATGGTAAAACGAGCACATTCATTCATATTCTAACAGGTTATGGGCCCACACCTCCTTCATTTAGTCTAACCGCTAGAAGGAAACATAGTCGTAAGGATATTAAGTTCGTTGAATAATTGTCGCTAGGGTTTCTAGCAAGAATAGTCACCATAGCACTGTCACTAGGGTTACTAGAAGGTGCAGTTGCAGAAACCCTAATCCTCTCGTTGAGGCACCTTAAGTGAAGGGATTGACCTAATTTCCAGATAGATCAGTGCGCCCTAGCCTAGCACATCTCCTGGTACTCTCAGCAAGCCAAGACGTCAAGTTTGATTTTTTGGTCAGATCTAGGGTTGACCAAGTCAAAGCAGCCATGACTTACTCTATGAAGTCAGAAAACAAGTTAGACAGAGCTTCTAACTTCAGAGCGTGGAAGACAAGGATTGACCTCATCCTTGCCAAGAATAAAGTGTTGGATATCGTGAAAGGAAAGATCGTGGAACTAGAGTTTGAAGAAGGAAAAGAGAAGGAACCGCAGAGCATTGCAGTTATGGAGAAGTTCAAAGATGGTGACATCAATGCTATGAGTATCATAGTGGAATCTATAAAAGACCACTTGATACCCTACATCTCCCATCTTGACCCATCAAAGAAGATGTACGATGCCCTAACAAACCTCTTCTTAGTCAGAAACATTGGACAAATAATGAGTCTAAAGAATGATCTCTGTGACATGAAGATGAATGATGATGATGGCATAACATCATACTTTGTGAGGATCTCCCAGTTAAGGGATCAACTACAAGCTATTGAAGAGATCATTTTAGAGAAGGAATTGGTAAACATAGTACTCAATGGTCTTCCCAAGACGTGGGATGCATTTGTCCAAGCATGAACACAAGAAAGGAGTATCCTACATTTGAAGAACTTTGGACTTGTTGTGCTCAATAAGAATCCAGGATCAGTGCAAAAGAGAAACCCCAAAAGAAGTACGATGATCAATCCTTCACAGCAAGATTCAAGAACTTCAGGAACAAAAGGAAGTTTGGTTCAAGGAGGAAGCCAAATCAAGAGAAAGATATTTCAGAAAAACAATGCTTCAACTGTCGAAAGTATGGTCACTACAAGAATCATTGTCCGAAGCTAAATAAAAGGAAGGAGAAACACAAAGCATCAGTTGTCGAAGAAAAGGAACCTACAAAGAAGACTAAGCAAGATGAAAGAGACTTCTTCTTCTGAAGGTAACAATACTCTTCTTAGTACTTGTACACATCTTGCTTGCATAAACTCTATACATATCTTGTATATCTATCTATTAGAAGAT